>CM066923.1:18740670-19150669 GCA_033964015.1 Scolanthus callimorphus | reverse complement strand
GAGAAAGGGCACAGGAAAAAATACTGCATCACTCTGCTGGGACGTCAACCCTGCCACTCAAAAAACCTTGATACACCATAATATTGGTTTTGAGACAGGAAAAGACCTTAATATGAATAACAGTTTGCTGCATTAAGTGTTTTTTTATGGGTCCAGAAGCAAAAAAAAAACGTTCAGCAATTTTTCAAAGAAATCTGTGAGATTTTACTTTAAAACCAGGAGAGTGGGAGATGAGGTAAAAAACTAGGAGACTCCTGGCAAATCTGTGAGAGTTGACATCTCTGACTCTATCTAAAGGGAAAGGGAGAAGAAACTGTTGAAATTTCAATTTATTTGCCATTTCTTTTCCCTTAACAGTTATACATAAAAAAGCATCTAAATAGACTAAGAAAAAGAAGATGGGTCCATATCCCACCTGAAACTGGATAAATGCTACTTCACTTCTTACAATAATATTCAAAGACAAAATTCAGATCTTCTAGAAGTGTTTTTACTTGGTCTGATGTTCTCCAACTTGCAGACTTCTATTTTGGTTGGAAATAATAATTTGAAAATTTGGCACATGAATATTTTATTTGCTTGTCACAGTATTTAAACAGGATGTGTAGTAAAAATGTGAAAAAGAATCAAAATGTTTTTATGTTGTATAAATTCAATATGAATGAAGGTAAATTAATATTATTTGAATAATGTAACATTTTTTTCTATTTTGTTTTGCAGACAACAGCTCTCACGTGTTTGGGATTATGTGGAGACAGTGGATCCCCTGGACAGCGGAGATGATGCAAATCTAGCCATTCTTACAAGACCAGAATTAGGCATCACATTCACCAAGATTCGATGCTGGAACTTAACACAATTTCGGAAATGTGTCTTCCTTGATGCAGATACTTTAGTGTTAAAGAACTGTGATGAACTGTTTGAAAGGAGAGAGCTTTCAGCTGTTCCTGATATAGGCTGGCCGGATTGTTTCAACTCTGGTGTATTTGTGTTTGAGCCATCAAGGGCAACTTATGAAGCTGTACTGCAGTTTGCAATAGACAAAGGAAGCTTTGATGGTATGTTTTGCTAAATTTACCTAAAGATTTCCCACTCCTCTGGAATTTTGTACTAAAACAGGGCTTCTGGCAAAATGAGCTAAAAATACCGAAATTACGTGGGGTTTGAGGGCTAAATACGTACAAAATCGTCAATTGCGCAAGAGATGAAGACTTGACTGTCATGGTCTGTCATGAATTTGGTCAAAATTTAGTGTTATTTTAAGTAGCTTAAATACAGTCAAATTCGCAAGAAATCATCAAAATAATCATCTGCGTTTGTTAAATAACCTTTCAGCTGCTAGAGCAATATTATTGAGCACATCAAATTGGATTGTGAATTGGCACTTTTTATTTCTGACCAGGCTGAATAACTTCCAAACTTGGAAATTTGATAGCGAGAGCTAATAATATAGATTTAGGCACTGCCTAAAAGCGGAGCTCAAATTAATACATTACTGTCATAGAGGTTTCAACTTTTCTAGTTTTAAAGATGCCATTGGTGGTGCACCCCCCTTGCCTCCAATATTATTTTTCCAAGTTTTGTGACCTAGCAATACTGCCTTCTTGAGATATTGTCTTTTCTAGTTTTGCTGACGTCATTACCACGTGACCATGTCACAGCACCCCCCTTAGCACACATAAGTGATCCCAAGTTTGGCCATATGAACATGTTGCCTTGCGGAGGAATTGTTTTTTTTTTAAAAGAGTTCAAAACATGTGCAACCGCCTAGAATTGGGATACCTGTGTTACGGACAGACACACAGACACAGAATCATCACTATAGGTTTTTTCAGGAAAGAGAAATAAAAATCATACTTCGGAAAGAAAGCTCCAATAATGACCAAACTTGACAAAAGTTGCCTTTTGGTTGATAGCTATCTAACATCAAAGTCATGTGATATGACGTCACTGATTACATCATAAAAAACAGCAAAAATGTCTCAAACCACTTGATGGTTATATATGTCTGATACCCCTTTCCCTTATGTATGGTGCTCTCCACTATTAAAGCTTAGTATGTAAGAAAGCCTATAAATGCAAATTTAAGGTCCTTTTTCTCTCTAAGGGTAAGAAGTTGATTCTGAGTTGGATTCTGAGTTGTTTATGTAGAACACTGGTCTTATTTTACAGCATTTTGTTGAAACAACCGTGACAGTGCCCCAGTCTTTGTCTGGGAGACAAATATTATTTTTGTCCATTCAATGACTATCATGCCAACAATATATGCATAAATCGTAAAGTATCAGGATCGCTAATATTTTGGAACTAAATAATGACTGTTGTTGTTCTACAGGTGGTGACCAAGGCTTATTGAATTCCTTCTTCAATAGATGGAGTAGTGAGGATATCACCACACACCTCTCTTTTATCTACAACATGAATTCCAATGCAAGCTACACATATATGCCTGCATTTTTACAGTATGTAAATGCTGATTTTATCATCATCAATTAGTAAAATATAAACCAATCTTTACATATTCTGACAGCAAAAAAAGTATTATCTTCGTCAAGCTGTGTCCTAGTGCTTTCGGATTGGCTGGCCACACTGCCTCCCAGACACGCCCACTAGGCCCTTATGCCAGGGAATGGCAGTTCCAACTCTTAACTCCAATTGCTTCGCAATTCATTATCCTTAGAGGGGTTGAGTTTTTGAGGGTATGAACCCTATACAGAGCTGACAGAATATTTTGAAGTAGGTGGCTGCTAAAAAAAAAGTAGCCTTCTGCAAAAAATAAACTGACAGCCGACATGCAAATTTTGTAGCTTCAAAGCAACAAGTTTTCTTGCCAAGCCAATTCTGACACAGGCGCGGAGCTGGGAGATTTTTAAGAGGAACTACAATTTAAGGATTCAAGTTTTTATTTATTTTTGCGAACAATGAGGTGAGCTTCAGACTGCATCAGCAGTTTCGAACTTTTTTCAGCAAAAAGTAGCCAGCGATCAAACGCCGCCAGAGCTCAGCATCTGGCGTTATCTTGCTTGTTCTGACACACTGCCTATAACCGTTTCCATGTGCTAATGGTGCTAAATGAAATTCAGAAACTTTGCTTCATTATGTTATCCACCGTATCAACTGTTACAATTGTTCAATTGTTGTTTTGTCAGATTTGGCAAAGATGTCAAGGTAGTGCACTTTCTGGGCCCTGTCAAACCATGGATGTACACCTACTCCACAACCACCGGGACAGCATACATGCCACCTAACAGCAATGGTATTCCACATGAAAGAAGTTTTATCCAAGTTTGGTGGGATATATACAAAACAGATGTCCTACCGGGAATGGCGGTAAGGATTGTAATAATTTGTTAGACTTACCGACTTGAATTGTCAACTTGAGTTGTACTGAATTGGTTCAACAGCAAAACTTAGAATACCATAGCTCATTTTTTTTTGCGTGCACTGATTGGCTAAAACGAGTAAGATTTAAAGCGGAATTCAATGGTTGAAAACTGAATTCGGAAAAAAAAGAAAAAAACAAACAGGTTACCCACGCACATAGAAAGTTCAAAGCTTGAATCATTTCACTAAATAATATCAAATCTCTGCTATGGAATTCAAGAAAACAGTATCGTGAATCCCACGTTAAATTTCACTTGAAATCGTTTTTTGCTTGAAATTTACCATGGAATTCACTCAATCTACTGTATAGAACTAATTGCTGCAACAGATGTTTATGAATGAAACTTGGGTTGAACCACATACTAAAAGTTCCAAGGCATTGCGCTGCAAAAACAAAATAGTTATTGGCAGTAACACAAAAAAGCTGTGATGCAGGCAAAATGACTTCGGGCATATCCACGAGCACGTCAAGATTTTCAGAAATCGATGACCACGAAATCAGTTCAATAATTAAAAAAGCTATTCCCTATACGAAAAGGCGTATACCCTCTAGGAAACCATTTGTATACTTTCGCACGCAGTAAATTTGTACTGAATGTGCGTGCATGTATTGTTAACAAAACGCTCAAAACCCATAAATACTAGTCGCTGGAGAAATACTATGTGAGGATTATTTTTATGTGATGTGGCAATAATGTCCACCCTGGATTATGTTTGCTTGTTTTTCAGCATTTTTTTCTGGCGTGAAGTGGGAGGGGGGTTGGGGCAGCAGACGTGGATCCAAATCACATGCATTTCATGCGCGTCATATCTACGCATTTGGTGCATTATACTTGCTCAATATAACTAGCTATATTTACCTACAACCAGACGTGTACCTATTCCTAACCAGAATCATTCTTGAAAATATATTAATCTTAATTGCACTAAAATTGCAAAAATTAATGACAATGTATTCTCCTTCTTTAAGTGATTTTTTCCACGGGGACATTCCCCTCAAGTCTTGCTTCACACATTGAATTTCATATGTGCCGAATGCCATGAAAATATATTTTTTCAGGCGATATCATTTACGATGACCAGATTCGGGGTATTTATTTTAAAGCGATCAACTCTTAGTCTGTGCCTGATCTTGTAGTAAATATTTATATGTAACACCTGTAGGTTACTTCTAACTGTGCCATTTATTAAAATGTAAATGCACCATTTCTATAACACTGTGTATGTAAAATAAGAAACTTAAAATAAGAAACATAAATACCCTGTGTGAAATAGGCTCAACACTTTTGCCAGTTTTTTTTTTTATAATTCGGTAGGGTTTGTTGTAAACCAGTGGATGAAGGGAACTGCCGCTTGCTGAATTGCTGTGGCGAGTACCACATGCAGTTATGATCAAAGTGGTCAGTTTCCTTAGTAAAGACAAAAGACAAACTGTCATGTTTTGTGTGAAACGTGGCGTTCTTTGATACCATCACCTTTGTCTGTACTTTGATATCTTCTTATTAAGAAACCTCGCCTTTCACTGCTATTTGCACTTTAACTGTCTCTTCTTGTTAAGAAACCTCGCCTTTCACTGCTATTTGCACTTTAACTGTCTCTGATTTTGTATGTTTTCTCCTCGCACCAATCTAATTCTAACCCTCTCCTAACCTCTTCTGTTTTCTCTAGTACGTTAATTATTTTACTTCCTCTTGTGAAGTGCCTGGTCTTCCCATCCACATTTGGCCGTCTTCTTTATGTTCCGCCGCATTCTCGTACCTAGAGCTGCCCGGCTCGTCACCTCGGGGGAGACGGGCGAGGCTCTGGTGACAGCCATTGACGCATGCGCGAGATTTGATACAGAGCCGTTGAGAGAAGCAACTTTCTGCGCATGCTCTAACGTTCAAAATCAGCCAATCAGCGAAGGCTTTCAAATGGATGTCCCCAGAGCCTCTCCTGCGAGCAGACGAGCCGGGGGAGCTCTGGGTACGAGAATGTTTGATGACCTGATTTTGAATGTTGGGGAGTGCGCAGGAAGGTGTTTCTCTCAACGCAAATTATAGCATTCTCGAACCAGAGCTCCCCGGCTCGTCTCCTCGCGGGGGAGGCTCTGGTGACAGCCACTGACGCATGCGCGTTATTTAATACAGAGCTACTGAGAGAAAGACCTTCCAGCGCATGCTCCAACGCTCAAAATTAGCCAATGAGCGACGACCCTCAAATAAGATTTCCCTAGAGCCTCCCCTGCGAGCAGACGAGCTGGGGAGCTCTGTGTACGAGAATGAAATTACAGCAATTTGACAGCAGAGATCCCCTGCGATGTGACGTCCAGGTGATCTCTGGGTAAGGGAATGGATGTCCCGCGCACACGCCCACCATCTGGGCATGCGTGGGTATTTCTGAGAAATGACTTGCGTACGCGCTATTGTTATTCTAAATGTCCAGACGCAACTTGTTGAAATGGAAGGCCAGAAACTTGTACACCTCTTACCTCTCAACATACAAGAAATGCTGCATGCGTTGAAAGTGTTATTTATTTGTTTTGCCCTTTTGCCATCTAGCAGTGGAGTGCTGGGTCGCCTATTCACCATCACCACCCTCACTATCATGAACCTTGCCCGGATTCTCAAGGTCCTTCGCCTTACATTCGGACTCCTGAACAGTTCAGCGACTCTTCATCACAACCTGCACAATACGAACATTCATGGGACAATGTCCCGTTAACTCAATATAGCAAGGAAACCAATTATTCTTCGCCCGAGGAGAAAAGTCCAAGCGAAGGGGATGTGGCAGACCCGTATGCTCTCTTCCTTGATGTAGGCATGGCTTTTATGTTGTTTATGTTTTAAGCTTTTTAATAACAAAATAATTCTAACAAAATATAACTTTTAAATTGCCTAAATAAATAACGCGTTTATAATACGCCCGATAGGATATTTTGTCTGCGTTTCTCTGCTTATTTATTTGTCATTTCTAACAGATGCTACTTATATGATCTGCCTTACCAAAAAGAATTTCAAATAAAATATTATTAAGGTGATTTGTAATGCACCAAGTCGTGAGAGTCGATCTTGCATAAAATGACTAACACAAACAAGCTCCTGAATTAAAACAAAAATCACATAAATGCTTGTTTATACAGCTTGAAGGATCTCAGCTAATCGTTATTTTGTCACTATTTTTGCATTTCGCCTTATTTTATTGACATTGTTTTTAGTAGATCATTTTGTTACGCCACTGCGCATGATTTTTGCACTCCAAAGATTGTGCAGGGTCAATATCACGTGATAGCCCTCTCAACATCCAGCCCACGCTTTTGTTTTGACCCTTTGAAGTTTGCCGGGCTTCCTAGCCATTCCACTCTATTAACTATGACTAGACTACCGTAATTGTCTTATTATTTTCTCTACGCGATCTGATTGGCTTAAGGGTCAAAGATCATGCCCTCGACCAATCACAACCCAAGGAATTTGTAATTACTCACAACAACCATGTGAAAACCGCTCTATGCTCGTGACCAGTGTCCTGGGTGTTATGGCGCGTGCCCGGCAAAAACTTATTCAAAAAAGGACATGCTTCTATTAAGGTACATATCAACCCTGAGAGGAGAGAACATCCACTGAAAGTTGTGCTTGAACAAATAAGAACGACGGAAATTTTGTCTCGATAGCTTTTTTTATTCACGAGATATGTGAGATCAAAGATTTATGCAAATTAGGCTTTGATGACGTGGCGAGAGGTATTGTTTCAGACTGAACTCTCTAACTTGTCAATAAATATTCCTATACTAGCGGTTTTCATACACAATGATACATACACCAAATACACGCTATTCATGCAAAAATGTCACTGGATTGTAATCGCACTGGCTGAAATCAGCATGGATATTTTCTACCTCTCGCCACGTCATCAAGTTTGCATAAAACATTGATCTTACATATCTGGTTAAACCATAGTTCATAGAGGGGAATGGTTAGGAAACCTGACACCCTGTTATTGTACTATCTCTTTGTTCACTTTTTCGGAGAAATCTTTTGTCTGTGCTGGGTCACAGTACATAAGTACCAAAATTCAACCAGTAAGATTCAGTGTACAACCAGACATGCATATTAGATGAACATGAAACAAAAGATTGTGCAGGGTTAATATCACGTCATATCCCCTTTCAACATCCAGCCCACGCTATTGTGTTGACCATTTGAAGTTTGCCGGGCTTCCTAACCATTCCACTCCATTAACTATGGTTAAACGCAAAAAAAATTATTAACGCAAAATATTTGGCATTCTTATTTGTTCAAGCACAACTTTCAGTCCACGTTCCCTCTCAGGGGTGACATGCACTTTAACAGAAATATAGCTAAAGAATGATTAGCTGAGATGTTTCAACCTTTAAAAAGAGCATGCGATATAAATGATAAATATTTCATTTCTAATACCTTTCTTGTCAGTCTTTTCGTTCGCATCACATACTCTTTTCATCCGTTCGTCCTCCACAGACGTACAACATTCATCAAGTCACTGAAGACTTTGAAATCCTACATCTCCAGCATGACCCTCACCTGCCCACGATTGTTGAAGAGGGGAAGGACGTCCAGAGGCAAGCTTGGGAAACCGGAAAACCAGACTACAACGGGCGAGATAGCTTCCCAAACATCCAAACCATATTGGATACCGTGATTGGAGAAGACTATAGATCGATAGAAGATGTGCCTACTATTTTTTGAACTGAATGATCCGAGTAGAGAGTTTTAATCAATGAAATTGAGAAGTCTTAATTATTAGTATAAGTAAACTGGCCGTATTTACGGATCAGTATAATCAATCCAGCCTCGTCTTCAGGCTTCTGTCCTCTAATCGAACCTCGCCATGGTCTTGTGGGAAAGGGCGTTCCAGATGGCGGCGTTTAGACACGGCTGTTTTGGCAAAACCCTTGTATCTGAATAGAAATTTTCTGCTATCAGAGTTAAAATGCAAAATTGATTCCAAACTGGTGCTGAATAGAGCGGATTTCAGATGATCGCCGAATGTAAGCCCGACTAGCGTTTAGTTAGCCTTTCTACTGGTCGAGAGCAAAGTCTTTCGTATTTCAGCCAATCAAATTGCGAACTAATTCAAATCGCGTAATTGCTCACGTCATGACTAAACGCAAGTCTGACTGACTTCGCCTCTTGATTGGTTTGTTGTCGAATGGCTTCAATTCCTGATTGGCTAGTGGTTTTGTATTTGCGTTTAGTTTTCGGTAGTCATCAGAAATCTGCTCTATTGAGAAATATGAAACGTCATTCAGTGATACGTCGTCGTCCGTGGTGCCGTCGTTGCAGCCTTGGGAAGAGGCTAAGACCCCGTCCACACTAACGCGTTTTCGTTTGAATCCGATACGTTTAGGCCTTCCGTCCACACTAACACACTGATCGTTTTCATCAAATCCGTATAAGTTTGAAAACGCTCTCGAAAGTGAATAAAAACGAATCCGCATACATATCGTTTTAGTGTGGACGGTCGAATCCGGAAAAAATTGAAAACAATGACGTCAACTGTGCCACTTAATTGAGACTGTCCTTGCACACGTCAACATCAAATAAAAACTGATCGCTTTTTGGGTAGCCGAATTTTCCGACTCTCCCGTCCACACTTACACGCTGCGAATCCGTATAAGTTTGAAAACGAATACTTTTGAAAACGCGTTAGTGTGGACAGGGCCTAAATGTCCGCCGAGACGGCGGGGCTCCATTTGCAGGTCGCAGGTCGCAGTCCGAGATAAAATATTTTTACAAGTTTCCGAGATCACGCAGACTCCTGTAGTGGTTCTACCATTTTCTTCGAGCCGTATTCATGAAGCCGTCGTATTCACGGACTGATAGAAACTTTTATTAAACTGCATTTCACTTTCTTTTGAGCGAATTAACATTTGTCTTTGGGAACGGGAAAATTTACGCGCGAATATCAATATGTTGCTGATGTATGTATTTTATGTGTTTATAAAAATTCAATTGCGAGATGTTTGATCTCTAAGATGCGGACTGTAGTTTTGGCAATGCAGTTTAGAACCATGAGTGGGTTTATCTTTATCTTAAAGATACTTAGAACCTGAGCGACGAATTAATAATCGTATCTATTTTTGTGAGTGTTTTACGAAGGTACAAAACTTTTACTTCTATTTTTGGCAAACATATGCTATGTAATGCTAATTATCGTGGAATCGCTCCATTTCTATTGGCCGTTTCACAGACTGTCAATCACGTGCTGCACAAACGAAACTCTCTAAGGGGTGGACCATTAGAAATTGGGGGAGGGGGGGGGGGGGGGGGGGGGGGTGGCAATTCCCAAAAAAAATTCGAGCAAGGCCAATCCTTCCAAAAAAAAAATCTTGCAGAGATCCAAGCTAGTAAAAAACATGATATAAATTCCGAAAAAAATTCTTGCACAACCTGATCCCTGAAAAAAAAATTCATGCACAAAAAAATTGCCACCCCCCCTCCCCCAATTTCTAATGGTCCACCCCTAAAACGCCCTGTTCTGTTCTCTTCGATCTTGATAGTCCGTGGGCCAGGAATCGAAACCCTCCCCCCCTCGGGGATTTTTGCTGACATATATCATTCGAAAGCTTAGGTCAAGGGTAGTCCAAAACCGGTTGTTCGCACTTTTGAAGTGGAAGCGTTTAGGAGTTACGGTGCATTTTACATTTGGGCTTCAAAACCACAGGGTACCCGCGTCGGGGATAGCGAAAAATACAAATAAAATGCTTGTATTCCATTCAAAACTCAACATATTGTGCAGCTGGTCACGAAATAGCCTTTAAGGCATGATTACGTTGAAAACGTGTGCATAAAAGCATTCAAATAGGTGATTTGGGCAACAGTGTATTCCACAGGATACCCGCGTCGCGCGGTTTTAACAATTCGAAATGCGAATTTTATAGCTTGAGTAACAGGCGGAAATCTATTTTTCTGTCAGAAAATGAGAGGAAAAACAACAACCAATGGTTAGCTCAATATTTTGTCGTAGAAATGTCTCCAAAGGATAACCATGTCTAGCGGAAATATGAGGAAATCCGTTGTTTTCCTAATAACTGTTTTCTGGTTGCTGTAAAGGAAAAATAGAGTTTTACATTATGCGAAAACACTACTTGTACTGTACTTGTTGTTAATATGTCTGCAAAATGTCATGAAATACTAAGCTATGGCTCATAGCCCTCACGTTCCGACTAGTGCACTTTTGGAATCGCCGTAGAAATATACGGAGCTTGTAGCCATCAGCCATCCGAGGGAATTCGTAACGAAGTGCTTTTGGACTTTACGAGGCGCGAAACTACTAATTACCTACTTACATACACTTCACTCTGTATATAAGGGACCAGCAAAACATATTAATGACTCGGATGAGAACTTAACACGCTAAGCAATCCAAAAGTAAAGCACCCAGCAGCATAACCACGTTAAAATCTCCAAAAAAGTTGTATAGCACAACAGGCGCGAATTTCCCGTCAGCGACGCACGCCATAGCAAAATTTAGCGCAACTACGTTTTACTTTATGGTGCACGAGCTGCATTATTTTAGAAACAAAGACACGCAAGTGCGCACTAGCACTGGTAAGCAGATAGCTCATTACTTTCCTACTACAATCTATAAGTCACAATTCTAATATCAATCCCAGCAAATTGAAGAGCCTGAGGATACTCGGCAGAAAGGATTATTTTCCGTACTACGGCATAGAATTAAAACAAATGCCAAAAGCATATTACTCTGCGAGCAGTGGTTTCCTCCTTTCTTCGGCCCCGGCGGCAAGCGAAGATAGGAGGATACCACTGCTCGCAGGGTACAAAGCATAATGCCAAACTGTTGTATTTCACTATTCCGTGAACAGATGGTAATTATATTTCTTTGAAAGCTATCACCGCTACCACTTACCTCTGGGAGGACCCTGGCTAAGACACTAACGTGAAGCTATCCACGCACATAATGCTCAAATTCAAATCTAGCGATTACACGCGAGAAGACTGCAAAAAGGCGAAGCAACACCGCCTTGTCTGTCGTGGAAAGTGCGGCGATCCCAGAGCCCGAAAATGCTCTGATACATCAGTTAACAAGAACAAACATGGATGGCATAATATGCCGCAAAGCACACATATTCGTTTACTACTGATAAAACACTATTTTGTACATATCTGGGAGAGGAAACGTGTGAAAATCGTGTAGGGCCAGACACTTTTTCTGACTGTTTTCAAAATTATGAGACGTGGGTACCCTGTGCTTTTATTGAACGAATTTCCTACTTTTAATGCTTTTATTAAGAGTTTTTCTAGCAAAATAGCGGATTTAGGCTGTTATTAGGCAAAAGGTGCGATATCGAGTGTTTTTGATGTAACACAGGGGATTTTATTTGTGTTTTTCGCTATTCTCGACGCGGGTACCCTGTGGTTTTGAAGCCCAAATGTAAAATGCGCCGTAACTCCTAAACGCTTCCACTTCGAAAGTGCGAACAACCGGTTTTGGACTACCCTCGGCCTAAGCTTTCGAATGATATATGTTAGCAAAAATCCCCGAGGGGGGGGAGGGTTTCGACTCCTGGCCCACGGACTATGAACTTCGGACGACGGCGGGCTGAAGGCAAAAAATGTAAGTAAGTACTGTATTTATTTTCACCCTAAAGTGTACTTTTTCTCGTGGCCGTAAGTTTATTTCGATTGTTTTGGTGTCACTAGAATTTAATTTGTGAACGCCGTCGGCGACATGATTGAGTTGAAAACTGGAAATCACAATCTTATAGAAGATTTGATACTTATTGGGGGAATTAAGTTATACACAGAGATGCAAACGCTCCCGCATTTTGCTGGAGATTCACGCATTTTATCTTCATTTCCCGCATTATATTTTAATCGCTTTTGATACCTTTGCTGTATTTCTGCCTCATTTTGATCAGTTCCAATCGAATTGGTTGGCAACTTACATGTACATAAAACAGCAGAAAATCATTGCATTTTTCTTTTCATTGTAGCGTACACAAATAGTAGAACCACTACAGGAGTCTGCGTGATCTCGGAAACTTGTAAAAAATATTTTATATCTCGGACTGCGACCTGCGACCTGTGACCTGCAAATGAGACCCGCCGCCGCCGAGACAGACGTGATCGCGATTTCAAGTGCATCATCGGTAATGAGAGCAAGATGGCGGAAATGGACATGATCACTCAAAAGTCTGAATCTAAACCTTTCTATAATTCAGACATTTTTCATACAATCATATTTTCTTTTTTTGCGTTAGTATATAATTAGCTCGATATATTTTCTGTCATTTCCCTTGACAATGGTGCTTGACGCACCGAAAAGTTGGACGCTATTTTTTATCATTTGTAGAATCATATTTTCATACACTTTCTGTATTTTTTGACCGGCTAAAATAACAATGATTGTATGAAAAAATAATGCTTCTTTGAAAAAAGATCGCATGCTGGAAGCAACAATGGACTTCTTTACATTTATATTATTATTATATGATATCTATGGAAAGTGGGAAAAGGTCGGGATAGACGAATTCTACTCTTCGGGTACTCTTCATTACGTAGCTGAGTGATTATCCGCCATCTTGTATTCATTAACCTATGATACAAGTGAGAGCACGAACTCACCTGTTTTGCGGTCGTAGATTTTCACCTCTTTGAGAATAAGGTAGTTATGGTTTAGGTTGTGTGTTAAACTTTTGCGGGGTTGCACTTCAGACTAGGTTCGTCGCATTTGTGACACCGTCACGGTCTGATGTAGGTTTAGTTGATGCTGTTAGTCGTGTTGTAAACACACTGTAGTTCAGGGCTTGAAATTACTAGATTTTCGTCAACGTAATCAACGTCTTATGCTTCGAAAGAAATTTAAAGGAAAGTTTAAACCAATATTGGACAATCATAAAACTTCGCACCATCACCCCACTGTTGAGGACTTTCTTTAATACCCACTTACTTTTTAGCTGACCCTACTCACCAAGGAAATATTTAGCTGCCCCTCCACCCTGGAAATGACCAATTGTGCCGCCATAGCAATGGTTCTGGAATTCCAGGGAGTTTCGCGATTCACCCAGCCACTCTGTGTTGTTGTGAGCCGTCAATATTTTGTGGTATTGACGGCTCAAAAAGAGCTCGCAAAATTCAACTTTTTTCGCACGAATTTATGTTTCATTTCATTGTCAATAGTTAGGAATAACGTTTAGCTATATTTCTAGCAATATCTTATGGCAGAAAGAGATTTTTTTCGCGGAAAAAGATGGAAAAATGTAAACAGAAAATGCTCGAGCTCGTGCGAAAAGCCCTTGTGATTGCGTGAGAGCGCGCGTAAATGTAATGAGAATTGAAATTTCAATCGACAATAAATAACACTATTTCTTGCCATTTCCTCCAGAAAATCTTCAAGAATCGCGATACAATATTAATTACGATTTTGAGACGGCAATTCCCCAAAATATTGACGGCGTTGGAAGAAAATATTTTCACGTATTGGGCTCCGTCGCTGCGCGACTCCGCCCAATACGTGAAAATATTTTCTCCCAACTAGCCGTCAATATTTTGTGGAATTGCCGTCTCAAAATCGTAATTAGTATATAATATGTTCATGACCACCGTGGAGTTCATGTTTACTCGCTTCGGGTATAGAATTTCCCTTCTGTAATAAAGTACCCTGGTCCCGGGGGGGACTCCCCATATTTTTAGACGGGGGTGCTCGTCCTATCCCTTAGGGTATAAAATTGACAGGTCGTGCTATCTCTTAGGGGTGTTTAAAATCAGCCCTATCCCTTAGGGAAGTCTCAGACCAATCCTTGCCCAGAAATATATTGCTACTGACACCAGAACCAATATTTACAAAGGAAACTTGGATGAAAACCCTAAAAGACCTAAAATTGGCTTTTATTTGTTTTGACCTGCCAAATTTGCTATCTTTTAGGGGTAAATTCGGCGTTTGCCACGCCAAATTTGCTTTCTTTTAGGGGTAAATTTGCTGTTGGCCACACCCATTTTGCTATCCCTTAGGGTCAAAATCAATTTTCCCGACGAGCACACTCGTCTAAAATATTGGGAGTCCCCCCCCCCCCGGGACCCTGGTAAGGTACTCTGGAATTACAAGGTACTGTAAGACCACCTGGGGGGCTCTCTACTCCTCTCTACATGGCGCGGCTGCGGCTGTCTAATGCCACGTGCCTGGTTCGCTTACTGACGCTTAGGCGTCTACTGATGTTGATCTGACGAAAATGTTGAATTCCAAGCCCCTGCATTGTTATCACGGAATATTAGTTGTTGTCCAGGTGTCCGACAATCTTCTTTTAATACAGATTTATTGTACCCATCCTGTTCGAAAGATCCAAACAAAATGTAGGTTTTATACATTTGCTTATTAGTTTCACCAAAATCATGAAAATAACAGTAAACGCCAATTCTCGTCTGGAGTCTAAGACTAAGTACTGTTCACAGACTGATTTTGATTTACAATCAAAGAGCGTCGATTTATAGCTATTTCTAAAATACGGTTGAGTCATGGTTTTATCTGTTGTAGCCCTTGTTGCGTTATGGAAGAAAATATTTTGTACAAAAAGTAAGAAACTACAGTCGACTCCCTCAAGCTTTAATGTCTGTAATAGAGCAGATTTCGTATGACTGTGAAAAGTTCCGCGACAAAGTTGTACCACTCCGCGACCGTGTCCGCGCCGCGACTACGCGGTTTCGTTCGGTATCTACAGCAGGCCAGGTTCCGTACCGCCACCGCGACAGTACCGCGCCGTGTCACGGTACTTTTCACAGTCATGTGAAATCGGCTCTAGCGAGAGTTCGTAATAACGGGAGCGAGTTTCAGTTATTTCTATATCTCTGGGGGACGTGTCCGTATTGGCGAAGTGTCTGCAGACGTCTGTAAGGCGAGAGTCGACTGTAGTTATTTGTTGCACTATGTGATTTAGAGAAGTTTCATCGGATTGTAAAATAGATATCAAATTAAATCCTATTAATAAATACTGCTATGGAACACTGTTTTCTTCTGTTCATTTTCAAAACGTCGCTGAGCAGAGCCAATCAGATTCTTGCCCTCGCCAGTACAGTACAGTCGCATGGCTTTTGCTGCGACGAAAATCCACCAAGCGGAACTCAAATCACGGCGCGCAAAGGATTGTTTGCCAAAACGTCACGTTTTACTAGGTCCAGCAAGAGATGCGGAACTTTCGCAGTTATGGGAAGCAAAACCTAAATGTAGTCATCATTTAAGTAAAACCAATTTTCATTTGACATATAGAAGATATTACATGGACGCGCGGAGGCCAAACGACATGGACCTGTAGCCTCGCTTTCAATGGCCTCTGAGCGGAAATTTAGTTGAGGTCGCGTAATCCGATAGTTAATTAATATCCGGCCCCTAACCTATCAGTTAATGCCTAACTCGCGCGCCGGGCTCCGTAACGCAGTGCTCGACTTCATACTGAAAACGTGATGCTCAGAAGAGAGTGTTGAAAGATATTTATGCGCAAACAACATATTTAGAATGCTTAGGTAATGCAATCACCAGAAACAGCATGATCTGTGGTTCTTTCCATCGCGTCGTGTTCTCTCCGGTTTGTTGCAACACATCAGATATTACGAATGTTGAAATAAAGCATCTTTATACATAAACTGCATGTTCCACGAAGTTTTCATGTATTCAACATAAAGTCTAAACATATCAACAACCCTTTCTTAGTTTACTGTGAGGCTCGCCTTTTATGGAGGAATTCGCTAAACAACACACTAGAGATTTTTAATATCGTTTGATAACGCGCTTCGCTACTCAATATGGCGGAGTGCGCGGAGAACGTCCCGGCCTGAGAGGCATAAGGCTACGCCACAGACGCTTTATCGAGTTTATGGGGCAATTCCTAATAAAGTCGAAAGCCAGTTTCGATCGGAGCAAATCCTGCGACACCTTTGCACAACTGTTCAAGGAGCATTTTCAAGTCGATATTGAAAAGTCAATCGTGAAATCTACCCGCCCGATTTTGTAAAAGAGTAATGGCTCTCGAGGAAAACCCCGAAAATGAGTTATCATCATTTATTATATTTATCTTTTCTCGCTTGCACAACAACTTTAGTCTCGTGCAGTCGTTGATCACATTATTAATTTCTTTCTAAAAACAAGAAGCTGCCGCAGAACGTACCCTCGAGGAATCCTTCTGGTGCTTGTTTTAAAAGCTGCCCTACACAGTTGTAAGAGGTTCGCATTAAATGCAAGATTTTACTATTACTTTTCGTTTGACTCACAAACAAAACATTTTGACTCAAACGTTATAAAATGTTCATAAAATGTTTATAAAATTATTATTATGAGTATTTTCGTTTACCACTGTATGCATTGCTACGCGACCTCAAAATTCAATGTTGCGATGGGCGATTGGCGATTTTTAGCCGTCAATCAAACCGAAACGCTGGATTCGGTCACTTCAGCGGGCCGACATTGATTGCAAAATCAACCAAAATGGTGTTAACCTATCCTTTGGCTTCCTTGACTTGAATGTTTAACTTTCCGGTTCAAGAAAATTGACAACAATTTTCTTGCGTAAAATCGCCAATCGCCCAACAGTGAATTTTGAGGTCGCGTAGCAATGCATACAGTGGTAATAGCCTGGAAACATACCCAAAACATGGCAAGTGCCTTCTTTTACTAGAAAAACCTGTCCCCAGCTGCTGGAAAAATCCCACACTGTACACGATAAGTATCCCAATCTGTTTTCATTGTCTGGCAAGGTCCACTTTAAATACAATGTTGCAAAAGTAATAAATGAAGAAATACAAGAACTAGGTACCGTCGGTTGCAGCTACCCGTCTACACTCACGTCAAAAACAAGTTCTGTCGGCACGCGAAACTTCAAAGTTTTGACAACGAAACTTTAATGTTTTGACGGGCCAAACTTGAAAGTTTTTGTCACAATATTCAAGTCCGCACTTTCGTTTCAACAACAAACATTGAAAAGGGCTTATATTCTGATTACTTCACAGTTTTTCTGGTCAAAAAGAAATAAATCAACTAAACTTTTTACCTTTTTCCACTCACGAGCGTCACCAAAGCTTCACGCTTGGGCGGGCAAACTTTGAAGTTCAACTGTCAAAACTTCGAAGTTTCACGTGCAGACAGAACATGTTTTTGTCGCGCGTGTAGACGGGTAGATGCAACCGACGGTATGTGATCACATAATAAGATCAAGGTTTGCACCTTGTCTCATTTTAATCATTCCCGTAGACTCAAACTTGTGGTTTATTTGCTATCACAGGACAGGTTTCCTGGAATTTGAGTTTTTGTAAGACAAAGAAGTAAATTTTGCATGCATATAAAATAAGTCAGACCCTCTCTATCGCTCTCCTTTTTTTTGCATAACACATACTGCTGTAGACTAGAACATGTGTTGTGTTTTTTAGTCATACCCTTCCTCCCACCCTCATGATAGTTGGATAATGTAATGCAAATCATTCTTGGTCTTACACCATGGTAAAATGCTTCACTTCACATACAACATAAATGCCACATTAAATCACATTTATCTGTTTATAGTTGCAAATTTTGTCTCATTTGATTGAGGAGCAGACATTTCCAGACTAGTAGCCCAAGCTAGTCCACATCAGAAGGCCATGTTCACCAGAAAAACATCCTTGAAGAGCACTACCCGGTTGTACACTCGTGGTAATGCAGGGAGACTTTTATTTCTTCAAAGCATGCAGCAAATAATAAATCTGAAAAGGAAACAACAACAACAATAAATTTCGGTTTTCAGCAGATAAGCTTAAATATTTTGTGTACGATGAGCAAGTCGCAATTACTTCTTTGTGCACTTTTACAGTGTAAAGAGCAAAATTCACTTCTTCGAGTATATTAAAAAAGCTAACTTACCTGTATCAGGTTATCCCGGCCTTTATACTGTTAGAAGGCATGTTTAAGGTTACTGAGAACCTTCGCGCACGTGTTCGAAAAAAAAATCATACACGTCCTTAGTTTAACCAAAACATATCAACCTATATATCGTTGGAAAGCTTATAGAATGGACTAGCGAACTATGGCAAAAAGAATTATTTTTTTCATAATTAGAAATTTTTTTAAGGTTTTATTAAAAATTCGGGTGTGAGAGTTTCAAGAGATAACGCTGACGAACTGCTAGACCTTGACTCCCAAGTAACACATTGTTTTAATCCTTAAAGGTGTTTCTCAAAAACCGTGTCTGCGTTTTTTAAAATTTTGCTTTGCTCAAAAGTTATCGAACTTTTAAATTTCGAAGGTCAAATTTTGTAGAATTTTCACACTCTAAAAATTTAAAAAATTCATAACTGTTGAACTAAACAAAATTTAAAAAATCGCAGACACGGTTTTTGAGAAACACCTTTAAACACGGAGTTCCGGTATAAAAGGGATAAGACCGCCCACTTTCACGCTTGAATCGGCAATTATAAATTCATATTTTAACAGAATAAAGTCGAGAAAGTTCAGTCTCCGGTAAAAGTGCTTTTATAGGACCCCAACAAAGTTAAATAAAATTCTTTTTGAATAAATAGCAATGTAATTCCTTGTAGAATACTGAATAATTGGTTATTTGATGATTACTAACGTTTTCAGTTCACATTTTGAATTTCGCGGGTCAGAATATTTCGATCCTTATGAATACTAATTGGTGTTGCTCTTCGCACGGAAAGCTTTTATCTAAGCCTAACCGGTTGTAATAAAAATAATTCTACAGCAACTAAAAAGGTAATTGTTTAAAAAGCAAAGAGTTCCTATTTATTTCTTTACAAACTCGCTTTTTGAATAGAAATTTTGAATTTCGCGCCACAGAGAGGTGTTAACTCTACAACAGCTGAGTGACAACTGACAATCAAAGGCTTGGGAGTCATGGTCCAGCAGTTCGACAGCGTTAGCTCGTGAAAATAGCACACCAAAATATTTCATCAATGCTTTAAAAAAAATTACAGGTATCAATAAGTGATTTCTTTTTGCCATAGCCCGCTAGTCCATTCTATAAGCTTTCCAACGATATATAGGTTCACATATTTTGGTTAAACAAAGGACGTGTATGATTTTTTTTTCGAACAACGTGCGCGAAGGTTCTCAGTAACCTTAACCACCCCGTGTAGTGCCTAAACGTGCTAGAAAACAGCCTCTCGTGACGAGAAAGAAACACATCACATTAAAAATGGCGATCGGGTTGCCATCCGAATGCTCCAACTTGGAAGTAGTTAGATCGCATCAGCGAATTCCTCCAGTAACACTTCCCATCGATTCTTGTTGTTTAGTCATAGTTTGTTGCTTCTGTAGTAGCTAAAATGCTGTGAAAACTTCGTGCTTTGCAAGAAATTACACATTCCAGAGCGACTAGAAGCTCGTTCGATTCCCGGGTAAAAATATAGGTTCCACATCGAAGTCCCAAATCTCGAGTATTGTATCGATTTTCTTCGTGTTTTCGATAAACTTCACAAGCTCCAACCATGTCCGCCATGTTTCCGTCCTCTCAGTGTCATTCTCTGCTTTCTAGGGCTTTTTTCATTGGTTCTAAAACAATCGCTATTCTTTCCCGAGGGGACATCAAATCAGCTGAGAGCGTTGCTACGAGCAACGAGCCCGTCCGCGATCCAATTGGTACAGCGTTCTTCCCCATGAATCTAGAACTAAATTTCCGCTCTGAAAGCGACGACGTCCTTTGGCCACAATCATACTCGAGGTATGTTTCACTGTGATGGCGGGATGTTTAAAAACTGGCTGGTGCAATAATCACGACTAGATCTAGAGGAGGGCAACATTCTCAATTTTGCTAGGGTTCCGGGGCTGGGGTAGGCTCGGTCACACTGCATCATGACGCGAAGAAAATCCCTGAAAAGTGATTTTCCGAAGCCTTTAGTCTGAAATGACATAACATCTCTGCCTTGAAGCAAATTATTGAGTGCTGCAACTTGAGAGTCGCGATTATGCGCCTCGATATTAGATCCAAATTTGGATCCTTCAACGAGCGGGCAGTTTCTGCATGCTGCAATGTTGAAGTATCCAAATTTGCATGAAAGAAACAGTCAAATCAAGAGACCGTGAACTAGACAAAAGCACAACCAACAGAGAACTTTTGAAATTTTTTGTGCGTCTTAAAAAACTTCAATTGTGCAGGCGTTCGGATTGGCCTTTGTAAATGTCGTGCACTTCAATCAAACAGAAATCGAGCAAAATTGATCGATAAGTTTTTGAATTGCAAATACGAAGTCTATTAGAATAATACTAAAACTGGTACAAAATGTGACGACTACAACCGGAGAAGTAAGATATATTACAGTACGACTTATTTTTTGGAGAGCAGCCCTAAAAAAATTGGGAAAACGCAATTAAGATCTGCAGTTCGGGCTCCCTGTCGCGCTGCGTCCCTTGGGAATTCGCTCTGCGTCCCTCTGGCAAAACAAATGGAGTAGTGCTAAAGATCATGATGTCTAGTACGTGTGTGCCGAATTTGGTAGTGGCAGCTTAAGCGCGCGCTGCATTCTGGTATAATTGTGGGACTTGGCTCTTGAGCATTTCTGAACAAGAAGAGCTCGCGCGCTTATAGCTAGCGTCCATTAGCCGGGAGCATACAACACACCCCCTCCTTAAAAATGAGTTTATTGACGCTTAAAGCGTCTGTTTTTAACAGGGTCCAGAAGGGGTAAAATGGGAGCTGGGATTGGCCTTATTTTAGGCTGGGAAAATGGGATTGGGGTCACTGGGACTGGGATTTGACCACTGGGACTGGGAATTAACGTCCAATAAACTGGGAATGGGATTCTATATTATTTCCCTTTTCCTTGTAAAACGATAAAAAACGTCGTTTTAAAATAATTGTCAGGATAAATCAGTGTACGTAAACATGTGAAAAAGACATAAGAAAGATAAAACGACAAAAAGAATTAACTGTACAGCGGTTTCTTGTTTGGTTACCAGTCTCACACATTAATCCATCTCATATGACTCTTCCAATTTCGGCGGCTTTGGCTGAAACCTCGGGGGGAGGGGGGAAGAACCCTTGATAAAAATAGATGGGGTGCTCGTCGGGAAAATTGATTTTAACCCCAAAAGGGAAAGCAAATTGGGTGTGGTCAACAGATACTTTTACCCCTAGGTGGTAACAAACTGGACGGAAAATTGCAAGGGAAGTCCCTTTGACTTGTACGTGGGAACTGGGGAAAATAATCTGCAAGAAGGCAGGGAAGAAGAATCGAGCAAGACACGTGGGTTTGCAGACCTCGCTTTGGAGATCGATTAACCACATAGAACCTGGAAGCCAGAAAAAAGCCCAAATTTTGTCTTAGCACGGTTGACATGATAATGTTTGTCAAAAGTGAATCAATATCACTTATTGTTCGGGTCATTCAAAGACTCGTAGACTAGAGTCATACATTACTATTAGCAGTAAAACCACTGTGGATCTGTGGACTCCGCAGTTAGCAAAACCGCTCAGAAAAGGATGACTGAAACAAAGATACCTGATAGCCACGTGCGTTGAAGAGAATTCTTTACAAACTTTTGCTTGTATTAGAGTGGTTTCAATAAATCAATAAAACACATTGGAACTACCAAAGAGTGATAGTCAAGGCAACACATTAAAAGAGAACCATTGAGGTAGAGCGTAATAGTGTGTACACGCTACTATCTGCTTCACGGATTAATGGAAACTACTCTAGAACAGTTTACACATCACTTTTTTACTCACTGGGATTTTCAAAAGTCTGACTGGGATTTCTGGAAAAAACGTTACTGGGACTGGGATTTGGTGATTGGGACTGGGATTTGGCGAAAATTTACACTGGGAAATGGGATTGGGACCCCCCCCTTCTGGACCCTGTTTTAAGTGTCTGTTTTTAACAATTGGAGTTTTAACAGTTTCTGAGTAAAAATGTGTTCTTTGGCTACAATTCACGTCACATATTGTGCCTCAAAGAACAAAACAAATTGCCATTGGGTGTTTTAAGTTTAGTTTGTATAGGATTTTTCGATCCCATAGATCAAACGCATTTTTAACTGTGGTTCTGTAATGGTTTACTAGGATAACAGAGACAGGAAAGTGTTACATAGTGTAGATCAAATAACAGAAATAGGTAGAAAATGGACTAATACTTACAAATCGTAGGGAACAAAGGCCAGCGAAAGTCGACTAAAGAAATTTACATGAACGCGGAAACTTAAAGGAACTGATTTAAATTACAAATTATGGACGAAGCGGGAAAAACAAACAAGTGATTTTACACAAAGAAAAACGTAACAAAGAAAAACGTCACATACCTTGATAGGCATTGAATACCTGATTGGATCCTTCACTCCCGCACCTATGTGGCTTCTATGGAAAATAAACTGTTCATATCAGGATCCAATAGCAATATTGCAATAAATAAATAAATATTTTCATCTGCATATATAATTAGCGCATCGTGAAAGTTTATCCGATTCGCCCTATTAATCGGTGTTAACTGCATACTGGCGTGCATGCTTTGCGGCCCCTATAGTTTATATTCCCGGCGTCTTCTGCGTTCCGTTGTCAGTTATTGGCGTAACGGGTGGTCAAGCTTGATTTTTTTGCTTAAACACACCAGCTTTCTATAATGGCCGAACCTTTACCTGCTCCTCCTGCTCCCGTCGTTCCCGATGTTCCAGCCGCCGTGGCTGGTCCGGCTGCCCCAGAAGTTGCACCTGTGCCTGCTCCTGCCGAAGTTGAGGTAACTTACTCTTAGTGTATTTCATTTTTTATGCCTTTTCGTTTTCTCCGTGTACTCTTATTCTACTGGGATACCGCTAGTAGGCGAAGATCTGTGTCTTTGAATTCCGCTTAGTTTGGCGAATAATACATTTTGCTCTTTTTTGGATAGTGATTTACACAAAGAAAAACGTAACAACGAAAAACGTCACATACCTTGATAGGCATTAAATACCTGATTGGATCCTTCAGTTTGGTTTGCCAAATTCGAGGAAAATAAGAGAAATAGCGTCTTTCATTGTGATGCATGTCGGCCCATGTAAAGGATCCAAGAATTTTTCGGATCCCGGATCCCGTACCGTGGATCCCGGATCCCATGATGCCCTGGATCCCTTATCCCAGGACGTGGATCCCGGATCCAAGGTAGAAGCGGATCCCGGATCCCAATTAAAAGCGGATCCCGTGATTCCAAAAATTTGGATTCCGGATCCCATTCATGTTTGGGTCCCAAATCCGTGGCACAAACCGGCAATTCTACTTTCCACTTGACTTTCACTTCTGATTCCAGAAAATAGCACCTTTTCCTACTTTCCATATTTGTCACTTCTGAAATCCATGAAAATACCCGACCTTATTCGGATTTTCTCTTTCAAAAAAATTCTCGGAAAAGGTCCACCTTTTTCCAAAAATAAATCCACTTTTTACTTAATTTCAAGATTGATCAAAAACAAGAAAAAATCCTACATTTTTGTAGAATTTTGCAAGCTTTTCCGGCTGGGGAAAAGTGCCACCTTTTTGCCCTTCGAAGCTGACCCATTCCGCATTTACAAGGGCTTTTAGTCTTAGATGAAAAAATAAGACTGTTAAGTTTTGTTTCTATAGGTAAATCCATTACCTAACGAGGGAATTCCACACTAAATCTCACGCGAAAAATCGATATCGCCCGAGTCGCGCAGCGAAGGGCGATATCGATTTTTCAAGTGAGATTTAGTGTGGAATTCCTGAGTCGGGTAATGGATTTTCTTTGAATCCCATGCCGGAGGTTTTATTGATTTAATAATTTACAAAAAAGGCTTTACGCGCGCCAAGGAAGCCATTTGCCAAACTGTTTCAATTTCAGGAAAATGCAACTTAAAAATCTCGCTAGCGAAGCGTCTTCGTTGGCGAATTAAAAGGCGTTTCATACAGTGTTTGACAGAGTTTAAAACTTTAGAAAGTAATCGTTCTTGCTTTCTCGATTGATAAATTGTAAATTTGTCGTGTAGAAATTGAATTTCATGGGTGTCCTGTGTTTTCATTGAATTCTACTTTTGCAGCCATGTAATTCCACAAAAAATCTCCCTCGATTTCAGCCAATCAGCACGCGAGATAGAGTCATAACATGGGATTGTATAGGATTCTATACTGAATATTGGCCCACCTAGCTAGCCAGTACCCCCGGCCCATTACATGGGTACAGTCTCTGGACACGAATTTGCTTGTATGATGTACGTATCGATTGCGTCGCTTCACATGAACATGTAGTTAAATCTCTCTTGCTAAATACACGACATACACCAAGTTTCAATTCATATGAAGTGACTACGTGACTAATGTACTTGTTCCCATTTGCTATTAAAAGAGATCAAGCGCTAAGTTTGGAAGGTTGATGCTTGAGATATTTGTTTATTTCTGTTTGATGACGTAAACGATGACACCACATAACGTGACCATGTAGTTGCCTCCCCTTGCCGTTGACATCCCCAGTCTTATTTTTTCATCGAAGAAAAAAGCCCTTGTAAATGCGGAATTGGTCAATTTCGATGGGAAAAAGGTGACACTTTTCCCAGCCGGAAAAGGTTACAAAAAACTAGAAATTTCTTGTTTTTCTGATCAACCTTGAAATTAAGTTAAAAAGTAGACTTTTTTGGAAAAAGGTGGACCTTTTCCGAGAATTTTTTTTGAAAGAGAAAATCCGAATAAGGCCGGGTATTTTCATGGATTTCAGAAGTGACAAATATGGAAAGTAGGAAAAGATGCTATTTTCTGGAATCAGAAGTGAAAGTCAAGTGGAAAGTAGAATTGCCGGTTTGTGCAACGGATTGTCCCAGATCCCATGGCCTGGATCCCGGATCCCAATGCCTCTCTGTCTCTACGAGTTCTCTGTTTTTCTTGACCCTATAAAACACACCAACCGACATTGACAGGGTTCGCAAGGTATTCTGGGGTCATTTTCGTATTGTCAATGACCCCAGAATGCCTTGCGAACCCGGTCGATGTCGGTTGGTGTCTCGCTAGATAAAGTCAGGCAAAGAACAGAACTCGTGATCGACTTTTGTGGCAAATGGTTCTTCGTACATTGAATATTGTAATATTTACTCCGGGTATCTATTTTGTATGATTATCGAACATAGCGCTGGCGGAGTTTGATGTGAGTTGAATCGATTTTTTTATTTTTTTGCCGAAAGCAGTGACTATGACCACATGTCGCGGCCATGTTTCCTACCTTCTCTTTCTCTTAGGTGGTGGAGGTTTGTGAATGATATCTCTCGAAAAAGTGATCCAAATGGCCTAAGACTTCCCAGAGGAGATCACAATGGGCTAATAAACAAGTAAGTACAACATGATTGAATAATTATTTTATTTTCATTATTTTACAAATTTCGACTTCAACATAGCTAATATGCAAGCTATGCAGAGCGCTAAAACAGCCTAAGGCTAAATTCATTCACATTTATTTAAAATGAAACACTAACACAGACCTTGGGCGACCTGTGGTTGCCCTGATGCATGAAGGCTTGTAAATAAAACCGAAAATTTGGCACCAAGGTTTAATTGTCATTTTTCAGCAGGAGTTTATTGAGCAAAACCCAAAGAGAGAAATATTATTAGCTATTAACTTTTGAAAAAGGAGTGAAATTCATCACGACCGGAGAAATTTTTAAACTGCGAAAAGAGAAAATGTCGCGTGAATGGCTACGTGACCTGTGTATCAGCCCAAATTCCATACTAAAACATTCCACTCGATGACTGTAAGCTATCCTGAAAATTTATTATTAGCAAAGATATTGGAAATTGTAATTTTCTCGATTTTCTGGGCGGACCAAGGCCTTAATACACTTGAGTAATGCCTGTTTTAACCGTCGATCTTTTGCCACATCGAATAATTTCATTTGCAGCTTAGAGGTGTTTTTGTTAATGCAAAAGCAAAATCTAGATGAACCATAACAGACGAACAGAACATGACGGAATGTAAGTTTGTTTTTCTCGTGAAGTTTTCCTTTGGTTGAAAAATGCGGACGGTGTAAGTTGCAGGGTGCAGGGTGCAGGGTGCAGGGTGCAGGGTGCAGGGTGGGTTTTATAAAAATACCTTAAAATATTGGAACTTTGAGAAATACACACGAGCCGAAAAAATCCTGAAAGTGCTTGGTCCTTCATTCCTTTAACGTAAGAAAATAAAAGTCCCTCATAACGTGCTTCTGAGTTTCAATGCCATATGTTCCTAATTAGCCAGTTGAAAAGTGCCAAGCGCCCCTCTCTTATTTCATCTTCTGTCGTTTAGCGGAAATGCCTGACATTCGCATTCAAAACTTATCGGAAAACTTAATTTACCGGGATCGATAGAGCGTGTCTCAATGGTCTTGGGAACTTCACCGTAGTTATTGGGCCCCAGAATAATAATAATCCAGACAAGTTAGCTTTTTGTCACGCGTCTGGTATTTCACGTGTTCGAGAGACACCTAAGCCCGCTACTATAGAGATTTTGATGGATTTGACGTGGTGTTCCTGTTATTGTTATTTTAGACAACACTGGCGATTAGCAGAACTGCATTCTCAGGATACTTCACGCTGTACTTGCACGGAAAGTTTAGTAATACAACATTTCGGGATTTTTTCGGCTCGTACGGGACGTGTGTGTGTTTTCCCGGATTGAAAAAACGTAAAGTTCCAATATTCTAATTTATATATTGTTTGTATTTATTTGTTTTACAATACCCACCCTGCACCCTGCACCCTGCACCCTGCACCCTGCACCCTGCACCCTGCAACTTACACCATCCGTGAAAAATGGAGGAAAACAATCCAATACTAAATTCGATTCGACGCGGCCAAAGATCGACATTTGAAACATCAGTTACTGCTTCTATAAGGACGATTTAGGGTTCGGAACAAACCTTCCCTGATATTCATATCAAAGAAACAACAAGTAGTATCTATGCCTACTACTAACATGTGTTTTTAAGGATCTCAGTAATTACTTTTGAGGAGTTTCACTAATTTTTTACCAGACGTGAAGCCCTGCAAAACTAGCCAAAATCGCCTTAAGGCAAATAAGTTTTCGCGTCTGATTTTTTTTCACTTCAGCATCGAAAACAACATTTCTTGATTATCTCCCTTGTATGTTCTTTCTTCTCAACGCGAAATATCATTATGAAACTTAGTTCCATTTGTCAAAAGAAGGAGCTAGGGCGTCTAACAGTCTCCCACAAAAATTCTGAGAGTTTTTAAAATGAAGGTTATGGGTTTGCTTCGAATCCGAAATCTCGTGGCCCGTTTTTACAGAGACAGCCTCCTAATGATCAAAGTCTCAAGCAAATGCTGAGGTCTCTAGGATTGCAACTAAAAAGTGGCAAGCAATGTACCGAACGCCACTTGAGATCCTGCCATTATTCCGGCACTGGACTGTGTCTGAATGGTGCCGATAGTAGCAAAGAGCCTTACTCCCATTCCACTTGCTCCCCGGACTTTTAACGGAGCAGCGAAAACCAAGGCGCCGGTAGGTGGTAGTTTGTTGAGATTGGCCACGTTTTCTATGGCTGGAACACCTTTCCCGCTGAGGTAGGTGTGTACTGGAAAGGTTTTAGTTCCACCGTAATCTATTGAGATCACATCGCATCCGTACATTTTAATTTTTCTCTCCTCCAGCAGCCATCTTGCAGCGTCGACATGAATGCCTGAGAAAATGGATAAATGTATTTTTTCAGTTATATTAAGGTGGATTGACCCACTAATTTTACACCCATGCCAACCAATTTTGAACCTCTCATATAAAAACAGGTTGATTTCTATCGCGCAGCCAATATAACACACCTACTACCTTATAGACTGGAATACATAGTCATGTCAGTAAAAAAGTTGGGGAGATCGGAGTTAGAATCACGTGACAATCGGTCTATTTTTACTCTTACCCCAGTTTCAGGCGGTACCGACATTTTTTCGACAAATGCTCTAAGGTATCTTGAGATTGAGTGATTGCCTCCGTGCAACCGAAGTTTGACTAAATTCTACAAGCCCGTTCTGAAGATATGCTAGGATTTCTAAACAGGGCTATAATTTATGCAAAATTCAGTGTAGTGAATTAACATGGCAGAGTTTGCATGGTTATAATTTGAAGGTTTTTATAGATCATTATATTTGTATATGTTCAAGAGAGGTCATGCTTTTTGTAAGAATTGCATATCTCTTTGCGACTTCGAAAAGGATAGAAATGTAAGTATCAACATAATGGCCCCACGCATCGGCTGACCGCGAAATTTGGGCCTACTTTCACGAAATTAATTTAAATCAAACAGCCTGCTGCGTTGTTACACAATCAATATTATTATGCACACATGTCCCTTTTTATCAATTCTCCTGAGGTGAGCAAAGTATCTTCAATCCCCTTTGTGCTCACCTACTTCTCAGTTGTTCGCAGTTGGTTTGTCTAATTTGTTGACGAAATGTGGAAAAAAATGTAGAAAAAAAAGGTTTGTGGTTTATCTGGACCCTGAAAAATCAACAAAACTTAAATACAGAAGGTTTTTGACCGACCGCCTAGAAAGACTGCAAATGAACACTGAAAGTAAGAAAATGACTGAAAAGTTCCCTTTCAAAATGGAAAACATCGATCTTGTATCATTTGCAGCATAAGCATTTGGTGAATTCACATGGCATCAGTCGACCTTCCAAGATACATATTTTAGCATCCCAAGTGTGGGTTCACGAAAACGAGGTGTCCGCGGAAAAACATCTGTGTCGGGGCAGGGGCTCAACAATAGGGGCATTCCTGTAATGTCACTGTAATTTCTCGAAGGTCAGTACAACCACACAACATCCTCTTTTCAACTACTTGCCCAAGGTTTAATAATCGTCTAGAAGGCTTCGCAATCAATGCTGCCAATTTCCTAAAATAAATTTTGAGCGTTTTAAGCAATCGTATGTTACCACTGTATGCATTGCTACGCGACCTCAAAATTCACTGTCGGGCGATTGGCGATTTTACGCAAGAAAATTGTAATGTCAATTTTCTTGAACCAGAAAGTTAAACCTTCGAGTAAAGGAAACCAATGGATAGCTAAAACCATTTTGTTGATTTTGCAATCAATGTCGACCCTCTGAAGTAGCCGAATCCAACGTTTTGGAATTGTTTGACGGCTAAAAATCGCCAATTGCCCATCGCAACATTGAATTTTGAGGTCGCGTAGCAATGCATACAGTGGTAATAGAATATTTTTTAAATACATGCTTGCTGTAGATTTATCAAATTTCTATTTTTTTACAATCAAATTTGTACCTTTTTCACGATCACATATAAGCGTATTTAGAATTATTACTTACTACTTACTAACCGATGGTGAGGTCATTACGGGAAATATCAAACCGAAGCTTTGGTGTATCAACCGAGCCGTCTTCGGCGAGGTTGATGCACCAAAGCTGAGGTTTGATATTTCCCGTAATGACCGAACGGCAGAGGTTAGTAAGTTGTTTCTTATATGGCACTTTTTAAAACTTTTTCCGAACCGGAAGTCGCCTCGTACATTTTCCCGCCGAAGTAACTCAAAAAACACGCGCCCGCGTCGACTCGCTCGACAAAGAAACCCGTGTTTGAAAACCATGCCACATTTGCTCAAAAGTGATCAATCTTTTACTAGTATGGATGTCAAAATACTTCGGAATCAATTCTTTTACAGATATTTTCGCGAACATGCTTCACTTGAACAATTTTAAACTTAAACTTGAGCTTGTAACGCTTTCAAGGAAAACACCTTTAGTTTCGCAAAAGCTGGAAAGCTGCAAAACGTGTTCTTCGAAAATGCATTTTTAGATCACACTAAACAGGGAGCTACAGGGAGCCAGAACTGGATTCAACAGCATTGATAATAACTGCAATGGTTATTTAGCCGACTGTATATTGAGGAATGGGTTTTGTGCAAAAGCGGATGTCAAGAAAGAATTAATTAATTCTACGTGGAGAAAGAAATCAACGTCAACGACATCAGATATCGGTAAGCACAAAGTTTGAACTCGCTTTCTGTTATTATTTTTAGCTTCCAAGTTTCTTGAATTCCTAATAAATTTTGACTTTATATGTAGCTTTTACCTTTTGCTGCTATTTGGCTCCCTCTAGTTTTCATTTTCTCCGGATAGAGACCCGAATTCATAGCTTAGAGTAACTTTTTGGCTCTGCTTTGCCTTTGTAAACAGGTCATTTCTGATATTCAGGCCTTTATTTTCCTCTTGCCACATGTTTAAGATTTGTATTACAAGGGACAAATACTGTGTCAAGTATTCTTTGTTGTGAATTTCGCTAAAATCATTTTTTTTTTTTAATTTTATTTGAAGGAGATTCGAATTTTTGCGAGTCGTGAACTGCGAGGTCATTCGCCTTTGTCACACGGCAGCCATCTTGGATTTTTTCTTACAGAAATGACTATGCGTGGGTGAGCTTACACGCTTGGCCTCGCTTTCATGCCAGCTTCGCTGTATTAGAAAATCCAAGATGGCTGCCGTGTGACAAAGGCGAATTACGGGATTTCTGAGAGGTCATGCCGGGATTTACTGACCTCGTAACAGCCAATCAGAGCGCGCGTACTATCGTTGCCATATAATAATATTTCGATATTATTATTATTATATTTATAGCGGAGCTCCTGCGCGGGCCGAAGGCCCGCGCAAGCGGAGCACCATACCTAAGGAAAAAACGTATAGTATACTATCGAGTTGATTTTTGAACGTCACGGGCATTATGGATCATTTTGATGACGTCATTGATGACGTAAGGGCATGTGACCTTGGTGTAGAGTTCCTCTTATGGTCTTTGAAACTTTGTCCAAGTTTGGCTTCTAAAGAAGCTTCCCTTCGGGAGATATGATTTTTTCTTTATTTTTCTGGTATTAAACCTATAGCGTACGCCGTCCGTCCGTCGTCCGTCGTCCGTCCGTCCGTGTACACATGGGAACCCTGTGGTATACAAAGGAAAAATCATATCTCCTCAAGGGAACATGCTAAGACAACCATACTTAGGATATTTTGTCTATGCCACAAGGGGGGTGGTGTAACCCGGACACGTGATGTGACGTCATCGATGACGTCATCAGTGATTGAAAAATGAATATCTCGTGAAGGGAAGACTCTAAAACAACCAAACTTGGGTAGTGTAGTCTAGGCCACCAGATGAGCGAAATGAAGTGGTCACGTGATGTGACGTCATCGACGACGTCATCTATGCTTGAAAAATCAATATCTCGTGAAGGGAAGACTCTAAAACAACCAAACTTGGGTAGTGTAGTCTAGGCCACCAGATGAGCGAAATGAGGTGGTCACGTGATATGACGTCATCGATGACGTCATCTATGCTTGAAAAATCAATATCTCGTGAACATATGAAACAATCTCCAACCAAAAATTGTCGTTTTTCAACACCTCACGGCCAAAACCATATTTGGAATCATTTACCTTATAAGGGAGTGACAGGAGATCCTCTTTTGATAAGAATTTCGGCAAATGTAGCAAGAAAACTGTGAAATTTTGAATGAAAACTTGCAGGAATCACAGAGACTCGAGTTCTCGATCTGTCCACCATTGATTTGGGCTTGGTAACCACGCTAAAATAGCCCACAGCTAGCCCGCGCGACTCGACCCAGTCCTCCCAAGTGCATTCGGCAAAAACGACAAATGATTCATTGATATGGGAAAGACTCTAAGACAACAAAACTTGGGTAGTGTAGTCTAGGCCACCAGATGAGCAAAATGAGGTGGTCACGTGATATGACGTCATCGATGACATCATCTATGCTTGAAAAATCAATATCTCGTGAAGGGAAGACTCTAAGACAAGAAAAATGGGTAGTGTAGTCTAGGCCACCAGATGAGCGAAATGAGGTGGTCACGTGATGTGACGTCATCGATGACGTCATCTATGCTTGAAAAATTAATATCTCGTGAAGGGAAGACTCTAAAGCAACCATGTAAACCATGTACACATGGGAATCCCTTTCATCACATAGAAAAAATTATAACGAGGAGCTCCGCTTTTAGCCAGTGGCTAAATCTATATATTATTCTTACGATAGATATGTATTTTATCTATTTTGAATAAAGACATTATTATTATTTTTATATTATTAATAAAATTATTTTATAACAATAAACCATTATTTATGCTTGAAAATGAACGACCCTCGTAGCATGAATAGTGACGCAACGATCGATTTTTTCTCTGTGGTCATCTCAGACACCTGATTTTCGTGTGAACCCATACCGTGGCGCGCCATTTTGCAGACTTAGACTTTTAGTACAGTAAAAACCCACATTTTAGTAAAAACCCACAGTAAGAACCTACATTTTCCCAAAGTAGCCAAAACAGGTTCTTATATTAATGGTACATAGTGCAAATTTAGGCTATTTAGGTTCTTACAAAGGTTCTTAATTATAGCCAAACAGTGATTTCATGACTTCAGGAATATAAGTCGCACCCGGGGAGGGTACTCCACTGATTTTTGGGTAGGAGTGTGCCGCCTAGGTCTCCAAAACCTGACCCTATTAGATACCAAAAATCCTCGTTTTTTATACCCTACCGTAGACCTACGGTCAAAGAAGTTAGTCACCAGGGTGGCCAAATTGGTCGCAATCAAAGCGGTATTTTGATCATCATGAAAAGGTTTCAAAATAAACCACTTTTCCACTAATTGCGGCACAACTTGAAATACATACTGAAATACATACCCTATCAGCGACCAAACAGTCAAGCGAAACACGATACCCTACCTTGCCAAAAAGGCAAAAGGCATACCCTTTAGGGCGGCGCATACCCGTATACTATATACAAGGGAGTACCCCCCCCCCCCCCCCCCCCGGGATGTCGCATTACATCTTTATTTCTAAAATCATTGAAGTCTCAACTCTCAATTGGATTACTTCTCAATTGGGTTTCTCCTGTACATCATGGGCTACATACTGTATATAAATTGTAAAGCATTTCATAAAATTCATGAATTTTTTGAGAATATAGATTCCTTTCTTTTGCATTTTTTTTTTTAAATTACGGACCTAATAATCAGGTTAAAAATAAAAATCAGGTTACAGAAATGTATAGAGTCGATTGACTAGATTTTAGTTTCTTTTGAAAGTTTTCCGTGCATGTAGATGTAGTCACTTGTGTTGAAATGTTGAAATTTTCCAACGACTATTCAGAGCCTATAGGAAATCGAACGCTATCGATGTTGGAGTCGATTTTTTCACCCATTTTTTCCTCAGGTCGGCAAATTTCAAAATCATTTTTCTTTAACATTTCTTCGCGGCCTAAATGGCGAGTCATTTGCTATATTCTCCCCTTTCAAAAAAAAACTAAAATCTAGTCAATAGATCTTATACTTTTCTGTAACCTCATTTTTGACCGCTTGTTCACAAAATTGCTCGAACTTCTAGTGACAAATCCTCTTAAATTATATGTCCTTACTTGCCGGGTTTTTACTTTTTAAAGTAAAGTTAAAACTTACCTGGGTAATGATGGGAACTAAAATTCTTGCCATCCCCCCCCACGTACTTTGCGATGTCCCCCCAATATTTCGACCACCCGAAATTTAGAAAGAACAACGATTTATCGGGAATACGGCCATGTTCTTGTTCCCAGGCCTCCAGATCGCTCTTCATTATGCGAACATCCGGGTTCTTCGTGGCCTTGTCCGTCATGTTGACTACCACAGCAGGCCCAATAATCTGGTCTAGCGGGATGTCTGCAATATATTTTCCTCCCTTGTGGAAATGTGCTGGGGCGTCCATGTGAGTACCTAGAATAGACCATAGATGAGTGATTAAGCTTAGAATATATTTTATTTTGAAAATCTGTTTGTCGTATAGATTACCAAGACCAACACGTGGACCTATGGATGCAATTTTCCGTTCAAAACAGGCACCGTTTCTCCTAACCTATCTATTTTTAGAAATAGAGCGGTTTTCACATGACTGTCGTGAAAACAATTGCAATTGAGCAACCACTAGCCAATCAGAATCGAGAGAAATCGCAACTTGCTCCTAAATGGCTTTTTTCTCAGCCAATTGCAAGCCGAACCAATAGCCGAGTTTTGAAATAAGCTGGCGCGCGGGACTGGGCCTCAAAACTACAGGAAAAAGGAAACGAGAGTTGGAAGATTTATGTGTTGCTTCTGAGGAGACCCAAGTTGAGCGTTGCGAAAGCGAAGAACCGCTCGCCAACTCCATCAACAACAAGTTACAGACGGAGGACGAGGGGGGGCTTCTTAATCCGATGACAAAAAAAGACGGTTGGAGCTTTGTCTTTACTGACATACCGAACTTTGGCTTCCCCGATATATACAACTATCTTGTTGGAAGCTGCGATTATAGCAAGGCAAGCCTTAAGTCTTATAAATCACTCCTAGGTTACCAGCTGTTTTACGACGGCAATGTGGAAAATCTTTCGTATCAGCGTTGCGGTGCGACATCGTCGTACTATTGTTTCATATTTGCTGTCCGGCCTACTGAAAGATCTAAGCTGGCCGGAGGCCAAACGAGGTACAGTGGGTTCTTTTTCTTAAAAGCGGATGGAAGCGTTTATTCTGCGTATTGCGAGTGCAAGGGATGTAATGTAATGTAAAATGTAATGTAAAAAAAATGTAATGTAGGCACTTGTATACCGCAAATTATCATATGAATATGTTCAAATGCGGTTTACAGATGTGGATATGTCTGATCCCTGAGATGCGGACTGCGATTTATACAATGCAGTTTACAATCATGAGTGGTTGTTAGATTACATTCTGTGGTGAGCACTGTGATTGTTTAACGTCCCTCGCATAGTGGTTAAGTGTAGTGGGCTGAGAGACGGGACCTCGGTTTTATTGTCTCATCCGAAAGACGTGAAACACAGGCGAAATGACGAATCACTTCAACCCACGATATGGACACAAGGTTCGAAACAGCAGAGAAAAATCCCAACTGCCCCCGACTGGGATTCGAACCCGGTGCACAGAGGTGAGAGGCAAACGCTTTACACGCTGCGCCACCCGTGCTTCACGTAATATATTACTTAATATATTACGTAATATATTACTTGATATATTACGTAATATATTACTTGTAATGTTGCAAACAACAAGAACACCTCTCTCCTTGCAAATGTTTGTTGCAAATAAATTGCTCTGTCGAAAAAATAAACGTTTGAGCATATTAGTTTTGTTGTTGTTGCAGTGCTGATGGAGGATGCAGACACCTTGCCGCTTCATTGTTTGATCTTTTAGCATATACAGTGAATAGCCAAATGACATCATGCACTGGGGGAGCTTCTCAATGGAAGAAGAGAGGCCGGAGAAATGATGGGTCAGTCCTAGCCAGTGAACTCCAAACTGGGCGACCAGAATATGGGAAAGTGCTTAAAGATGGACCCACTAACAAAATTAATGAATTTAACCCTGTCACAATCAACTTTGATGCTCTGGAGTTACAAAAACAGTTTAAAGCAACCCTTTTTGAAAGTAATCCTGCAGCAGTTGTATACCAATATCTTTCTCCAATGGACCAGAATATCACATCAGAGGATGAACTCAATCAGTATATTTCAGATAATGCCAATGTTGCTCTCGAAGAAAGTGTGACAAGTCAGAATATATACTCTGTGCCTGACCTTGCTAGTACATTTATGGAAAACAAGTCTGTGGACAGCTATGGAATTACTAAAGAGCTAGGGGAAGAATTTATCTCTTCAATTTATACTATGAATGATGATCAAATGGAACTAATTCATGATCGAACAAAACAGCAATCAAAATCTCAGTTATGGTTTGATGAACGCAGTGGAAGACTAACTGCTTCCTCATTTTATAGAATCTGTCATCGCCGTCCAAACTTAGATGCTGACAATCTCATAAAGACACTTATGAACTACACACCACTGAATAACAAACATATGCCAGAGCAGTTAGCTTGGGGACATGCAAAAGAGGAGGTTGCCTTAGTGCTTTATGAAAAGAAATTATCAAAAACACAGTCAGTATTTCAAAGTCTGGACTGATTATTCATAAGTCATATCCCTACTTGGGTGCCAGTCCTGATGGTATGCGGTCATGCAAGTGCTGCCAGACAAAGACCCTTTTAGAGGTTAAGAGCAAGTTTACTAAACGCAATTTGCTACCATCAGTCGCAGCAGAGGAATGCCTGGTAAAGGACAGTAGTGGTGCTCTAACCATCAAGACCGAATCCAAGTGGAACTACCACATACAAGGACAGCTGGCTTGTGCGCAGATGGATAAATGTGATTTGATTATCTATACAAACAAAGGCATTCTTGTTGTTCCAGTTTATTTTGACAGCAATCTATGGGAAAATATATTGCAACTGCTCAAGGCGTTTTATTTAAAGCTCATGGTTCCCGAACTCCTAACAAAGAGGATAAAGCAAACACTTCCCTGCTAGAACCAGAAAATACAGTAATGATTGAGATGACAAAATAGTTAGTTCCATATGACTGTGAAAAGTTTTGGCACAGGCAGTCCTGCATCCTTGTGTTGGCAGTACTTTGTGATGACTATAAGTATTTTGATTAGTACGAGTCATTTCATGCAGCATGATTGGCTGAATGGTATTCATGTTCTGTGCTGTTGTTGTGACCATACCATTGCTCCCAGGTTTTTCACAGTCATACAGAACTAGTTCTTTGATATTGATAAGAAAAGGGAGAAGCTCAATAGTTTGTTTTGACAAAATGCATAATTGTTCATAAAAGAGATGGTGTGACCAAAAATGTCCCTTTAAGAACACCACACATCATTTTATATCTTATACCTGTTGATGAGAAGACGATAAATTAGAAACAAACACGGAAATTTCTTAATGGGTATGTTTCACCTGTTACCTGTGTTCTTCGCGCCTACTTGGCACATAAGACCTCATCTTTTAGGGGTATCTTTTAGGGTAATAAATTTTTTGAGCCACGCCATGGCCCGCCATGTTTGGTATCTTTTAGGGGTGAAACTGAAAATTTCCGACGATCATCCCCGACTTAAAGTGCGAGTATGACCAAAATTGTATCCTTCCTATAAATCCACTATGTTGTACTATAAGGCATTGAAAACATCTTCACTAAATTTTGGTTGATAACATTAACTCTTTAGTCCTTTTTTCTGCCCCCGAAAACACCAAAATACGGTCACACGGCCGCCATCTTGGAGTCGCCATTAAAATCGGCTCTTCCTACTACCTGGTTACCAAGTCAGAGGCCAGGCTACATTCTGTGACGTATTTTTATCCCCCATCCATTGCCAGGACAACAAAAATCTCAAAATCTAACGGTAAATATATTACACACAAACGTGACCGTCGCATCTTTTTTTCCTGTAGCAAAGCTCAGTCATTCCACCTGCAGATCTATTGGTATGAACTATTGTTACCATTCCATAAGATGAATTTCGCAAAACAAACATTAAAACATGAACAAATCAGGCAACAAAAGTCTGGATTTTGATGTAAATGCACAGGTGGCCCAAGTTCAGTGTTTGTACTTTGTGGTGTCCAGACCCCTCTTCTGTTGGCCGCGCGTGACGGCTCGTCGATGTTTTTCTGCACGATCTACAACTTAGTCAAAAAATGTGTTCAAAAACTTTTTTATTTTTATTTATTTATTTATTTTCGTCATTACAATATTCAAAGGACTAATATTAACTACTTATTAACCGAGCGCGAGGTCCGTACTGAGAAATATCAGCCCGAGGTCTTAAAGTACAGACCGAGCCGCAGGCGATATTTCTCAGTACGGACCGAGCAAACGAGGTTAATAAGAGTTTTATTATATGGCATTTTCTGGGAAAAAACCCCACTCTGATAACGTCACTTTTTTTCCGGTCCCGAACTCGCGCGCGCGAATATTGACAATCCCGTGCTAATTTATGCAGAAAGTACTGGCCACAGAACAAATAATCAACTCCTCAAGTTATATCATTTCATCGATTTTATTTCATGTACATGACTCTCGGAAGGCTCGTCTCCAAGCGAACTACATTTTGAGTGGACGGTAAGAACCTCATAACCGAAATAACATATCTGAAAATCGTTTTCATGTCTTGCAAGCTTTCTTACATGAAACTGAATGAAGTCAAGAAACGGCGAACACAGTCAAGAAGTCAACACTGACTAAATGTTCAAGAAACCAAGTTCAATCTTCATCATCGCTCTCGATGACAATTCTTCTGCGTTTGCCTTGATTCATGGTGACTGGGGCGTTAAAGATCTGAAAGTTACATCCACTTACGCTATGTACGCCAGAGAAAAATGCAGATACTTCAGCGTTCGCTGTTGTCGAGGCCATGTTGTGAAAACTGCTGTTCGCTTGAGACATGTGGCCTGCAGTTGGCTTCACGGCTTGTGGGATTGCTGAATTTTCGACAGGATCACTCATTCGCATGAAACTAGCTCCAATAGGAACTATTTGTTGGGATGCAGCTCTACTGAGAGTGAGTGACATTGCCTTCTGATGACTCTCGCCAGCTTTCTTATAAGATTGGAGACTTTCTGTTGATTTGTGCCCGCTGAGTTGAGCGACGAAATTCTCTGGAATGTTGGCATCCAGGAGGCGAGAAATGCTTGTTTTTCGGACTGAATGATTTGCAACTTTAGCTCCAATGCCTTGTTGGATACCTGCATTTTGAGCAGCATCTGATAGGAATTTTCCGATTTGGTTTTTCCCCAAGGCAGACTTCATGTATCAGATTTGGTCTGCTGGTGCTCGCTCAGGTGTTTGATTGCAAGATAAAACGGAGCATCGGCGGTATTCATTTCCACTGGACGGTGGGCTTTGAACAGCTTGTAAAGCCTTACAGCACATCGTTCTCCTCCGGTAGCATAAACTTTGGGTTGAAAGGCTCTTTGGTGACCTTGTTCTTGACCGGTTCTGGTCTTAGTACCTCTTTCGCCGAGTCAAACAAGCATTTCCTCTCCGCTTCCCGTAGTCTGCAACTCGACATCTCCCCACCGCAGCTTTCTACTCTCGTCTCGGGCTCTAAATCCAAAATGAAGAGACAGCAACCACCAAACAGTTCTTTGCAGAACAAGGGATCATTGTCGCCGAGCTGTCCACTTTTAAAAAGTGCGTCCTCTTCTTCATCTGTCAGCGCTTTAGTAGCTTGTGGCTTGTTACCTTTGCCATTGTTGACAAGAGCTTTACGGCGAGCAACTAGTACACTTCGGGACTGGGCAAACTCCTTCTCTTTCAATATATTCCAGGGGTATTTCTTCTCCTCGAGGAACCTCTGTATGCTCCTTTGGTAGCTGCTAATGGTGTTTGGCTCATATTCACTCCCGTCGTTTTTCTTTACCTCCATGAAGAACTTGGACAGCAGATGGTCAAGATCGCTGGCAGGTAACTTTTCGATTTCCGTTCCTTCCTTATTTACTCCTTCTAGATATTTCTTCAGAACATTTAGGTCAGACCTTGTTTTCTTTAGAGTGTTTTTAGCTTTTGTCCTGCTATGAAAGCATGTATTTCTTCTTGGCTGCTTGACCTTCGCATTCGGTGATTCCTGTCGCCGTTTCGACATTTTCTCGTCTTTCTCGGTTAGTTTCCTTGTTTTCCCTCTCTTCAGGGTAATAAAACTCGTTTGACGAGTGACCTTCCTCGTCAGATATCATATTTTAGAATTTTGTTATTTCAGTAATTCTCAAAACAAATACTTTTCTCTTTTGAAATCAAATTTTAAAATTAAATTTCGCGCGACAAAAAAACCGGAAACAACAACAACAAGAGCCGGTCCGGATACGGAAAAAGACGGCCCGTGGGCCAGATACGCGATCTACGGACCGTGTGTCGACCAATCAGAGCGCGCGTACTATCGTTGCCATATAATAATTAAAGTGACTCACCCACACGCACGCCACACACACGCACGCACACACTTATTACAATATATGATAGGAACAAAAAGAGAAAATTGGCTGCTGTACATACATTAAAGGGGTAGAAGGGCTTTCCATTTCTTGTTATGGAAGTTTATCTTGTTCTTATTGGTAGCAATAGAAAGTTCTGTGTGGTAAATTTCGTTAACTCGTTTCCAAAACAGGCTAGGATTTGACATTGGTTTTATACTTACACTGCGGCAAAATAAATATAATGTTTAGCTATTATAATCAAAAAATTTAACACAATTTCATTTTTTGTTTGATCGAAACAACCAAGCAAATTTAATTTGGGAAAGACAATTTTCAAGTATGTTCAGAGATCGGAACTGATTTTCTATTGCTACCCAAAAAAGTTTAACATATTTGCACTGAAAAAATAAATGCTCGAGGGTCTCTTCTTCCTTAGCGCAAAAGGTGCAGAGAGGAGACTCTACTAATTTCATTGATAAAGCTTTTTATTTCCATATAAAATTCTGTGAATGATTTTCCATTGAAATTCTCTATGCTTGACGTCTATTGTGACCCTGAATGGAAGGGTATATACCTTCTCCCAATTGATACCGTGATAGGGTAATCCAATTCATATTTTATTTGAGCGGTTGGTGTGACATTTGCTGTATCTAATAATAGGCTGTAAATTTGTTTCGTATTGATTTTGTTTACAGTGAAAGTTTTCTGATCAACTGTTATAATTGTCAAGTCATCGTTATCCTTCTTTTCGTCTTCTTGTTTTAATGGACTGCTGTTATTATTGTTATTATTAGGGGAATCTCGAAGTGCGTGTTTCCATTTAACAGGGAGAGAATTAAACATTCCCCGAAGTAAGAGAAATTCTGCGGGGCTAAGTTGAGCATACTTTCTTTGTAGTTTTTGGAAAGGTTATCAATAATATCCTTCAACTTAAGGAGTCCCCCTTTGCGAATATGATCCCTATAAACCGACTTATTATCAACCAAAATAAATGATTGTTTCATAAAATTTGTTCAGAAACATATTCATACTTATTACAGTCGTCTCTGTTTGTTGTAAAACTAGACCAAGCCCGAAAGCCTTCGTCATAAAACTTTGGCAATTTAACTGATAATTTTTCTAAAGAAAAGTTGCATTTTAGTACAAAAAGGCCCTCCAACTTTTTTAGAAGGCCAGATAGAAGAACTTTCCAATAAGTTGTAGGTTTTGCTTCTAGAAAGCGCCTTAAAAAGGAAATTCTCTGTGACTTTATCATCATTTCTAAGTCAGGCATTCTAATTCTAGCCTGTGTACATCCGCTACTAACCTACAAGAGGATTAGTAGCGTCTCTGAAATACCGTTACTAATCGTATTCAGGTCACGCAATGAAAATTGAATTTGCATAATAAGTTAAAGTCAAAAGACATGAAGCGTTCCCCGCTAGAGTTGAATATTCAATTCACCATTGCTGATTTCATTATTCAATCCAAATGCATTTTTCAATTCAATATTAAAAATATCATAGCTTTTGCAAATCGAAACTCGCTTTTTGTCTATGATTCCCTTACAACGCACGTTTTCTTTTGCACTTTGGCGCCTGTGTGTCTGTTCTCGAAACATTCTGCATGCTTTTTGCTCCAAAAGGGCGTGCGTTGCCATAGAATCATAGACAGAGAACAAGTTTTAGATTTGCAACGGCTATAACGTGATCGTGAGCCAATCAGGAACGAGTGTAGGTTTTGGTCGAGGGTCGAGTGTCGAGGGTAAGACGTCGAGGGTAAAATGTCGAGGGTCGAGGGTAAAATGTCGAGGGTCGAGGGTAAAATGTCGAGGGTCGAGGGTAAAATGTTGAGGGTCCATTTTTTTCTTTTTCTAAGGGTCGATTTCTTTTTTAAATGCAAATTCTCGGTTTTCCCCGCTTTATTCGCTCACATGCCCGCATGTTGGTGAAAGCGTTCTTGCAGATGTTTCTTCAGACTTGCCGCTACAAGTTTTCTTATCGCAGACATTTGTCAATCAAATCTTTTGCTTCGCTAATTAGACTGCACGTGAAGACAGTGAAGGGAAGCAAAATATTGTGTTTAACCGTGGAAATCTCTAAAGTTAAACAGCAAAATTCGAAGCAAGCTTGCCGAGTCCGAGTATTTTGGGCAAGAAAAGATTTTAATGTTTTGCTTTTATTCAATCTTCGGGAAAACCAAGATTTCCGCGGCATTTTCGCAACCTATTTCTAGCGCTCACTTCACTAGAGTGCTTCGTGAAAGATCGCAAATGATATTCGACCTAACTTCATTTCGCTTCGTTTTATTGTGCTACGGCTATCCCTGAGTCTCCTAAAGTTAGCTGTAGTATAATGAGTAGCATCAGGGACGTCCCTGGTAGCATGGAAGCAAAACTAGTAAGTGCTGGGTATAAAATCACGTCGGCGATTGCTTTTTCTGCGCTGGCAGCATATCGCAATGGGACTACCAACACTCCAGTTCATTGCCAGTTGAAGAACGCCGTGTTCAAAATCTTCGAAAAACACCAGTTCGATGAACGTAGAGTGGACGTCCTTTGGTTTGATATTATCTCAGACCAAAAGATTTTATTGTTGTTCTCATTTGTGTTCTCCTCTGTTTGAGCAAGATCCGCGTGCTTACACGCTCGGTACGCTCTGTCGAGGAAACCTTTCTGAGAACTCCTGGCGAAAAAGCACAACAAATCTGCCACAGTTTTAGGGAATTTGATTTTGAAAAAGATTGCCCGAAATTTACGCCTGGAGTTTTCGGAAAACATTTTGTTTTATCCCGCTCCGCGCAGGTCGAAAAAGGTGGGAAAATTCTCAGCACAACTGTGTCGGAGTCTATCCACGTATCAGTCAGGAAAACCAAAATTTGCATTCTTTAAAAAATATTTCAACATGTATCACGGGAAAAAATTATTTCATTTATTTGCAGAAAAAAATTGGACCCTCGACATTTTACCCTCGACCCTCGACATTTTACCCTCGACCCTCGACATTTTACCCTCGACCCTCGACGTCTTACCCTCGACACTCGACACTCGACCAAAACCTACACTCATCAGGAACGAGTCCCCGAGTCCTGGAGAAGGAATTGCGTGACTGAACACGATTAGTAACAGGATTTCACAGATCATCCTCTTGTAGGTTAGTAGCGGATGTACACAGGCTATCTAATTCCTCCTTTATTGTAATTTTTCCATTCCAAAGAAAATCGAACATGAATCTATTAACCTCATTACAAATTTCCTTATCGAAGCATAATATAGTACCTCGGTATCGGACTTAGGGTATAATAAAAGTCTTAAGGATTTGGACTTTTCCGAACACAGTCAAATTTCTCCATTTCCATAAGTTAAGAGTCTCTATTAAAGATTTTATAATAGATTCAAAATTTAACTCTTTCCTGAGCTTCTTATCATAGGTGAAATACACCAACAATTTTTATTGGCTCATTAACTTTTTTAATTGGCAAAATTTCTTTGGTATTAAAACTAGCGCCTAGCCACATAGCCTCTGTTTTATCATTGTTAATTTGAAAGCCAGAAATTTTTCCAAATCTATTGAGTAATCTAATTAACACTTCAAAGGAAGATTTATCTTGGAGAAACACAGTCATATCATCAGCGAACAAGCTCACTTTGATTTCTACATCATTTATTATGATTCCCTTGATCTTCTTATTTTCCCTAATATGGTTAGCTAGTGTCTCCAGGACGAGAATAAAAAGGAAAGCGCTGAGAGGATCTCCCCGGCGGACGCCAGAGTTGATCTCAAAATAGGGCGTACAATCGCCATTATTCATGACACAGCTTGTCAGCTGCGATAGAAATACCTTTACCCAAGTAATAAAAGAGGGACCAAAATTAAAGTGCTTTAAAGATTTCAGCAAAAAATGTCTATTTACAGAGTCAAAGGCTTTTTGAAAATCTATAGCAACAAGAAGCCCAGGAATATTTTCGGATCTCGTAAAATCGCTGTTCGCTGTCGCTGTTCAAGCATGCAAAGTCGGATCCCACAGGCATACCTGCTTTGAAGAACCAAGGGTCTTCTAGTCTCCGATGCGACTGGTAAAGCATCCCTCCTGAACTCAACATTCTACTCTGCATTCTCAGACAACACCGCTAGTGCTTCACTACCTTATGACACATGCAGTCCCTACCCTAGCATGCCAGATATAAGCATATCCATCGAGGGCGTCGCCAAACTTCTCAAAAACCTAAAACCCCATAAAGCTGCAGGCCCCGACAAGATAAAACCAATGATCTTTAAAGAGCTGGCACTTGAAGTTGCACCCATCCTCCATAAGGACTGTGCTGCCAACTACCGCCCGATCTCACTCACTTGTGTTTGTAGCAAATTACTAGAGCACATCATTACTAGTAACTAATGGCGCACCTAGAACGTCACAATATCTTGTACAAGCTACAGCACGGATTTAGGTCCTTAAGGTCATGTGAGACACAGCTATTAGAATTGGTCTCCAGTCTGCACTCTAACCTTGAAGCTCGTAAGCAAACCGACCTGATCGTCCTCGATTTCTCCAAAGCCTTCGACAAAGTGTCACATGTAAAACTTGTGTCCAAGCTTGCTTACTATGGAGTAAGAGGTCAAAACTTGCTCTGGATTGAGGACTTTCTCAAGAACAGGAAACAGTGTGTTGTGATTGACGGAATCCAATCATCTTTCCTACCCGTCAAGTCAGGTGTACCGCAGGTTTCTGCCATTGGCCCAGCTCTGTTTCTCATCTACATTAACGACCTCCCTGAGAACATCAGGTCTACCATCCATCTGTTTGCTGACGACACTGCGATGCTCCTCGCAATTGACTCCCAGGATGACTGCAACCAGCTACAAGCCGATTTGCGACGCTTGGAGGCCTGGGAGAATAACTGGCTCATGTCCTTTAACCCCACAAAATGCGTGTGAGCCGTAAAAGGACGCTGGTCATGTACGACTACACCCTGCACGATGTTGTCCTGAGATCAGTCAACACCTCTAAATACCTTGGCGTCCATTTGTCAAGTGATTTAAAATGGAACCATCACATCGCAAAAACAACGGCAAAGGGCAACTGTACGCTTGGGTTCATAAAAAGAAACCTTAAAGTGAGATCAGCTGTTCTTAAGGAAAAAGCATACCTAGCTATCTTAAGTGGCTGTCCGCCTAAGAACGGATCGGTCAAATTTCGCGACATCACCGATTTGCCTGAATTTTTCTGTGCTGGTAGAACATCCTATATGATGAATAAAAATGGCATTCATTTGATTCGATTTCATTTTTTTGTTTTTTTTTTATTTGACTGGATTTGAGTGCTTCTCGAAATGCCAAATTTTCCGATAGAAAATGTCGAATTTTGTTGAAAATGTTCATAGCTATTGCTTGGTCACCTTTGCCTCAAATGAGCTGATTCTTTCATGGGTTTTTAATACGACTCTGTGCTATCAGAAAATATAAAAAGATTGAAGATTTCTGTTATTTGTAAAAAATTATCAAAATTTTAATACACCCACCCTCGGAGGTCCGCCATATGTGAGCGAAACTATGAGTGAGAAATTAATTTATTTCTAGAAAGTGGGACTTCGCCTCACAAAACTAACACCACAGTTTAAATGTACATACACTAGTCTATGATGTCCAGCATTAAAATTTTTGGTAGCTCTCCTTTAGCGCCGTCGCGGAGCTGCAGGAAAGTCGTAAAAATAAGTTTACGAAGATATAGAAACAAATTGCGCATGCGCAGTTGTGCACATTTTATGCCAGTTTTTTGCTCAAACTAGGTCTGTGTAGCACATTCTCGTACTTTATAGAGCTCCCCGGCTCGTGTTTTCGCGGGGGAGACTCTTGGGACATCCATTTGAGGATCTTCGCTCATTGGCTGATTTTGAACGTTGGGGCGCCATGCGCAGACAATTGTTTCTCTCAACGGCTCTGTATCGAATCTCGCGCATGCATCAATGGCTAGCACCAGAGGCCCCGCGAGGATGTGTACAGCATAGTATAGTAGTTGCTTGGCTGAGTGGTAACTATGGGAATTATAAAGCCATTTCAAGTGGAATCAATATGGCGGCCACTTATAAAAATGCGAAAGGATTATTTTATTTGCTATTCATTTGATTATTTTGAACTTTTCAACCCAGTACACTCATTGAGCGGGTTTAGAGATAAATAATAAACTCGTGAAAACGCACACTTTATCATGCATAAGCTCTTTGTTCTAGTTCATAGTCTTAATGCCCTAATTTTTTAGGCTCTCGATGTCCTTGACGCCAACTTCAAAATTAATAGAATTTTTGAAAAGCCGCAGCCGCTAAATTTAGATCAACTGCTACAGACATTTTACGAACTCAAAAAGGCAATTCCATGGCATTATCTCTTTGACAGGCGGGTCCATTTGAAAATAAGGTGCAAAAAAAAAACGACGGCTTGCGCATTTGTGCGTTCGAGGGTAATTTATAGTTCTAGTTTTCCGCATTGTTTCAGCTGCGCGACAATAACTGCACGCAGCTGCGCTCAATGAGCTTGAAAATACGTAAAATCCACAGTATTGTTCGACAACTTTTACTCTGATTAAACTCTTAGCCCTCCCTGTAAGTTTGATTCTTTATGTGTGTTGTATGGCCAAATAAAATATTGGAAGCCCTTTTGCAAGCCATACGCTCAAGTGAAAAGTACAGCTTCTTAGTTGGAAGAATTCGACTAAACAAATTTGTTTCATAACATACCCTTTCTTAATAAAAAAATAGCATTCCCACATTTCGAAAGCTACAATTGTAGGATAGTTTTAGATAAATTAACTTATCTTAAAGAGATCATGTTCGTAAATCCTCAATTGGTCACGCAACAAGCGAACATTTACTTTACGAACTGAATCACCTGCAAACATTTTTCCATCGCGCTTGATTGTCGCTTTTGATAAAGTTGTTTTTTAACAAAATACCCATTGAAATAGGATGCCGATGCTTAATTTCCTCTGTTGCTTGTTTACTGTTGCGTTTGCTTTTGTCACGCAGAAATCCCCCCAAAATAACGCGCAAGCTTCTAAGCTAGAAAAAAAAATCCCTGCAAGATTGCCGGGCAGAAAAACAAATCATACAAGTTCACAAGTATTTTTTTATCTAAGGTCGAGAAATGATTGCTGGTCTAAAAATATATAGATAAATATATTTAAATTTCTTGTTTGCTTCATTAGACAGTGCTGGAGGAACGAACGAAATTGAGGAACGAGCGAAATCCCCCCCCCCCCCCCTCCTCCTCCCCTAGGTATCTAAGGGTCCGTCCTAAGCATGTTGTTGTTCTAGTATACGTGACCCGCAGCGAGAAAAAAAATACCTAAGTCTGTCAAAACGCCTTTTTACAAATATATCAGAGGAAAGACCCCCTATAGACCTCTTTACCGTGGGCGTAACGTTGTCCCATTTCAGATCACATGGCATTCATTGAAATAATCTTTCTTTGTTTGAGTTGCTTCAATATTCATATATCTTTCAGTGCGTAACAGAAAAACGCAGAAAGAATACTCATGAGAATGCCACGTGATCTGAAATGGAACAACATTATGCCCAAGGTAAAGAGGTCTGTCTATGAGCCCCGGGAAAACGAAGAGAGCATATCTCGTCATGTCATTTTAGGGTTTTCCAGTCCTTTTTTTGTCTGATGGCTATGATGTACTCTATACAGATTTTATACCCCATGGGTAACGGGTAGGTAGGGAGGGGACGATGTTCATTAAGGTAGGGGTTGTTTTACAAGCTAATTCTATCTCGATAAGAGCGGCGGCGTAGCTAGGGTATGCCAAGCAGGACCGCAAATCTGTCGTGAGATGTTTTATTTTACCTGATGTCTCTTTCACCCCTACACTATAATGCACTGTGCATGCCAAACATTTGTACGATGTTGTGTGGATAACACTTAGCCAGGACTAGCATGTTAGTCAAACCTTAGAGGCATTCTTCAAATGTTTTTTTCTCTTTTTGCACCGGGAAAGATAGTAACTATGTTTTGCTGTGGTCACATCTCTCTTTTCCTTAAAGTGTGTATAGACCACGAGGGAGGGGGTGTCTATTGTTTAATGCTTGACAACCATGACCTATGATCGCTGCCAGATATCGGGTTACAGGATAGCGTCCCCCAGTATCATCGCTTGGGTTAAAGTAGCGTCAGACACGAAATAGTACAGAGCAAAAAAAAAAAGAGTGACTGACGTCAAAACTATTTTTGCATCTCTCGCCGACGATAGAAAACAATAATTCAAGGATGAATTTCACACAGAGCGGTTATGCCTTCGACATGCGACCGCCATTTTCTCTGTTTCTTGTCGAGTTCACGAAGACAGGGTATGACGTCACTGGCAGTGCAGCGATCATAGGAACAATAGAGCCCATATAGAAACCCTTCCCTCCTGACCTCACTGTTTCGAAATAAAAATCATGAACACTTGAAGACTGTCTGTGGCTTCCAGCATGCCTCCTTGCCTGCAAGTAGAGGCTTATCATTTTCTGCTTTCCGTACGAAATTGCTGTCATTTTTAAGAAACGTGACTCCTCACCAGGCCCCATGTCCGAGAAATGGCGACATAACGGCGACCAAGAGAAAGATGCTTCAGTGTTGGTGATTTTTATAAGATCGAAATTACTTACAGGCCTTCCAAATAAGATTCATATTAAGAACATTAACTCGTAACAACGACAGATCGACATTTTTGGGCAAAATGTAGGTTGCTATGGTAACCAATTCTCACGAGGCAGGGTAGAGCCTGAAAAATCCTTGCATCTAAATCTCCGCATTCTTCCTTTATTTGTCTTCCTTAATTAAAAAAATGTGACAAAATGTTGAATAGGCGCCTGTAAAATAATTGATTAAAAAGCAGCCGACTCACCGTGCCATTTTTTTTATATCTAATGCTTTTTTATTGATCATTTTTTACATACAAAAAAAAACATACCAACTACACATAACATTTATAATATATCTAGTCTACAGCCCTTTACATGATTGCATTGAACATTTTTTCCCATTTTTTTAAATGCATCATAACTTTGTTATTTTTATATGCGATTCTTGATTCTATATCTTCGTATTGGTTTAAGAGATTTTTGAAAAGAGCTACTGAAGGGGTTTTTCCTGTTTCTCTTGCTTTATACAAAGCAAGTTTAAAAATTAAAATGACAAAATTATTTGTTATGTTCTGGACGTCAAGGACTATGTTAGATAAACTGAGTTCTGGAAGAAAGACACCGTAGTCTTCTAGCCACATTCTTATTTCAAAATAAAAATTCTTGGTCTCAATGCATTCAAAAAACAAATGGTCTATTGTCTCTTTTTGAATAGAACAAAAACAACAACTAGAAGTACTATTTAAACGGAATTTCCATAAGTCATAATTTAAATACAAGCAGTTATTCAAAATTCGATATTGAAAATATCTTAAATACGTATCCATTGTACAACTATAAATGCGGGTATACACTTCAGACCAATTAATCTCAGTCTCTACTTTCATTCTACTACTGATGCTTTTTGGGACGTTGATGGACGGAATTTTTCTTGCGTTAAATGCTTATAAATCTGTTTTGAAAATTTTATATTTTCAATATCAAATTCATTTCCTGCAACTGTTATGATGCTTTTTGTCCCGCCACTGCACTGCATATAGTTATCAGACATTTTTCTATAAATTCTTCCAATCTTTTGGGATTGCGTGCACTAAACCAGCCCATCGCAAATATTGTGAATCTTGCAAACCTTTAACTTTCATAGACAGCCAATCGAAGCCCTTTTTGTGACATAAGAGATCTCCAATTCTATTTAAGCCACAGGTATAAAAACTTGGAAAGAAAATTGACCTACCATTAATCTTAATAAATTTATTGTTCCATATAGGTTGTTCACAAATCGTCGAAGGCTCATCTAAAGAAACTTTAGAGCCACCCACTTCTGCCCATTGTTTTAAAATAGTTTGATAAAAGAGTGGCAATGATGAAGGTATTCTGCTAATGTCAAAATTCCCTCCTATTGCAACTATCCCACCAATTTCTTGTAAAATATACGACGGAAGAATTTTCCATCTGCTTGTACTCTCTGAATTCAACAGCGCCGTCGCCCATTTAATTCTATTCGCTTTTATCATTAGCTCAAAATCAGGCGATTTAAGACCACCCTGCATATAGCCACCAATTAAAGTTGAACTCTTTATTTTGGTTTCTTCCCGTTCCAAACAAAGTTCTTTACTTCACTTTCAACTAATTTGATAAATTCCTTAGAAACGTCCAATTCGAGCAAACGTACATCAATTTTGGTAAAGCTAAAGCACGTACAATTTGAATCCTACCATATAGCGTAAGCGTCCTAGAGCGCCACATGGATAGAACACTCCGTAAATTGGTGAAGACGCGGTTAAAATTATTTTTATAGTGTAATGGGGTATTATAAGTAAAAAAAATTCCTAGAATTTTTATACCGTCTTTGTTTAAGTCTATCGACTTAAATTCCTTATAAGAACCTTGTTTATCAACTTGCTTTCCTAAATGTCCTATCTCTGATTTTTTAACATTTAACTTTAAGGAAGAATAAAGACTAAACAATGATAATTTTTCTAACACTTTATCAAGAGACTCCAGGTCCTGCAGGAAAAACGTTGTGTCATCAGCGAAGATCACCATCTTTTGTTTGTTATTGCTAATCCTGATGCCTTTAATATCTTTGCTATCCCTGACCATAACAGCCATAATCTCTATGATAAGTACAAAGATGTACGGCGAAATTGGGTCACCCTGTTTAGTTCCCCTCTTAATCGGGAAGAATTCTGTGGCGTTACCGTTATTATTAACGCATCCTTGGTTCCCCTCTAACAATACCCTAATCCATTTAATAAATCCGTCACCCAAACCAAATTTTCTAAGAACTGCAAAAATAAAATGGTGTTCGATCGTATCAAACGCCTTTTGGAAATCCGCAGCAAACATATACAGTGAAATGTTTTTTTGTTTAGCAAAACTAAGGACATCTTCGATTACTCTAATTGGCTCGTCTATTGTTCTGCCTTTTAAAAACGCAGCCTGATCCGGGTGAATTAACGAATGTATTACCTTAGAAAATCTGTTAGTTAAAGCCCTACTACATATCTTTACGTCCACATTAATTAAACTAATGGGACGCCATGAATCTAGCTGCCTATTATCTTTACCGGGTTTTTCTAATAAAGTAAATAGCAATTGTTTCTGTGTAGTGGAAAGCGAGCCCTTAACATACCCCATATTCAAACTATTCACCAAATCACTTCCAATTTCGGACCACATGGTAATATAGAACTCTTTCGTCAACCCATCCATACCAGGAGTCTTTGAAGTACCCATTCCTGAAAGGCTTTCAAAGCATTCCCCTATCGTCAGTTCTCCCTCACACATCTTTGCATGTTCTTCCGATAACTTAGGAGTATTTAGCTCTTCCAAGAAAGTTAAACACTCGCGCTCGGTTTTTGACGATTTTACTTGATATAATTTGCTAAAATGCTGTTTAATAAGACTAAGCCTCCTTGGAATCTGAAATGAGCGTATCATCACCATCTAGGATTTTCATCACAAAAGTTTTACATTTATTCCTTTTCTCCAAAGTCAAAAAATATCGGGTATTTTTTTCTCCTGATTCATACCATTCTGCTTTAGATCTCATAATAATACCTTCTGTGACATAGTCACTAATTTTTTCTAATTCTTTCGTTAACCTGTCATGTTCGGCTATTTTTTCGTCGTTATTTTGCCAATCCTTTTCGCATTCAATAGATCTTATGCTATCCTCGATCTCCTTATAAGTATCACGTCTTATTTTTGCTAGTTTCTTAGAGTAACTAATAGTAAACTTACGTATCTCATATTTTATAAATTCCCATCTTAACTGGGGATTCGTTATACCGTCTTCATCTAGAGAAATCTTTAAATTATTCAATAGCTGTTTTAATTCCTCGATATATTCAGATTTTCCAGTTAAAGAGTTGTTAAATTTCCAAAACGAAGGACCTTTAGGGCCATCTTCAAAAGAATTTAACTCTAATATAATTGCGGAGTGATCAGTATTTGGGGCTGGGATGATGTCGCAATTTTCCACATATGGTTGTAATTCGTCCGAAATAAAGAAATAGTCTAACCTTCTATGTAAAGCTTGATTATCCCCTTTACGCCTGCCCTGGCCACGCCCTCGCCAGGTGTACCTCTTACCTGTCGGATTCCTAATTCTCCATATATCGCACAAATCTAGTTCCAGCATAATTGTCTCTATAGTTTCTATAGAGTTAACTTTAAGTAATGGATTTCCCCCGGACGTTTCGAGATCAATATCAAAATAAAAATTGAAGTCACCTCCCCATATAAAAGTCGTATTGAGAGGGTATTGAAGTTGTCCCACTTCCCGTAAAACATCGTTGAAAAAACATACTTGGTCTTTCTCTATATTCGGTGCATATGAATTAATTAAAATAAAATGAGATCCCTGAATCTCGCAGAGCACTATTACATACCTTCCATTAGAATCACTGACTTCATGACTTATCCTATAATCCAATTTATCTCCCAACAAGATAGCACAGCCTCTACTATCATTAGAGCCATGCGAAAAAATTATTTTACTTCCTGTAATATTTTTCCAATCTATTTCAGTGTCTTGTGAACTATGCGTCTCCTGAAGAAAAGTAATGCCCTTATCCCCTTTATGTCTGGATATCCAATCAAACATTTTATGTCGTTTCTTTTTATCCCTTAACCCTTTGACGTTTAAAGAAATTAAATTAAAACTGAAAGAATCCATGATTTCCAACTATGTAAAAGACTCTATATTTACGTTCGGCTGGACTAGACAACACACAAAAAGGCCAAAGACTTCCCTGCTAGCAGAGGCCTCTTTTCTCTGCATTTCGCTGGCTGAGGTTCGTGAGGAAAAGAGACCTCTGCGCTGGGTCGAAACTCGCTTTGTTTTGCCGCCGTCCACAACCTTGGAGGGTTTGCTGACCATTTCTTGAGCCCGCTCTATGCGCACGCATATCTACAGACGTTTTCTGCTGATATTATTTGAGCCCCCCAGCGGAAAACGTCTGTAGATATGCGTGCGCATATAGTGGGCTCAAGAAACGGTCAGCAAACCGTCCAAGGTTGTGGACGGTGGCAGAACAAAGCGAGTTTCGACCCAGCGCAGAGGTCTCTTTTCCTCGCGAACCTCAGCCAGCGAAATGCAGAGAAAAGAGGCCTCTGCTAGCAGGGAAGCCAAAGACAAGAACAACAATGAAATAATTGACTAAAAACATAATTGACCAAAGTCAACATGAACTTCGATGAAAAAAAGAAAAGCAACTGGGACAAAGTGCACCGAAAGGAGCTCAAGAGCAATGAACCACTCATTAAAACAACACTCTTGAGTCGAAGAAAAATTGAAAAAAAAAAGAAATCAAGCTTACAGTTTTTCCGAATGTTTTGATGAAAGAAAGGAACAAAAAATTCCTTCGTGTTTGATCGCTATAATTTATACAAAAAATCGTAATTATTAGTTATGATTGACAGCTTTGTCAAGCCTACTTCGCCATAATGACAAGAAAATAGAATATAAAAATCAAAGCAAAAGAAATTGTGATTTTAACTAACGAGAGAGAAGATACATTAAATAATTAACTAATACCCTAGAAAGTACCTCTTGCTCTATTTGCACAGCAGCTAGGAAAAAAAAACTGCATTATAGTTGAGTTATGAACATTTCTTTAGGTCTTTCAGACAGCGAATCCTGATTGAATTCGAGCCCTCAGCTTTCCGAAGAAAAATGTTGCCATCCCTGGTCCAGCATCCTTGGAATTTCTTCTTAGACTTTACTTTCCTGGCTTCGGCGAATAACTTTTTTCGCATTGCTGTAAGATTCTCGTTGATGTAGATAGGCCCAGCGCCAGGAAATACTTCATTAGCATCGTAATCTCTTAACTCTCTTCGTGCGCGGTACAACAAGAATTTTCCCCTGTAATTTCGAAATCTCACAATAATTGGTTTCGGCGCCACCCTGGAGTTTGCGTTTCTTGTTTTCAGGCTTCTTACGTCCATACGGTGGACAATATATATATCCTCCTCGCAGATATCCACGTCCAGCTCTTCGGCTAACTTAAGAACTTGACTGGTTAGATTCTCGTTCTCCACTTCTGGTATGCCGTACACTACTAAATTCCATTTTGTAGTATATTGCTCAAGGTCGTCAAGCCTGATATCGACGTCTCCTACTTTATCCTCCCACTCGTCGATATATTCCTCTATCTTTGGAACTCGTTTTTCTTCGAGCTCTGCAAGTCTACCTTTAAGAACAACATTTTCGTTCTCCAATTCCTCCACGCGAGATATGTAATTTTCCATTAAAGCCATTCTGTTATCGGCCAAAAGCTGTTCGGTATTAACTTTAATCGTCTTCATCATTTTCAACATATCAGCCTTTTCTTCCAAAGCAAGCAAAGCAGCCGAACTGAAAACATCGTCACCGGTGGACATCTTTTGGAGTTTCCCTGTAGGTGAACTCGAAGAACTGCTTGAGCTAATTTCTTCTCTTTTCCTTCTAGTTTGAGATTTTTTACTATTCGACGGTGAGACTATTGATTTAGTAGTAATTTGGATAGACATAACTTATTTCGGGTATAAAAATCTTCGACTCAGAGCGGTCTTAAGCGGAGCGGTTCTTACACACGTCCGGCCGCCATGAGAGTCGAGCCCAGTCTCACCGTGCCATAATGCATTGCTTCGTCACCATTTTAATAAGACTCATAACATCGAAATTCAGAGACTCCAGTAAAAAACTCAATACGTTATATTTACTTTATCATTAGAGCAGATTTCGTATGATTGTGAGAAGTGCCGCGAAAGAGTTGTACCGCGCCGCGACCGTGACCGTACCGCGACTACGCGGTTTCGTTCGGTATTTACAGCAGGCCAGGTTCCGTACCGCCACCGCGACAGAACCGCGCCGTGTCACGGTACTTTTCACAGTCTTACGAAATCTGCTCTATTTCTATCATTATTAATATTGCCCTGGTAGGGAGCGCTCGAACTATAAATTACCACGCAGAAACGCGCAAGCCGTCGTTTATCCCCCCTTATTTTCAGGTCGACCTGCCTGTCAAAGAGATACTGCTATGGAATTGCCTTTTTGAGTTCGTAAAATGTCTGTAGCAGAACTTAATTTAGCGGCTGCGGCCTTTCAAAAGCTCTATTAATTCCAAAGTTGGCGTCAAGGGACTATGAACTAGAACAAAGAGTTTATGCATGGTGTGCATTTTTACGAGTTTATTATGTATCTATAAACCCGCCCACTGAGTGTACTGGGTTAAAAAGTTCAAATTAAATAATCAAATGAATAGCAAATAAAATAATCCCTTCGCATTTTTATAAGTGGCCGCCATCTTGATTCCACTTGAAATGGCTTTATAATTCCCATAGTTACCACTCAGCCAAGCAACCTACAATACTATGCTGTACACATCCTCGCGGGGGGCTCTGGTGACAGCCATTGACGCATGCGCGAGATTTGATACAGAGCTGTGGTGCGAAAACGTTTTCTGCGCATGGCGCCCCCAACGTTCAAAATCAGCCAATGAGCGAAGGCCCTCAAATGGATGTCCCCAATCTCGTACCCAGAGCCCGTCATCTTTTGGCCAGCGGCAAGATTCAGGGCTCTGGGAGAATCCGATTTGTGAGCATGCGTGGTAGGTCAAGAACTTAACGAACTTTTATACAACCTTCAAACCAGAAACCCAGAATTTGGGTTTAAAAAAAAATCGATTCCCCAAGAGCTCTGAATCTTGCCGCTGGGCAAAAGATGACGGGCTCTGGGTACGGTTGGGATGTCCCCTGAGTCTCCCCTGTGAGAAGACGAGCCGGAGAGCTCTGGGTACGAGAATGTGCTACACAGACCTATTTTGATAAAAAAAAACTGGCTGAAAATGTGCACAACTGCGCATGCGCAATTTGTTTCTATATCTTCATAAATTTATTTTTACGACTTTGCTGCAGCTCCGCGACGGCGCTAAAGGAGAGCTACCAAAAATTTTAATGCTGAACATCATAGACTAGTGTATGTACATTTAAACTGTGATGTTAGTTTTTTCAGGTGAAGTCCCACTTTCTAGAAATAAATTAATTTCTCACTCATAGTTTCGCTCAAATATGGCGGGCCTCCGAGGGTGGGTGTATTAAAATTTTGATAATTTTTTACAAATAACAGAAATCTTCAATCTTTTTATATTTATATTTTTATATTTTTTTATCAGCTCATTTAAGGCAAAGGTGACCAAGCAATAGCTATGAACATTTTCAACAAAATTCGACATTTTCTACCGGAAAATTTGGCATTTCGAGGAGCACTCAAATCCTGTCAAATAAAAAAGCAAAAAAATGCAATTGAATCAAATGAATGCCATTTTCATTCATCATATAGGATGGTCTACCAGCACAGAAAATTTCAGGCAAATCGGTGATGTCGCGAAATTTGACCGATCCGTTCTTAGGCGGACAGCCACATAAGACCTAAGCTAGAGTACTGCGCATCTATTTGTGATCCTAGGAAAGGAGTCGAGAGCAACGGTGCGCACCGCATAGAGATGGTGCAGCGAAGGGCCGCCCGCTGGGTACTGGCCCGGTACCACCGCCTAGACAACGTGTCATCAATGCTGCAGGAGCTGGGGTGGAAATCGCTAGAGCAGAGAAGGGCCGACAGTCGGTTAACACTGCTATATAAGATCGTTTATGGTCTTGTGGCTGTCGACCCTGGTAACCTGTTAAGGAAACCACTACGTCAAACAAGAAACACTAAGATACACTCATTTTTGCCCATCTCATGTAAATCCGAAGCTTTCCGTCTCTCATTCTACCCAAGAACAATCAGTGACTGGAACTTACTCCCTGAAACCTTGTTCAAGAAAGCCGCTGGTGACCCCAAGGTCTTTAGGAGCCAGCTTCCAGCTAGCCCATCTTACTAGCTTCTGACCCCCTACATTTAATCCTCTTATGAGGGGTTTGTAGTATGTTAAATAAATAAATAAAATAAATAAATCAATAATATCTTCTATTGTCCTAACAGCATCATAGATTGAACGGCCCTTCACATAAGCATGTTGATCTGAGTGGATCAAATCTGGCAGAACATTTTGAATTCGCATCGCTATTGCCTTACTCCCAATTTTTGAGTCTACATTAATCAAGGACAGAGGTCTCCAGTTCTTTAAATAGCGGCGATCCTTGTCCTTTTTTTCAATTATTTTAATAAAGGCCTGCCTCTGTGTGGTAGAAAGGTTTCCATGATCATAAGCATAATTTAAACACTCAATTAAATGCTCTCCTAAAAGTGGCCAAAATATTTCATAAAATTCAATGGATAAGCCGTCTCTTCCAGGTGATTTATTTTTCTGAAATGCTTGTAAAGCTTTGAAGGCCTCAGAAATTGTAAGTTTTCCTTCACATTGTTTTTTCGCTTGTTCTGTTAGCTTTGGTGTTGATCTGTGTGCGGATAGAAATGTGTCTATTTCATCATCATCACCTTCTGATTTGTTCGCATATAAATCGCGATAAAAATATTCTAATTCCCTTAAAGTGCTACTCAAGGCTGAAATTTTAATGACCTATTTGATTGCACATTCAAAATAAGGAAGAATGTCGCTTATTCGGCGTTCATAGCACTTTTGGTTACAGAGATATTCAAGATTTTTACTTATGCAAATTAGCAAAAAATGACGTCACAACAAGACAAGGGCAAAAGAGGCCAACAATGTTTGATGTATAATTCTGTTAGGGATAATAACATTCACTTCAAACTTGGTAATAACAAAGAAGAACCAAGAACTGATACATCCATATGCTAATTAGTGTTTCCATGATAACACGTTTGGCTATAGAAGTGATTCCTGGAAAATAGGTAAAATCTGTGAAATATTCCCTAAGTTGTGAAAGTCGTCGAAACTTCCTGATTTGTTTGTCAACACAACCCAGAGTATTTTGGCAAAGTATAGTAGTACTTCACTTGTAGGTGAATAAGTTTCAGATTTTTCCTAAACATGTCAGAGGTTGTGGTTTTGGTCCTTCTTTGTTATTACCAAGTTTTAAGTGAATCTAACTATGCCAAACAGAATTATACATAAAACATTGTTGGCCTCTTTTGCCCTTGTCTTGTTGTGACGTCATTTTTTGCTAATTTGCATAAGTAAAAATCTTCAATATCTCTGAAACCAAAAGAGCTATGAACGCGAAATAAACGGCATTCTTCCTTATTTTGAATGTGCAATAAAATAAGCCATTAAAATTTCAGCCTTGAGTAGCACTTTAAAATAACTTTTGGGCACGAAGTCAACTTCCCATTAGATGTGTATATTTTTCGAATCCAATTTTTTTTTGTACAGGTGATTTTCAAGATTAAAAAAGATATTTATTGTTCTTTTCTCCATATTCGTACCACTTTACTCTCAAAAACTAAGTTAAGTAAAAATATTGTATAAAAGTTATATTGTGGGATTCTTCAACATTGTTCACATGAAATCTGGGGCGAATTCAAGCATGTTTAGGGTGTTTTTTCGCTTTTCAACGAGAACTGCCCTCTTTCTCCTTATATACGTTAGTAAAGGTGGGAGTCTTCAACCGTCTCGGGCGAAACGGGATTTGAGCGTGACATTCACTAAATCGCCGAAATATCACATTTCACACAAACTCTGAGAAATTTGGTTCCTGGCACACTAAAATTGAAGATATACTCCAACTCCAAAGAAGATTTATTCAACCAAAACACGCGAATTTCAACTAAAACAAATTGAGCGAAAACGACCTACCGTTGCCAGATTTCTGAAAGTCGGACCTCCCGTCGGTCTGCCGGCACAAAGTGCGTTACTTGCCTTGCACTTGACTGGGTTTTACCTTGTATACGTCAGACGAAGCTTGCTCGTCCAAGCGATTCAAGTCCGACAACAGTCCGACAGGGTTTCGAGACAGCAAAACCCAGTTTAAATGTTCAGCTGTTGACCACAATTCTTGGGTTTCATATGACGTCACATCCGCTTTTTGGAGCCTCATTAAAAATTCAGCTGGAGGTCAAACGTGCGTGTGCCTGAAGTGCTTTCCGAGATGAAAAACTGTGAAAATGTTATCTCCTCGCATTGTTTCGGATTCTACAAGTTGGGTAAACAGATAAACAGATGTCTTTAGATTGCCCAAAACAGACAGCAAGGAATACAAACACTGAAAACAATCGAAATGGTCCAAACAACTCCAGAAAAGCAGCCAAAAAGCGCCGTGGCCTCGAGAACTTGTTGTCGCCAAGTGAAAGTGATTCATGAAGATATGTATTTGGAATTAAGTTTAAATGAGTTTGGTAGCTACGGATGGATTAGGGAATCATAAAGGATTTACACAAAACCACCAGGACTATGAATGAATGGGCCTTTTTTCTCATTTGATTCACGGATAAATCACATGAAGTTCGCTTCAAACAATCCGAGCAGGTAGGCAAAAATGAAAGTTTGTCAAACCCGAAAACCCAGCAAAACCTCCAGGATTTACTCCGGGATTTACTTATTTATTCTAGGTCGACATGGACTTTTCGATTCGATTGTGTATACAATTTGTTTTTCATTAACTAAAATGTGGTCTGAAAGTTTTATTTTCATTTCAAAGTGAGTTTTGCCGCTGCGTTGAGCTGACTGAAACACAACTTTGAAAGAGTCAAATTTTAGGCGTTTTGTAATAACATACTTTAGAAACTAGAGAAATTTGTCACCTACAAATAGCTTATTGAGAATTGAATCTTGTTTATGTGGAAAATCGTTTTGCAGTATGGGGAAAACTGTATGCAACAGAACCGGGTCGATTTTCTGAGTTCAATTTGACAAAAAAAAAAAACAATCAAGTACTTAACTTACCGTCTTCCAAAACTTCTGTTTCTAGGTCTTTCGTCCAGAAACATAGAACAGAAGGAGCATATAAATGTTTCTCAACCCAATTACATATCTATTTTACATTCAATTATTTTTTTTAGCCAAATGAGTGAAAACATCAAGCATTTGAAAACAACGCTGCTTAAAATATCAGCCAGTTTTTGTAAAGTTTTACTCATACCAACTGGCTAAAAAAGCAAACACCGACTTTCCAATCGGTACAAATTTGTATTTACACTAGGATTTAGTTTAAATACGAATCAGGTTCATTTATGGTTGTGATTTTCTAGAAAATGTAGCTACTAAATTTGAATTTTCGCTGTAAAAACTTCTTCATCTTGACCTCCAGCTGATTCAGACCGGAAGCAAAATTACGCGCAAAAGTCACGTGATTGAAACCCAAGAATTGTTCACGCGCGCGCTCTGACGAAGATCTCGCCACTTTCAACAGAGCGCGCGCTCAGCTCTGTTTTGCAAAAACAATGTTGCTGAAAACTGAATAAAATATTTAAGCAATTTTCTGATTGCCCTTCATTTTGATTTTCATCGGAGCTGTCTGATATTGTTGAAGAACAAATTGTGCTGAACTGATTTAAGCAAATAAACAATTAACATATGTGAAAAGGTCAGCAACAAAATTATAAAAAACAAGGCCCATTCCTCCTCAAAAACGTGCAAAAAGATCGAGAACAAACTCATTTCTTGAAACTTCACTCATATTGTTCAGTGTGCTCCAAAATGAGCCGTATCAATAACGAATAAGAGGCCTGGTTGCTCGGGGGGATAAAAGTGCGTCACGATTCAAAGCGAGGCTGCTATAACCGCTGTCATTTTTAATTACAGGCTCGTATTTTGGAACATACAATTTTAATGACGGACGAAAAAACTGTACTTTTCGCAGCCGTTTTTCCTTGTATTCCGGGCGGAATTTTTCGCTAAAATCCACTCAGCAAGAATGTATTGTGGATGATTAAAGTACTCGGCCGGAAAAAATGGTAGAAAAAGAAGTCAAATTTTGGTCATACTAGCACCTTAAAAAATAAGATATGAGTCCCCCCCCCCCCCTCCCCCCGGGGGGGGGGGGGGGGGGGGGGGGGGGTTCGTCGAGAACACCAGTGAAAACTCTGTTAAATTTCAATTTTCGAATAAATTATATTGAATGCTGCTCCGAGCCCGCTAAAATTCCAGCAAGGCCATTTCTCCATCTTTTATGATTTAAAAATCTTTGTTGATTGTATTCACCCAATCAAGGGTATCATCAAGAAACCATTAAACTAGCCATGAAAATTCGCTGATCTATGAATTATACTTCTGAACTCAAATGACTTTATGCGTAACACTCTTGAAGCCGATACCACCACAGAACTAAATAAATATATTGTATTTATGTATCTGATGCCGCAATACTATAAGGTTGATGAGAGTACAGATAAAACACAGATCGCTTTGAGTTAATTTGCAATGGCGGCCTCCTCTTTTATGTGCTGTAGAAAAATATGGAGCTCATTTCTACATCTTAGTTTTAACATGATTCTAACAAGAAATTATCAAACTGTTAATTTTTTAACATTTTCTTGCGTTCAAAATTCGCCAACATACTACTAAAACTTGTTTTCATTGTAGTAGTTTTTTGATTTTTGTTGCACGTGCAGGTTTTTAACAACTTTAACTATCAGGAATATTGACATATTTCATCCATTTTATTTTTTCAGATCTTCTGAATTGTTAGCAGGGGCATTTTCACACCATCAAGGTTGGGATACCTACGTGTGACAAAATAAGAAACTAAAGAGCTATAGGGATGGCCTTTAGTTAAGATAGGGGTTGGGTGTTTTGAGTTGAAAGTATGTTTCTCTAGCGCCAAAATGACTTGTTCTGCCAAGAAGCAAACACAATAAACATTTCCATTTGTCGTTCGTTGTCAATGTCGTAATATTGATCGTAATAAAATGTAATGTAATATCGATGGGTGGGTGAGGGGGTCTTCAAGGTTTAAATTGTATGTATACTATCATGAATTACGTTTTCTTCCGTATTCAGCAATGGCTCTTCTATGGTAGTATATCGTATGGTGCTCAAGCTGCATGCTATCATCGTCGTTTGAAACAATTCCGTAACACTGCTCGTAACGTGGCTTACAGCTGTTTTGAGTATTCTGCGAACTCTCGTGATCGATTTCCAACCGTAAAACCGCTTTCTGGCTTCCGTCAATCAAACTTTGAAATTCTTTGGAATACATAGAATTCATTTACTCGCCATCCTAGTGAAATGCCCCAATATACAGCAATTTTTACTATCTTTTTCTAAACAAATGGCCTAACTTACGGTCGGCTAAGACTCAAATTAGACCCGAGAGTTTGATTGACAGAAGCCAGAACGCCATTGGAAGTCGAACGCGGGAGTTTGCAGAATACTCACAACAGCTGTAAAAGTGGAACCAGAACGTGCTCTGTCGACATATTGTTTGTTGCTCACAGAACACTAGAGCTTATCGTAAATATTCTGAATTACAAAATAAAGAAAAAAGATAAGTGCGCTATTATTTCAACTCCGACTAAAACAATGAAAATTGGCGATGGTAGCGCCCGCTATCACATTGAATTGGTCAACGGATTCGTGCATGCGTAGTACAAATGTCCCTGTTACTCATACAGGGTCCATGTGGCAGCGTTTTTCCTGACCGATCTGTTTTTAGAACAATTTAGGGCACGATTATTAATTTACATGTGAATACCTCCCTTTGTTCTAATTCATCTGAAATGCATGCTCTCTGGACTCTGGAGTAACCATCACACGAAAAATTGACCTGGCAACTCTATTCTAAAAACCGGCCTCAACTTTATAAGCCAGAGTTGGAGGCTCCTACTTATGGGCTCCAAACCCCGCCCATCACTTTTCTAAAGGTCATTCCCTAGGTTCGGTATTGCAACCCCGGATACGTACCAATGTGCTCCATGGTGATGATGTTGTTAAATTCCACGTAGAAATCTTTGTCCTGGATGCGTGACCCTGGGATGAGTCTGAAGCCCCAGGCCTTATGTCCTCTGAATGTTCCATAGTGTATGGTCGCATTGTGCAGGGGATACGTCAAGTCGATCCATTTCACAGCGGGGGCGCTTGTTGCCATGGCGAAAAAGGAAATAAAACATACCAACAGCATCTTCATAGTAGCTGTAATAGATTCATATGGCAAAAAGATAGAGTTACTAAATAACGTTCTGTTCATTCTTTGACATTGCGGAAGATATCGTCATGATATAGCGGATATTTTGCAAACTCGAGCAGGATAATGGTTTCTTATGTTTCTCACATCGACAGCACAATATCAAATCGGCTAACGGTGTTTACATCCTAAATGCCAACCCCCAATTCTGACAATGTGATGATTCCTTTGCAATGAGTGGGATTACAATTAGTATTTTTATCTCACTCGCACGAGTGCACGAGTGTATCTGCAACAAAGGTATCCACCTGTTGTGGAGATCTCCCCGGTGCGCGTTCTAGCGCGAATTACTTCAGTCCGCAATCCTTATTTTTGCGTAGTCTTATTTCAGTAGCGGATCAAGTGGAGGTGCGTTTGGTGCGGACTCACTCCCCTTTGCAATACAAAATTATGGTTTCATACGGCAAAATGTAGTCCTAAATACAAAGTTCTAGTAGCCCCTTTCGCAAATATGGCTCTTCAAACCAGAAACGTCCAAAAATCTGGATACTGAAGGATTGCAAATGACAAACTGGATAATTTTAAATTTTTAAAGATACTGAATTTCGGTTAAAGCGGTCGCGCAAGCTTGCACAGGTGTCCAGGATCTCGCAAGGACGAAATTTAAAAGACAGCAGGCAAGGTTTAGAAATTACTTCAGTTGGCAAAAGGTTCCATGTCCTGATAGTTATTGGAAAAAAGGAGTAGCTAAATGCCAAGACAGAGGCTTGGGGCTGCATGAAGCTTGATTGTTTTTTTTTTCTAGTAGGAGGGAGGTTTTGTTTTCTAGTGGGAAAGATTAGGTCTTACACAAGGATTAAGGACGCTATTATGTTCACAAGATTGTTCCGGATTTTATAGAAAAATAAAACGTCATTGTGAAAGGAGATGTCTGTTTTCAAGAGTCAGTCCAATTTAAGGTATCCTTCGGATAATTATTTGTGTGACGAAACATATTTTGCAAGGCCAGCTATTGGCTCTCAACTTTATCTGATCGCCCCAAAGGATTGTAGTTATTTGAGACAAAGCAAGCTGCTACTTTTGAATTTGCTCAACCCTGTTTACGACTGCGTCCGTGTGGGGCCGGTTCCAGACGGAAAAGGCATGCATATTCCAGGGTCGGGCGAACCAATGAAAAATTAGCTCCTTGGGCGTCATGGTTGTATGGTAGGAGCGTCCGATCCTTCCTTCGGAGTAACCCAGGGTCTTGATTGGTATTTCGATGTGGATGCGATAAAAAGTTGACAAGAAGAGTACAAGGTCTGTAAGTTTAGAAAAAGAGAATGGCTGCGAGTGGCTTTGAAGTTGTTCAGTATAAACTTCAAAAAGAAATCAAAATGAGATTTTTCGACATCAAGGGAAAAAAACTTTGTAGTTACAGTCTTTTATCTGGTATCATCAGATCAGTCTGGGGCTGACAAGAACAATATGCACAGATAAGGCCCGGGTCGCACTTGGAGCTATCTATGAGGCATTTTGGTGGACATTCGTTTCTCAATGATATTCACGGACATCTGACATGGCCAAGACTTATTTAAAATTATGGTCGCACTGGCAATAATGCTTGTGAAACAAAAGTACAAATTAAACATTTTGTCAATGAAATTCGAGTCCATGCCACTCAGAATGTACTATAGGCCTTTCTCACGCAATATTGATTAATGATATACTAGTAGTAATCATAGATTAGAAACGCGTTCGAAGAAGGACTTTTTCCGTTATTTCTTATCCGTTTTTATTTGTGTTGCATGCCAAGATGTGAGCGTGACGTGCCGTGACTGGTTTTTAGTGGACGTCAATCAAACTCTGTTTCATTGCAAATCTTGTCAACAAGCCAGATCCAAATCATTTGACTTCGCTCGTACGTTTCTCTGATCTTTGAAACCCACGGGAAAGGCTTGCCACGGAGCTTATTTTTGACAAGACTCATTTTTCATTCAAACAAGACACCAGAAGGGAATTATCTTCCTTTCGCCGCGTGGAACGCTTGAGAATTTTCTTAGAGAAGCCTAGCATTTGACCTGAATGATCCAGGAGTGTCGTAAGTTCTGCAAATCATTCTGATGAAAACTTGGAATTGAAGCGAATTGTATCTATAAAAGTTTTCATAGGAAAGAAACGTGCAAAAGGATCGATTTTCTTAGGCTCATGTCTTTGCTGTTTGAGACGAATCGCCTTGCAATTCCTTCAGATAAAAGAAACCTCTAGGCATTTTATTCTTGGCGGTGTGCGAAAGAATTTTCATTCAATGCGGCCGATATGTGGCGGTGAAATACTAAGCGAACAGAGTTTGATGTCGTCCACCAAGGAAGGGGTAGCGATGGGTCCCTAAAATATCAAGAGTCTCGCCAAATTTTAGTAGAGTCTCGGAATCTCGGAATTTTTAACGTGCGTCTCTATGGAGTCCCATCGCCGCCAAAATTCCATGCTCGTTTTTCAACTCGACATTCCGAATTTTTGCTATGCCTAGAAAATGCGACATTCAACATTTAACATCCAAGGTTGATCACTGCACATTCGACTTTCAAATATGTGCATTTATTATAAAATTGAAACATATTCGGCTATTTCTCTCGAATTCGGCATCGTTTTGAATTCGGCATTGTTTGGAATTCGGCATGGTTGTGAATTCGGCATGGTTGTGAATTATGCTTACATCATCAAATGACCGCTGGCCTACAAAATAACAAGTATTGCGGACTCGTGTCACGTCCCTGTCCCCGAGAGTAGTGATGTCGTCCTTTTTCCTTACCGGAGTGGGGTACAACCATTACGCAATCCTCCCGACAAAGTTTTGCTTGTAAATTGAGGGAATGGCTATACACTAACACCAATAACGGAGGAAAAAAGTGAGAATCATTTGAATCATTGGCCAGAAGACTGTTGTACTGTGAAGTAAGTGACCGTTTTCTGTATTACTAGCTGCAAATGTAAAATTAACTTGCGCTACTCGCGTGAGTCTAAGTAAAGTTAGGACTATTTGTTACCCTCCCCGGGAGAGTGTTCCCCAGTGACGAAAAGATCGTAAACTACTCTCGGGGGCAGGGACGTGACACGAGTCCGCCATACTTGGTATAATTGAAGCCAAGAGTGGATTAACAAGAGTTAGAATCTTTCCCTACTGTATAGGAGGATCCTTGCTGACGTCATTGTTTACATTCTCGAAATTTTGAAACGCCGTTGTTAGCTTTGAAAATGCAACGAAAAGCTCAAAACAAGTTTATTTTTCATTCTTAAAAAGTCCTGACCTGTTTCCTTTCTTTCTGTGTCATTTTTCAGGCTAGTTGAAGCTTTTCAAAATTGTGTGAAAATCATTGGGGCAAAACGCTAATTTGCTCACATGTTTCCTCTAAATTGAACGTTGCACCACGCGCTTAGAATTCGAGATATCAGCTTGGACTTTTCCAATTATGTTTTATTTACAGTACTCTATTGATATTCAGAACTCATCATTTTATAGCTCCCTCGAACGGTCTGATTTTGAACATTGCTTATGCTAATGAGCTCAAAATGTAAACAAAGGATCCTCCTAATTGTCCACATCACAGTCAGAAAAGTGTCTATTTTTAGATTTGAGTTTCGCGCGCGAAAGTATTCGAATGCTCAGGCTCGAATGCTCGTATACCCAATACACAACAAAATAGAGAATATCCTATCTTATCGGTTTTTCCATTGATCTGCGATTTAATTTTAGGCTGGATCTCACAACTGTTCGCGTGGCAAGAAAGTGGGAACCCTGTGGATAACGAATTTTTGGCATCCTGACTGTGATTCGGGCGTACATAGTAAATATGGAAACTCTTGGTAATCCACTCTTGTTGAAACACATTCTCGAACGCACAGTTGAAATTTCGAATGCGTCAAAATCTTGTAAAACCGGTTTCTAACCTGATTAGTGGCCTCGGTCTGAAGTCGAGGCCTTGTGTCAAGAAAATCGCTCAAATATTCTTGGCTTGCCGAGAATAGATTGCGTTCTTCGAACGCGATAATAGTTATCAGAAAATGAAATCCAGTATTCAATTCTACACATCCGTATTAGTAAAATTGCAAAGTTCGGTGAGGTGAAGATTGCTTGAATACTGACAGAGATATGAATTTTCAAAACTTCGTATTCTGACATTTTTTTTACAAGAAATGTATGGGAAAATACATCCAAACGAGGCTGGACGGGCATCGATGCCCGTCCAGCCTCGTCTTGGCGTATTCGCCCATACATTTCCTTTAAAAAGTAAACCAGAATACGAAGATTTGAAAATTCATATCTCAGCCAATTTTCAAGTAATTCTTTCGAAACTTTACAGTTTCACTATTACGGATGTGCAGAATTTGAAACTGGAATTTAATTTTCTGATAACTATGATATATTATTAAACAATATTGCGTGATAAAGGCCTATTGCGGTGACGTTTTTGTATCAGTTAATTAAATAAACAAAGTTTGCTAGATGTCGTGTAAATGTCCTGCCCTAAAGCAGGACATCGGCGCCTTTCAGTAATGTCCTGCTGTAGATGCCCCGATAACCCCAAACACAGGTTGCACTTGGCTCCCTAGCTAACATTCAATCTTTGAGCTTATCAAAACAAACATGTCTAGGACATCTCTCTAGTGCGATGGATTGTGTGGCGTCACAAAATCCTTTCGTTGAAGTAAAAAATAATTTCCACAAAATCAAATATCTAGACATATCTAAACCTTGAAAAGAAAAATCTTTAGTCTTAAGAAAAAGCAAAATTGAAATCTCTGGTGTGGCCCGATGGAGCTGCCGTTGGAGATCGCTCATCGTGTATCAAGTATCATTAGAACAACGCTTAACACTGTTTTGCATTTAAATAAATCATTAATTATTGCTTCGGAATCCACGAAATAAAAAGTCATAGTAACCTAGAAGGCTAAGTACAAATGCAATTAAAGGTCTGGTGTTTGGTTGTGAAAGTTTTGAGTTATTGATCCTGTTGATCAGTATTGGCGTTAGCTTAGGTCGTTTGGCTTAGTACGCCTAAAGGTCTGGTCTCTGGGTCTTATTTTAGCAAATACCCCAGCTAGCCCGTTTCATACCGTTTTCTAGTATTTATATTTGATATCATTATTTGGAAACGGACTGACATATGCAGCATGGATATAATTAGTTTGTGACTAGCAGGACTCCAACTTCTATCGCAGGGAGTAATAGCTGGAACGCGTAATCTCTGAATTCTAAAACATTATCAAACTGAAGTATTTACTTACCTCTTTATAGGGAAAAGAATTCTCAGGTTCTATTGTGGCACCGACGGTCGCACCCCAACAGAGTTCTTTTGATCTCTGGTACAGCATGCAGGGTGATATCCCCAAGTGTCACTTTGAGTCACACAACTCAGACTTGACATACAATCGTGCTCCCACTATAGGTGGGCGCATCGTGACCTGATCGTGACGTCACGACATGTCACGAAATCTTTAACTTTTGACACAAGCGTCCGATTACAATCCAATCATACACCCAGAAAAGATGGCATTGACATTAGTCAGAAAACCAATTTTGAACAATAAAAGTTGAAGGCCGGCGACGCTACGTCAAAAATAAAACGGTTTTATAAAAACGTAAATATAATTCTAATATCTTTAATTAATAAGCTAGCTAAAATCTAAACCTTCCATTCGGAGAGCGCGCATAGGCAATAAGCAATAATCCCAAATTTTAGGGCAATCCGTTAAAAGGGTCCGATATTTCTAGTTTTGGGAGGCAAGACTAGCCTGCGAACATCCGGTACACGCGAGTATAAGCTCGTGTGTACCGGATGCGCGCAGGCTAGGCAAGACTTGCCCCCCCAATAAAAAATTCCATACAAACCTTGTTTACGTTTGTTTGCATAAGGCTGAATCTTCGCGAGTTTGACTAATTTCAGCACGCTCTTTCCACTGCTTGTGGCAAATTTGAGCTAAGTCGTTGATAAAATACCCCTCAGTCTGAAAATATCCTAAAAAGTACCAACAATTTTGACCGATTAGATTTTATTCTGCCCGTTTATTTGATATACATTAGAAACACATTTAGTTGAAACATGTAACGGCAAACCAAACTGTGGATTATTCGCGGTTTGTTTATGACCATATTTGGTCAATAATGAACTCTCCACTGCTAACCCAAGCAGGTTTTCTCTTCATAATATTTCATTTTTCGCTCAAATAAAGTAGAACAACAGTTGTATAAGTGACTCAGGCGAATTAAGGCTTGGTTTTCGAATAAAAAAGCATAAAATTATATTTTGCAATAGCACTTTTGCTATTTGAGATATCATGTTCATCTGTTTATGGGAGGTACATTCAAGACCCGTGACATTTTGATTGGTATAAAATTTCATTTCAAGGGTCTCGTGACCTTAAGGCAGCCAAATGAATTTTCGAAAATGGGGAGTACTTAGCATTAAAATAGCTAAGTGAAATATATATTTTTTATGAGTGGGTTAGGGTAGCTATATGAAATAGACTTTGCAGGTTGACTACCGGTACTTGGGAAGGAGATATTTAGGAAAATATCATATGCAAATTAGGTCACGTGACCTGTTTTGCAGGATATCTCACTTTCTAAAAGGTTTTTCCAAACTTCAAAAACTATTCCTTAAAGTACTCTAGGAGAGGAGCAAAATGAATGGTAATTTGTGGTATCCTATAATTTCCTTGTACTCCCCATTTTTAATTGAAAAATCTGGCTCAAATTCCAGTGCTAGCTTGTCACGTGACTACTCTTCGTACCGGAACAGGTATCAAATTTTTTGAGTTCAAGGTTTTCTATTAATACATACCAAAACATTTGATATTCCATCAGTTTGTAAGATGAAATGTCTTAAAATTCAAATCGAGCAAATTGGTGTCTAGCCAAGCCTTAATCCGCCTGAGGATAATATGCTAACATTTAACATCTTGAAGTCTTGCAACAACATTATTTTCAAAATCTGTTCAATTGTTTATTCTGCGAATATTCCGCAGCTTGGCACTAAAGCAATGTATGTACGCGTTTCAACTCACTTATATGTTTCTGTATACATCAAATGTATCCTCTCGAGTTTCAAATACACTATCATTCGGTCAAATATTTTGGACCTATGTACCTTATTTGCGTGAGAACCCCCTAAGAAATACCTTTTTTTTCTTACCATCCTTTTTTTATTTTCGAACCCCTAAAAAAAACAGATCGCCGATTTCAATCCCTAAAAAAATACGACGGTCACCCCTCCCCCCTCTGGGGGAAACAGCCCTGTGAGCAGAGGTTTGTTTCTTTCATTGTGTGTTTCCAAAAAATATCCATACTCCTCCCACGGAAGGGTGTTCAGAAATGACCCCCCACCCCTCTGGAATTTCCGATTTTGGTGCCTGGTTGTTACTTGTGTATTGCGTTCTTGTCAAAAAAGAAGAACTGGGCAAGACGCCACGTTACGCATTCTCATAATTCCACGCGTACAACAAACAGCAACTCACAAACCGCTTTAGACAGAAAACGTCAATAAAGATATTAGTAAAAATTTAACCTGAACAATGGTCTCGTTTTACATAAAATATCAATAAAAATAGATTGCAAAAAAAGACATTTGTTTTGAATAAAGCATAGATTAACGGGTGCGCAAAATCTAGGGAAGCCATTCAGTTGTTATTATTCCTGGACAATAATCGTGCGAAATGTCACGCCTGATTGGTTCCTGAATGTTTTTTGAGCTCAGCAGCTGGGGACGCGCATCAACAGCGTAAAATTAGTTCTTTGACCAGCTTCGCTACAGAAAAACAGGGATTGTCAAATGACAAAACAAGAAGTTAATTTTACTATATTTCACTGTGATTAATTAATTGTAGAAAGCGTGAACAACGTCTTTTCAGCGAAAAACAAAAACATTCATGCAAAACTTAGCCCGTTTTCGACTCGGTACAAAAAATGCGGTTTGCTAACCACCTGGAAATTTTTTTTCCGGTCGTTATCCACCCACCCCTCTGGAAATTCCTAGGCCCTTGCCCCCCCCCCCCCCCCCAACTGCAATTTCAAATCCCTTCCGTGGGAGTGGGGGGGATGGATATTTTTTGAAAACACACATTCTTTAATTGTCACTGGCCTACCTACAGCTTGAAAAGCACAATCGCACCAAAATTATAGAACTAGCAAATAGGAAAGACGAGGGCACATTTAAGGTGACTCATTCGAAATTCAAAATGCAGCCAACTGTGTCTAGAGCGCAAATCTGCGTCGCCAAACTCAAGGCCATAACTGTTGTTTCTTTTCCTCTATTGTTATAATTATTTTTTCAAATCCTACTTTAATGATGTATAAATACGTTATTAAAGTTACGAGTAACCGCTGAAATGTTTTTCGTTTGCGGGCGACGAAATGACGCGAACGCTGTCCGCTGCGCTTTCGCGGGATTTTTCTCCTCGTGCTTTATATCCAGCAGTAGGGAAACAGTGCACCCAATTCTGAGTGTGCGCCGGGTTGTCAGGTTTATGAAGATTTCAATCGCCGAAAGAGATCATCACACTATCTTTTTAGGCTTGCACTATTTCGAGATACAAGATACGAAGATACAGAGAGATACACAGAGAGATACAGAGATACAAGGATATCGGGTTACCAAAAAATCGAAGATACAGAGATACAAGGATATCGGGTTACCAAAAATTCGTGAACTAAATAAACGGCAAACGCCGGATGCGACTCAAAGCACGAAGCATACCATTAGGCTGCTTGCAGCCCCTTCTTCGGCGAACGTCCGTCGAGAGAATTATTTTTTTTTTTCCCGCGGGGGCGCTTCGGTTTGTTTACGGTGTCGAGTTACCAAGAGAGGGAGAGACGCGCCACGGGGGGCAAACGTTTCCCCCGTGGCGCGTCTCTCCTCTCCTGGTAACTCGACACCGTAAACAAACCGAAGCGCGCCGCCGCGTAAAAAAAAAACATTTCTCTCGATTTACGGACGTTCGCCGAAGAAGGGGCTGCAAGCAGTCTAGCATACCCTCATGAAAAATGAGATCCTCTCTTTCTGTAAAATGTCTTCTAGTTCAAAAAGGGGGCAGAGGGAATCGCAAAAACTTTCAACAGCTCTGAGGGGGATCACGTTCATCATATTACTCATAGAGGGGGCGAAAAAAATTTCGAGCAAGCAAACGGCGTCCGAAAAAATTCGTGAGTGTCTTGCATTAGGAAAAAAAATTCTTACCGAGAAAAATTGCCCAACTCTCCCCCCCTCCCCCCCTCAAATATCTAATGGTCCGTCCCTAATATGATGTAATATGAGTCGTAATTCATGCCATCAAATTAGAATTATCCCTGCGAGTACTTTGGTCTATGATTAAATTTGGACTTTTTGTAGCAATTTACATAAAAAAATGGATGGGCTCAAAATTTTGGCACGGGCTCAGGGGTCAAACATTTCGGGAAAATCGGGCTCAGGGATCAAAATTTCGCGAAAAATAGGGCTCAATGTGTCCTAGATATACCATGTTACGAGGCTGTTATGTACATTCAAGCGGCGAGCGTCAAATTCCTTAACGACAATATCGTCTTGCTCTGTATGACAATTGATGGCAGTCATTCATTGACCTAGCAACATAATTTCAGATAGTACAATGATATAAAATCCGCTTTGAGGGTATGCTTCGCCTGCTTTGAGTCGCATCCGGCGTTTGTTAGTTCACGATTTTTTGGTAACCCGATATCCTTGTATCTCTGTATCTTCGTATCTTGTATCTCGAAATAGTGCAAGCCATCTTTTTATTTATAAGTTTTGAATTACAAATCTTAAAATGAAGGTTAAATACAACGAGCCCAATTATTATGAGATTAGATAAGTTTAAAATTTATTATATGCAATTTAGCTTCCTGGAAAGAAAAAGCTGAAATTCAAGTCGACCATCCAAAGAGGCATCTACGGCAAGCAACTTCATTAGTATTCTATTCAAGAACACCCATACTCATGCTCAGTTATAATTAAGGAATGGAAAATGATTGATCCTCAGTGAGTTTAAGGCATGGCTCTAACACGAGGGCTGCTTTTTGGTAACTTCGTTATTTTTCAACGAAAATATTTCAAACTTGGGCCTTAAACTTATTTTGTAATTCTGATTACGATTAAGTTGCTGTTGCCATGGTAACGATGTCACGTGACTCACCGTCCGCCATCTTGGATTTAAATTTTAGCGCCCGTGAAGGTATGGAAAGAAGATAAAAATCAGACATTTCTTTTTAGCATAATGTTTGTAGCATTGATCTTTCTGTAAACCTAATTGGATATCTAGGATAATGTTTTAATAAGGACAGTTTTTGAAAATATTAAATATTTCAAAACACGAAAAATTATATATATATTTTTTTTACTGAAGTAATGCGACTTATCCAATTAGCTTCATTTTAAGGTAGCTTCCCTGTATCTAAATATGTGATTATCTTTCAATTTCACCTTTCCATGGCTATCCTCAGAAGGCCTAAGTATAAAATCCAAGATGGCCGCCACTGAGTCACGTGATTAACGTTTCTATGGCAACAAAATATATTAAAATAAAGCTCTTGTTGAAATTATTGTACTGACCAATTTTGGTGATGATCCACAGTATAGAACATTAGTTATGACGAATAATCCCCTTTTTCAGGCAAAACAGTTTAGAGCCATGCCTTAAACGCACTGAGTCAGCGGACTAAGCCAAGCTGGAACAGCTTGGCTTAGGGCGTGCCGTATTACGACCCACGCGAATTGGGGTGTGAGGGTGGGCCGTCCAGTCTTCGTTGTCCGCTGAAGAAAACTGAGCTAGAGTGATCTAGCTTTCGCGCCAAAGCAGTATTTATTGCCAAGCAGTGACGTAACACACGTGAATGTGTTTGTTTAATCCTATTTGAGTGTAATTCAACTTTGCATATCATTATGAGTGTTTAGAATAGTATTCTATTCAAGAACACCCATACTCATGCTCAGTTATAATTAAGGAATGGAAAAATGATTGATCAGCGTCCCACAGCCTTACTGTTCCTTTATTGACTTTACCAACAACTACCAATAACAATATCTAGTACATATCAAGTCCATTTCTAATATGGTGTTGCCACATCTTCCAATCCTTATCCCCAAATCTCATATCTTAAAATTAAAAAATAACAACACCGAAATGAAAAGAAAAAATAATATTTATCTTGCCCTTTTAATGAACAAAGCAATTATGACTCACTTTCAACCTACACTCTAGTATTCATAATTTCAGAGACACAACTGTCATATATTCTCGTACTTTTAAAACAACTCTCTAAATTTCCAGATAGAATCAAACTAAGTGAGAATCATTCAAATAAATTCTAGCTATGGAACTCCTTCAGAAGGGCGCTTTCTTGGCTGATCAAGAGGGAAAGCACTAACAAAGCGCTTTAAGTGGTTAGCATCTTGCCAAGGGGCAACAGCACTCTCGGAAGAGGATGAGCGAGACGCCCTGAAGCACCTGTAGGGTTGAGGACTTTTGCCAATTGTATGTAGTATAGAGCAGTGTGTCTTCTAGCCCAACCCACATGCTCCATGATCTCTGACAGATCCGCCCCAGTCAATGCCAGTGTTAACGCACAACCTGAGCGGAAACCATGCAGGGTTTCGCCATTGTCAGCCTTCATAACCTTAAGATAGAGCTTGAGACGCGCCTCAGCCGCCGCCGACGTGAGCGGGGAATCCTGTACACCGTTTCTTGATGTCGTGGGACGAAACAAATAGCTCTTGGTGAAATCAATACCAATATCTCTTGACACTTCCATGTACTTTTCGATGCCCTTGATCGGGCAAATGACAGTCTGGGGGTTTCTCCTGATACCAAACACATTACTGTCCCCATCCCTCAGAGTCTTTCCCCACACATGGTTAAAAAGGAAACCGTCATCGTTCGGAAAGCGTAGTATTTCTGGAACCTTCACTTGACCAAGGTCACCTGGGCGATCACCACCCCAGTCTCGCGTTGACCATGGCACCATGGTTTTTCACTGTCAACCATGGTTTACCATGGTCGACCGTGCTTAAACCATGGTGACTGACTGTGGTGAACTTTTTGTATAGACCATGGTCCACAGTTGACCATGGTCAAAATTATGAATTCCTTGATTTTAAGAATTTATGTTTTATTGGCATGAAACATCTCTATCAATTTAGTATACAAATTTTAAAACTTTGTTTAGCATTTTTTTTCTGTTTTTGAGTGTTTAAATTTATGACTTCAGAGATCATGGTCCACCATGGTAGACCATGGTAAACAGTCACCAAGTCATATTTACAAAAGTGATACTACACATGTTTTATAGCATTTACTTGTACCTGCCTACAATTTAGTAAGCGACTTTTTAAAAGGATGTTGTGAAAAACCATTGCGTTAAATTGTTATCTGAGAGTTAAAGTCATTGCGTTACATTGTTATCGGAGAGTTGTTTTACTTACGTGATTATGGGGTGATATGTAATCTGAGACAAAATGTAAAGGGAGTGAGTTATAAGGGTTATTCTTAATAAACTACAGTAAAATACAGTCCCCTGAATTGTTGATCGTTGGAAGGCGTCGGAAATTCCCCGACACAGTGGTCCGATTCGAGCCGGATGCGAGTAGTGAATTGTGCGGATGAGTTGTTCTATGAAGATAGAGAAATTGAAGAGCGAAGGATTGTGATTGTGATTGTTTAAGCACCCGAGAGTGCAACGAGTGCAGCGATTGAGTCGATTGGAGTGTTGGATTGTGTGAAGTTCCGATTGCGATTTTTGAAGAAAATAAGAGACTGTAGAACAATGGGTGATCTTCAGAAACAGAAAAAGATGAGAGGAGGACACCGAGGTTATTTGAAAACCGTAGTAGGGAAGGTTAAGGAGACACTGGAAGATGAGGAAAGTTGGGGGCGTTCCCAAGAAGAAGACGCTACAAAGATTAAACAACTGAAAGCTTTTAAGCGAACGCTTGAAGACAAATCCAAAATAATCAAGGAGTTTGACAGTAAGATACTGAGTTTGCTGTGCGACGATGAATCGACTACGGAAGAGGCTCTGAGTGAGGAAATGAATGAAGCAGGCGGGATTCAAGAAGAAATTAACATAATACTAGAATCTATCGACGAGCGTGTAAATGTTAACAGCTCAATTACATCTTCGGTTCCGTCAGTTTCGCCCCAGATTGGTTCTCCGAGTCAGTATTCTTCGCCCCATACGATAAAGCCTCGTTTACCGCGCCTAGAAGTTAAAAAGTTTACCGGGAAAGTACAGGAATGGCAGAGCTTTTGGGACGGATTTTCGAGTGCCATACACTACAACGAGGGAATGTCAACAGTGGACAAGTTTACTTACCTCAAAAGTTTATTGAAGGGTCAGGCCAGTGCGGCCATAGCTGGGTTCTCGCTAACCTCGGCGAACTATGAAGCCGCAGTGGATCTCTTGAAGAGGCGTTTTGGTAAAAGGAATGTTATTCAACGAGCCCACATACAAGACATGCTCAACATCAAGCCGGTCTTTAATCAAAGGAAACGGGACGTCTCAGGTCTCTACACGATACGGTAGGGTCCAATTATCGAAGTCTAGAAGCGCTTGGCGTGAGCGAGGAAAGTTATTCCAGCATTATCGTGCCGGCCGTGATGGAGAAGCTGCCAACGCCAATACGCCTTATGATGACGAGAGAAACAAACCACATGGAGTGGAGCATGGGAGAAATGCTGGAACGTTTGCTGAAAGAAGTCGAGCTAAGGGAAGAGTTGAATTTGAGGCCCCAGGAGAACAATGGCCAGAATAACAGGAACTCGAGCAGAAACAGTCAAGGCACCGCCAGCGCGTTATTGACCCAGGGAAATCGACAGAACTTTGACAATAAATGCGCATATTGCTTGGGTACACACAAGCACCAAGACTGCCCGACAGTGACTGATCTACAGGAGAGAAAGCGTATAATCAGAAGGTTTGCCCGTTGTTATATATGTTTATGTAAAGGACATAAGTCAGCTGATTGTAAGGCAGATAATAAGTGCGCTAGGTGTAAGTTAGGAGGCCACCATGAATCGATTTGTCATGTGCAATTGGGAGAAAATAGGCCTGCTCCATTAGTACAAGAAAGCCTTCAGGTGCCTAACGCCTCTACGCACAACCTTAGCGTAAGTGCAGGCAACAGTATTGCCCTGCAAACAGCGCAAGGAGTAGTGCGGGGGGACGCAGGGGAGGGGAGGGTAAGAGTTCTTTTCGACTCTGGTAGCCATAGGTCCTATGTTAAGGAGTCAGCAGTGCAGGCTTCAGGACTCCAGGCTGTGCGCAGGGAATGGTTGGTTATCAATACTTTTGGGGAGGGTCCACCACAAAGTGGAATGAGGGATGTTGTAAGAATGAAAATAATGCCACTAGGAGGAGGGGAGGGCAAGTACTTAGAAGCCTTTGTTGTTCCAGAGATATCTTCGGTACCCAATGTGCATGCGGAGAACGTTAAGAATAGGTATCAGCACTTGCGCGGGCTGTGGTTTTCAGATATAGATACGGGCGCGCAGCAGTTACACATAGATGTTTTGGTTGGGGCAGATTTTCTGTGGAGTTTCCAAGCGGGGAGTACAATACGGGGGGAGCCTGTAGCTGTAGAGACCCACCTAGGATGGGTATTATCAGGGCCCATACGGAGTGAGGGTGATACAGAAGGTCAGTCAGTACAAGTTAACTTAATATCCCAGGATCAAGGCCAAGGAAGTAAGTCTAGAGGAGAATGTAAGGAAGTTGTGGGAGCTAGATGCATTAGGAATAACAGAGTCAGATGAAGTGCATGAGGCATTTACGGATAACATTAGTTTTAATGGTGGTAGATATTCGGTGCGGTTGCCATGGAAGCAGGGACATGAACCGTTGCCTAGCAACTATGTTAATAGCCTAGCACGCTTAAGAGGGTTGTTAAGAAGGTTGAATCAGAAGCCGGAAGTTTTGGTAGAATATGATCGTATAATTAAGGAACAGTTACAGACAGGTATTATAGAGGAAGTTGTGAGTTTAGAGCCAGGGGGGGTAATCCATTTCCTTCCACACAGGGAGGTGGTTCGGGAGGACAGTGCCACGACTAAGGTTCGAATTGTGTATGACGCCTCAGCAAGAGAAGGTAAGAAAGGCACCGCCCTTAATGACTGTTTACATGTGGGACCGTCGTTAAATCCACTTCTGTTTGATATATTATTGAGATTCAGGTTGAATCGCGTAGTACTAGTGGGAGACATAGAGAAGGCATTTCTCAACATTGAAGTCGGTAAGGAGGATAGGGATTGCCTTAGATTTTTGTGGGTAGAGAATATCAAGGAGAAGGAACCAGTTATAGTTGTGTACCGTTTTTGCCGAGTTATGTTTGGTCTAAACACGTCACCGTTTCTGTTAAATGCAACCTTGAGACACCATATTTCTAGGTATGCAGATGAGGACCCGGTCTTTGCACAGAAGATGACGAAGGGGTTCTACGTGGATGATCTGGTTACCGGGGAGAATGATGCGGCGAAGGCGTTTGACTTGTACGAGAAGGCGAAGGTAAGAATGCAAGAGGGGGGGTTCAAGCTGCGCAAGTGGAAAACGAATGATGCAGGCTTGAGGAAACGCATAGAGGGTTGTGAGCAATCACCCCAAAATAGTAGTCATGACGGAAATGCAGAAGACGAGGAAACATTTGCGAAAACCACCTTGGGGGAGGCAAGCCAGGGGGTGACAGTTCAGAGAAGGTGTTAGGAATTTCCTGGAATACGGATTCAGATGTGTTGACGTTAGGATTAGAGCTGATCGCAGGTAAGGCAAAAGACCTCACACCGACCAAGAGGAATCTGATGAAGGTCCTAGCTAGCACATTTGACCCTCTGGGGATAGTTGGGCCTGTAGTGGTGAGTATGAAGATGCTTTTTCAAGAGTTATGTATTAAGGGATTGGGATGGGACGAGGAGCTCACTGGGGAGTTGAGGGATAAATGGAGTGCATGGGTAGCTGAATTGCATAGCGCGAAGGAGATAGCTGTTGATAGATGTGTTAAGGGTTATGCGGTCAGGGGGGGGTGAGACAGAATATTACTTGCATGGATTTGGTGATGCAAGTAAGAAGGGCTATTCAGCGGTGGTATACGTGGTGTCGCGGACAGGGACACAGGTACATGTACGCTTGCTGGCCTCCAAGACTCGGGTAGCCCCCTGAAACAGCTAAGTATCCCTAGGCTGGAGTTGATGTCAGCGTGGCTGATGGCACAATTGGTAAGTTCAGTGAAAGAGGCATTTAAGTCTGAAGTGATCTTAGCAGGAACAAGGCTTTGGTTGGACAGCAAGACCGCCCTTTATTGGGTCCGCAACCAAGGTGAGTGGAAACAGTTCGTTCGGCATAGAGTGAATGAGATACTAAAACTGACAGACAAGAGAGAGTGGGGACATTGTCCAGGAGAGCAGAACCCTGCCGATCTTGGATCAAGGGGGTGACTGTGTCTAACCTGAAGGCCAGTAAGCTGTGGTGGGAAGGTCCAGCCTGGCTGAAAAAGCCGCCGTCAGACTGGCCAGCGTCAGTGGTAGACGAGAGACCGACTGAGAGTTCTGATGAGGAAAAGATAACGTCTGCACTTGTGGTGTCAGCAGGGACATCACATGATATACAGAATGTAATACTGATCGAGCGGTATGGTAAGTTGAGAAGACTGTTTAGAGTAACGGCATGGGTCAGACGCTTTGTCTTTAATATCCAGGCAAAGAGAAAGGGTCGTATGAAGAAGGTAGGTGAATTAGGGGCACCAGAGATAGATGAGGCAGAGAAACAATGGGTTATCTCTGTGCAACAACAACTTAAGGGTGATAGTAAGTATAGACAACTGTCGAGCAACTTGGGTGTAGTTGAGAGTGGAGGAGTGCTAAGATGTAAAGGAAGGTTTGAAAACTCGGATCTAGGGGAAGAAGCTAGGTCACCAGTCTTGTTGCCAAGGCAGCACGTACTGACGGACATGATAGTGCGCGATTGTCACGCAAAAGTTAGTCATGGTGGCGTGCGTGCAACCTTAGCTGAGGTAAGAGCAAGGTTCTGGATCCCAAAAGGAGACAAGTCATCAAGCGAGTGCTTGGTAAGTGTGTATTATGCAAACGCCATGAAGGGAAGGCATATGGCGCCCCGCCCACCGCACCACTGCCAAGCTTCAGAGCAAGGGCTGCTGTGGGATTCGAAAAGGCAGGAGTGGACTTTGCTGGACCCCTCTATGTTAAGTCAGACAAGGGCACGATGGAAAAGGCTTACATAGCCTTGTTTACATGCTGCGTCACACGTGCAGTTCATTGGATCTGGTTGGAGATCTGACAGCGGAAAACTTCATTCGCTGTTTGCGAAGGTTCTGTGCCAGGAGGGGTACGCCAAGATTAATGATATCGGACAATGCGAAAACCTTTACAGCCACACAGAAGGAGCTAAAGAAGATGTATGAGCACCCAGAGGTGAGGGCGGAGTTAGCTAACAAGAGAATAGAATGGCGCTTCAACTTGGAGAAGGCCCCTTGGTGGGGTGGCTTTTATGAGCGTTTAGTAGGCTTGGTTAAGAGGCCTCTTAGGTTCTAGGCAATGCGAAACTTACGTTTGACGAGCTGCTTACCGTAGTTGTAAAGATAGAGGCTAGTTTAAATGATAGGCCATTGACATATGAGTACGATGAGATCCAGGAAGAAGTACTGACACCGTCACATCTGATATATGGGAGACGAATTAGTGCTCTCCCAGATAGAATAGTGGAAGGAGACCCAGAAGAGATCAGTAGTGGAGAAAGGTACAAGTACGTCACTACCAAATTACAGCATTTCTGGAACAGGTGGAAAAGGGAGTATTTGGCTGATTTGAGAGAGTTCCATCGTTTGAACACAGCAGGTAAGAGAAGCACGGTAGAGATAGGAGATATCGTTACAGTTGCAGACGAGAGTAAGAAACGTGATGAGTGGAGATTAGCAGTAGTAGAGCGTATTGTGGAAGGGAGAGACGGAGTAGTGCGCGGCGCAAATGTACGGCTCGTGCAAAAGGGTAGACCCGTGCGCCTGGCAAGACCACTACAAAAGCTGTATCCGCTGGAAATTAATGCACGCGAAGCTAGGGTAACTGCTGCTCGGCCACATCTAGTAGCGGCACGCAGACAGCCGTCTATGCACGCAGCAGCGCTGGATGCACGATGGAAGGCCGCCAACATGCTTGACTCATAATGAGTCAAGGGGGGGAGGGTGTTGTGAAAAACCATTGCGTTACATTGTTATCTGAGAGTTAAAGTCATTGCGTTAAAGTCATTGTTATCGGAGAGGTATTTTACTTACGTGATTATGGGGTGATATGTAATCTGAGACAAAATGTAAAGGGAGTGAGTTATAAGGGTTATTCTTAATAAACTACAGTAAAATACAGTCCCCTGAATTGTTGATCGTTGGAAGGCGTCGGAAATTCCCCGACAAAGGACACTGATAATTTTTTTAAAGATTCCCTGAGTGTTGACTTAGAACTGCAGAGAACATGGTCTACCATGATAGACCATGGTGAACACTCCCCCTGTCATATTTACAAAAACAGAATTCACTTTTCAACGGTTTGAAAAGTCAGTGCCTACAATTTTGTAGACAACCGTTAAGGGCGCTCACTGATACGTATTTTAATTAAGCTTATTATAGCGAATTTCATATGACTTTAGTGAAACAATTCGCAAAGTGATTCACCAATTCTGAATAAAACCTACAGGAATAATTTACAATGCAACCAGAGTAAATGTAGAGTTTGTATGACTGTTATAGTGAAACCAATAGGTGAAATGATTAGCGGCGAATTAAGTCCCTGAGATGGGAGGTTGATAAAGACTATCGACATGAGGCGAGTTTTATCGAAGTTTTAGTACATACCACAAAGAAACAGCGAAAAACGAAATCTGAATGATCAAATGCAGATTTCTACGGCTAATTCAGACAACTGGACAGCAGACTCATTTTAAAATATGCAGGATACAGAATGATATGAGCCCCGGACTATAAAATATTCCCTTCGATTTTGTCACATCAGCTCGTGTGGAATGTGAATGCGAAATGTGAGCCCGTCTCACCATCTGATAACAAGAAGAGATCGCACGGAACAGCCTTAAGGTGACTCGCTCGAAATGGTTTGTGCGCTCATCTGTGTCCAGAGCTGGACTACCAGGTTATACATATCGGGCTATAACTTTTGCGTTTTTTTGCCGATTCCAGTAATTCTTTTGTAAATCAAGCACAAATGACCCTAGATTAGCTGCGAATTCTCCGATCTTTGCAATCTTTTTCATCTAAGTCACAATTCTTAAATACAAAGACGACCCCATAGTTTTTAATGCCTTCTCATAAAAAATCTTGCAGATATTTTCGGCTTAAATCTTGGCGATGCTCATTAGAAGACTTGAACTTTCATCTGGCCAAGTTTCAGAAAATTCGTAGGCCAGAAATGTATTAGCGAGGTCGATGTCGAAGACGCACCACAAATTAAACCTTTCACTAAGGCATGAATGTAAAAAATTCCTGCGCACTAATAAAAGCATTTCAACCTATCAATTTTTGGGACAAGTTACCTAGATACATGTCGAACTATATGTTAAGAGCAATTGCTTTAAATCCAAACCACTTCACTTTAGAAGCACCGTTTTTTGGGGGCATAAAACCAGAAATTTATGGCATCCCACACTTGGTAAATTTAACCTTAAAATTGGATGTTTTGTATCAAAATAGATATCACGGAATTAAACTGAATGTTTTTGAAAGCTATTATGCAGGTTTAATTAAAGTTGAATGTTACATTGCCGCGAATTCTAAATTTCATCTGCGAGTTAACTGCGCTCTCTCCATGGCCGCAAGTTTCTGACCTGTTGTTGTGAAATGCTAATGATCAGGGCACTCAATGGAAAGGGGGGTAATGTTACCTTGAAAATGACAATAGGAGGAATAAACAATAAGTTTTGCCATTAATTATAGGTGTGTGTACTTACTTTTCGGGTTTCCATTGAATATCAGCAAAAATCCCCAAGGGCTTAATAGGTACAGGAACTATGACGGATGGAAGTTCGAGACGTCTTTCCACTACTCCGGACATTTTGTTAGCTATGCAGCCAAGCCTCTGCTGACTGGCTGACCCCAATACCGCAGGCTCATGCGACCGTTTACATTGATTTGAATCAGCTGAAGAACTGGATGGCAGATCGAGCTGAACTGTTCTCTTTTATTTAATCTTCACTATGGTTTTATTTAAGCTCAATTCAAACAGCCATTCATAGTAACAGTTCACAGTAGTAGAGGAAGTTTTTAACGCGATCGAAGTCCAATGTAATTGCACAATGGCCAAGGAAGGTTCATCGTTCGATCACGCACGGGTACGTATAAGACCACAACATGTCATATGCGAGTTTCTTAGTTTACCCAGGGAATTGTTAGAGAAATGGGAATTCTCTCTGATTTTTCTTTTCATTTCCCTGGTTTTCTTTAACGTTGGGCAATATGCCGTTAATTATTCCCTTCGATTTTGTCCAGCTCGTGTGGAATGTGAATGCGAAATGTGAGCCCTTCACACGATCTGATAAACAAGAAGAGATCGCACGGAACAACTTAAACAAGAAGTTCTGTCATAAATTATGTGTGTGTACTTTCTAAGTTTCCTTAGATATGGTTAGATCAAATTGAATAAAAGATTAAGGGCTGTGTTTGAACCCATGGCAGTTTGTCAGAGTAAGCATGTAACACAATGTTTCTGTGCACAATGTTTATGTTTCTGTGCACGTCAATGTTTATGTTACTACTGAACTTAATACAGCTCTTGATTCAGACTTTGTTTCACTGACAGAGTGCACTGAGAAAGGACCTGATGCTGATAGATTGGGAAATGGCTTGAGTTAATACATGTACCATCAGAGATGTGCTGATATGTTATAGAATAGAAGGCTCAGTGAAGGAGTGGTCTGAATTGGAGTCAAGCTCCTTAACTGTATGCTACACAGTAAGCAATCCATTTTGATAAATTTTACATGTTTGCTATGAATGACTGCACAGAGATACAAATTTTATCTTCGAGTGTTGAAAATTATTATTTGAGCCCCCGGAAGATAACAGTTGTAACTCCAAGTGGTCAAGTAATGTTCTGTTTATTATTAGGCATCAATGAAATACTAAATTCGCTTGAAAATCAAGCATCAAGCATTAGGCAAGTGTGTGATAACAAGTTTTTTTCACATGTGAAGATATCAAGTGCTCGAGCGGGGGATCACCCGGTATTTCATTTGTGTTTACTCCTTTTGGTTTCTATTTTGTTATAATTTTGTTTAGAACAAAGCATTCTTTGCCATCATTTTGCCCCAAACAGTGGAAACATTGTGCTCTATTGAGTTGACAGAGGTAGAAAAGTATCATAAATATTTTTAGGGGGGTCTGGAAGAGTTTTACAATTTTTACACACTTGTCTGACTTATGGAAAAATGTGTGGTTCCAAAAATATCCATACCCCCCATGCAAGTGTGTGTGAAAAGTGTGTTTACAACCTCCTAACAGGATGTTCAGCACATGCAAATGATGAGGAATGACCTTTAAGTTTTTTTTATCTAATAACACTATCAATTAAAATATATTGTTAAAAGAAGCCAACTCTTATTGTTCTTTTTTTATAGATGCTTCTCCAGCCAAAAACAATGAAAGGGAAAGACTCAAGCCTTCCTATAATATGGACTTGTGTATTCAGCAAAGTTTGAAAATTTACAGTTGTAGAGGAATAATGAAATCCATATTTTGTACATATGGAAGTTTATTTCTCCCTGCGCCGTCAGGTTAGTAAACTCACCCTTGAGTGAAATCTCATTCTTCTGTGTGTCTGGCATGAACGCTTCTTTACGAAAGGACATTGAATTTAATGTATGTATGATGTTTGTATGTGTGAATGTAGTTTATGATATTTCTTGAGAATGGTACTAAAATTTAATGCTATTAATGTAACATATAAAGGTAGGGTTGTGCCGATAAATGTAATAAAAGATATAATATATATATATTGTTAAGCATTTTGTAGTTTTTTTTATTAATGTTTCCTATGACTACGACCTCATTTAATTTAGAATTTTATGACCAAAAGCAAATCAAGAAGTTGGCTTGGGTTATTCATCATTGTCAACCTATCTCCTTATGATCAAGCTGCAAAACTGCAGGTAACCGATGCAGGTAATTCACTTAACAATAAAGTTCTAGATGTACAGAAAGTTTAAATAAATAGATTCACATTGAGTTACTATTCTAAGTAGTATTTCTGCAAAAAGAAGTTAAGAAAAAGATTAAGCTTGGTTTTACATATGGCTGACTGCTACACATGTAGGAAATGTGGTTTTAACAAGTGTTGATCATGGTTTGCAGGATAATATGCTCAACCATGGAGTATCGTGTTTGACCATGGTTTTCCATGATTGGCTACGTTTCTTGCAATCATGGTCCACCATGTTTGACCATGGTAGCTGGACCATGGTCGACCATGACCTACCATGTCTCGCCATGGTTTTCCATGGTTGACCATGTTTCAAATCAACATGAATAGCTGCAGGAGATTTGTGAAGCAACCATGGTCACCATGTTCGCCCATGGTAACTGGACAATGGTCGACCGTGGTCAACCATGGTCTGCCATTGTCTATATGTCGCAGTATTCAAACCATGGTTGACCATGGTTGAATCTGTTGCCATTTACCGCACATGGTCGACCATGGTGCCAAAACATGGTTGACCATGGTCCAAAACCATGGAAAACCATGGACAAATCATGGTCGACCATGTTTCAACCGTGGTTGTGAGACTGGGGCACTAAAGAAAGCCATCTTAAAATAGGCTTGATCCCGCGCTATGATAAAGCGCTCTATATTTGTTTTCGCTTTCGACAACTCGCTATCAAGATGGATAGACAACTGTGTTAATTTATCCACAAAGAAAGGCGTGGCTTGCTTCGGGGTGACGCGAGCCTGAAGTTGCTCTGCGGTTACAAGGCGAAGATAGTCTTTCACAAACTTATCAGAGGCCGGGTTACCCAGTCCCAGACGCTTGTCCCATTCCCCATCCCTACCAATGGAGAGGAAGATGGATCTCAATTTTCCAACATAAGAGTCACAGTTTATAAGACAATCTAAGAGGGCAACCACAAGGGTGTTGTCCACGTTGACCCAAGAATTGACAACTATTACGATGAATCTGTGCCCTCCCATTCAGTTTCTAAGATAGCCAACACTGCTATTTAACAATTAGACCTCAAGGCCGAATGTGCTATGATGAATAGACCATGAGGCCGAAGGCCAAATGGTCTATTGATATCATAGCACATGAGGACGAGAGGTCTAATTGTTTTAGTATAAACCAACTAGTTGGTCGGATTTGGCAAAGAATTCCATTATTTTATGTTGAAAAAATCAAGTTTTCTTGCAAAGAAAGGTGGTGGTTTTGCCAGGCACGGTCTATCACTAATAGACCATTAGTAGCTCAGCCAATCAGAATGCAGGATTTGTAATAGACCATTAGTTGGTTTATACTAATAATGAATATATGAATGCCAAGGTGGAACAAAACCTTTGGGATGAAGGGAAGGTAGTGGATGCTGACAATATGCTCAGGGACAAGCTGAAATCGTACTCTGTTGCAACCAAAAGGAAATAAGGCAAAATTATATACAAATACTGTTATGCAGTGTATTCACAAAATTACAGAAATTACAAAATGCCAGTTAATTGTTAACTATAGATCTATAGACCACTCAGGTCTGCATGGGCAATGACTATTTTAAAAATGACCAGTCAACAAAGCCTCTGTTCAAACCACTGTTTCCAATAAGGAGATTGAATGGGTTCCTGTTCACTTGAATGGACTGGGTGCCACTGATGCAAAAACTAACATAGAGCTTCTTGTATTAGGTATTTCGAAAAAAGAAACCTAGTAAATAAATAATATACCCTGAGTCTCCACTATTTTGACTTTATTGTTGTTACTGGATGTTTCATCTTCCAACTGTTTTAATATCATGAGAAGACATAATACTGCAAGCTGAGATCTCAGTTCAGACAGGCAAGACCTCTATAAACAAAGGCGGGATCCTCCCTGCTTATAATATACACAACAAAATTCTGTAAGGAAAACAGAACTGAGATGAGGCAGACCAAGAACTGAGCCAGTCTGTGCACCCTGATTGCATGCATGCCTGCTTCTATTCCACTGAGGCTGTTTTTCACCTTTTTCTTAGATCAAATGATTGGAGTGAGAAATTGATGCATGCATATTATCATTGATATTGAGTTCTGCAGTTCTGTATTTTTATGCATACATCAATATTTTTATGCAATCTGTAAAAAAATATATATCATGGCCTTGTATCATGGCCTAAACTTAGCTAACAGTCATTTACTGTAAAAAAGTGGTATCATTAGGGTATAAATGCTATCACTCACTATTTCATTATTATAACACTGTTGTGTGATTCAAGTAACATCCATTCTGCTGTGCCTTCCCAATGTAGGGATGAATAATATTTGAAAAGGTTTGGGTTCAAATCACCTGATTTTTGAGGGGCTTTGGAACCCATTTTCATACCATTCGTGCAAAAACCTGCAGTCTTTAGAATGGAGATGGCAATGTTCTTTCTTTATTCCCTTGGGGATATAGCCAAGCGTTTACTCGACGAACTTCTCTACGCTTTGGCGCCGCCAATATTGACTATGCCAGGGCAAATCGCATGGTTCTTGGTAAACCAAGTGTTGTTTTACATTACAAATCTCAGCAACAGACTATCCACCCTCCAAACAAGCTCGGGATAAACTACCAGTCGAGCGCAGTTAAATGGACCACATTCTGAAGAAAAGCCTAACTCTTTTATGGGATAAACTAGAAGTGCATTAGCCTACTTCGGGAAAGGGTACTTTCGAGACGCGATTTCACCGTCCAAATCTCTCCACGATAACCAGCATAAATCCTTATAAATTAGGAAGCGACACAAATCCCTTGGAGTCACTGTGGCGAGCGAAACGTACCCCGGCAGTTTACTCAAAAATCTTCCAATTCTTTTTGAAGTGAATCCTTTTGTTTCTTATAGCTAGTCGCCTGGTCATAGTTCAAAAGTTGCTGTAAACGGGCATCAATCCGGACAATATCAACTACCACATCAGAGTGTTTATCAGAAAAAAACTTTTTGTTTTCTTTCCTTTTATAGCCACAGCGCTGACAGTAACGAAAGTCACAGTCATTAGCGTGAGCACAGCATGGACATCTAACCGATTGGACAAGCAATTTTGCCATAACTGGCAAATCCTGTAGAGAGAAACAAACAAAACAATATTCAATACTATAGGCCTAAAACGTCGCCTTATATTATGATGCCAGGTATATACCTTAAACGTACATCATTTGTAGTATTGTTTCAATCTGTTCATTTAATCAAACTCAATAGCGAAGGCCCATAAGTCGCCTTGTACACGATGGGGTACCCAACCATCTTTCGAAGGTGATGAGTGCATTGTTATCGCCACGAAGCGCTAGGCATTTACACTTAAGAGCTTTTCTCTCAATAAGTGGCCACCAGTATTTCCTTGGAAACGTATCGAGTATCACCATTGTGCAGGATTGTTTAAATTCCTCCAAAAACCTGAAACACAGGACCAGTCAGTACAATAGGTGGGAAAACATAGGGTTTCTTCATAAAGGCACTAAATAGGGCGAGGTCTTGCGCAAACAGATTGACACCTAGTGACTCTGGAGACGGGTTAGGGGTGAAATGTGATAAAGGTTTCCCCTTTGAGTCCTTCATCGCATTCGAGTCCAGGGCCATTAAATCGCATGAATGACCATTCACTCCCCCGAATTCCCCCTCAACTAAGCGCCACATTTCTTCAGAAAGCTTACTATCAATAGCTGACAAGCGCCTAGAGGGCTTATCAGCAGGATTCTCTTTTGACGGTATATAGGCCAAACGCAGTGAGACATTCAGTTCTATTGTAGTGAAGAACAGCCCCTTGAGGGCCTTATTGAGTTCAAGCTCCTCCCTGTCTTGTTATTCCAAGCATCAACTACAGCTTTATTATCAACAAATGCATCCACGCGTGCATTAGTAAGCTTATTTCTAAAGGCCTTGAGCACCTTATCAACAGCCAGCGCCTCCTTGGTTGCAATATCACACCGAAACTGCTCAACCGTCCAGTAATCTGAGATCTTTTGTTCAACCGGAGAGGATAAGAGGCTCCCCCCCATCCTGAACCTGAGGCATCCGTCGCAATAGAAATCCGCAAATGGCGCTCATCCCGCCAGCACAGAGCTCATTCCAATTTTCTAGAAATTTCCAGTGACAGACTTCGACTCGTAACTCCCCCTTAAGTGGAACTAGTCGGTGAGTAGACTGCAAGCCTTTTGCAATGGCAGCATTCATCTGTCTGGTAAAGAGCCCCGTCGCAGGCACAGCCAAGCTAAACGAATTACATTTCCCAACTAAGCGTTGTAAAGTCTTTACAGACACCTTGCTTGCTAGGATTTCTTGTAGGAGCTTGAGAAACTTTTGTTTCTTTTCTGGCTTCAAATTAAACACTTGGCGCGCGGAATCCGCCAAGAAACCAAGATAGGGTACTACTTTACTTGGTATTATAATCGATTTCTTTAGCCCCAGAAAATAGCCAAGCTTCACAAGATGATATGCAACAAGGAAGATAGCAGACCTTGCCGCTGCCTGATGGCGCTCGTCCGCACTTTCCAGCTCTTGATATTCACCCTTGTCAAGATCTACCTGTAACTCACCATTATGGCGGTCATCAATATAAAGCAAGCAAGGGATCTTAATAGTACGAAAATAGTTCGTTGCCAGAAGTCCAGTAGTATGATATCCTCCGTAAGGAGAATGTGATCGTAGCCAGATTTATTAGCGGAGCTCCTGCGCGGGCCGAAGGCCCGCGCAAGCGGAGCACCATACCTAAGGAAATAACGTCTCGCATAACTATGGAGTTGATTTTCAAACGTCACGGGCTTTCTTGCTCATTTGCTTACGTTATTGACGGCGCCAAGTCAAATGATTAGGACGTTGAAATGGTATCGCCCAAAAGATAAATGTCTCCAAGTTTGGTTGCCATAGGTTGTTCCCTTCTTGAGATATGAATTTTTTTGTTTCTTCCTGGTATTAAAGGTATAGCGTACGTCCGTCCGGCGTCCGTCCGTCCGTCGCCGTACGCGGAAACTCATGGAACCCTGTGGTATACTAAGAAAATTAAAAAATCTCGGGAAGGGATGGACCTTAGACAACCAAACTTGGATGAAGTTATCTAAGTGGCAAGGGGGGGTGCAACTGCTTGGTCACGTGATATGACGTCATCGATGACGTCATCATAGGAGAAAAATGATATATCTCAAGAAGGGATGAACCTCAGACAACCAAACTTGGGTGAAGTTATCTAAGTGGCAAAGGGGGTGCAACTGCATGGTCACGTGGTATGACGTCATTGATGACGTCATCATAGGAGAAAAATGATATATCTCAAGAAGGGATGACCCTCAGACAACCAAACTTGGATGAAAGTTATCTAAGTGGCAAGGAGGGTGCAACTGCATGGTCACGTGGTATGACGTGATTGATGACGTCATCATAGGAGAAAAGTGATATATCTCAAGAAGGGATGAACCTCAGACAACCAAACTTGGGTGAAGTTATCTAAGTGGCAAGGGGGGTGCAGCTGCATGGTCACGTGGTATGACGTCATTGATGACGTCATCATAGGAGAAAAATGATATATCTCAAGAAGGGATGAACCTCGGACAACCAAACTTGGGTGAAGTTATCTAAGTGGCAAGGGGGGTGCAACTGCCTAGTCACGTGGTATGACGTCATTGATGACGTCATCATAGGAGAAAAATGATATATCTCAAGAAGGGACGAACCTCAGACAACCAAACTTGGGTGAAGTTATCTAAGTGGCAAGGGGGTGCAACTGCATGGTCACGTGGTATGACGTCATTGATGACGTCATCATAGGAGAAAATGATATATCTCAAGAAGGGATGAACCTCAGACAACAAACTTGGGTGAAGTTATCTAAGTGGCAAGGTGGGTGTAACTGCATGGTTACGTGGTATGACGTAATTGATGACGTCATCAAACGTGAAAAGGTTTACATCGTTGAAGGGATGAACTTAGATAACCACACTTGAGTGAACAAGTGCTTAGTCACGTGGTATAACGGTGGAAGGCTATCTATTCATGTACAATGGCAACCTTTTTGTCTCGTTAAAAAAATTTGTAACGGGAGCTCCGCTTTTAGCCAGTGGCTAAATCTATATATTATCTAACACTGTTTGATACGTGTCTTTGGTAACATAGCGCGGCAGATCTCCCAATTTATCCAATGGAAACGGCATGTCACGCATCCATAAATTAAGATAACGAGCATCATGACAAAGCCTTGGTTTGTAGGCTCAATGGTCAACGGGAGAACAATATCCGGGGGGGGGGGGGGGGGGTGGGGGGGGGGGGGGGGGGGGGGGGGGGGGGGGGGGGGGGGGGGGGGGGGGGGGGGTAACCACGCTCACTTTCCCAAGTCGTGAAATTGCCCCTGAATTGATTCGTGTAATCAGGGTCTGCTCAATAGAATTGACAAGGGGCTTACAGGAGGGGTTATTTCTAAATACCCTCATAGGTGGTCGGTCAGAATCATAATAGACTCCTTTGAATTTCCCCTTAAAATGCACAAAGTAGGGCTCCACTGAAACTTTGTTTCCTATCCAGCCGAGAATCTCAGAGCGCTTTTGTACAGGACTGCTTTCCACTATCACTTGCCAATCATTTAAATGATTATGTAACTCCCCAGCCTTGAAACTGTCAGGTCACGAAATACTAACTGAGAAATATCACCAATGATGTCACCATTTTGGATTTGTTGTAACTTGATTTCACAGTTCTTATTAGCTGCTATGTCTCCGCCAACCTCAACGGGGTTTCCCTGGAAATCAACCCAACTAAACGTCTCGATTACTGTAGTTTCCATTTTGCAGGGTTTGGAGGTGAGAGTCAAAATGACCAGATTTCTCCCAAAGCCACATGATTTCCTGAAATAACATGAGGCGATATTAATTATAGGAAAATGGGATTAAACCCCGTTAAGGTCAACAGAGAAACAACAGCTTTGACCCAGAGCGAGGCTGGGAGGGTTGATTAAGGTACCCTGTTTTCAATGTCGTCATTACTCATCGACCAAAACACATTCCCCCTCTAAGCGTGTTATAAAAATCACTCAGCCATATGTAGTCATAATGCACAGACAAACTTTAATAAATGACTGAATATCCTCGTATCTTACGAGTTACAAAAATATCTTTCAGATTTCATTCTTTCTTCTCTTTTTTGTCCCTTTTTCTATAAGGGCAGTTGGCTTTAACGTGACCAACTTTCTGACAACCAAAACATCTCCTTACACGTGTTTCATTATAATATTGGGGTCTACTAGATCCACCTCTAAGCCTGGATTTCTCTTCCTTGCGGTATTGCTTCTCTACTTTCGCGGAGATGTCTAACACGACCTCCTGGTCCTTATCTCCTAAGAGACGAAGAACCAGGCCTTTCATGTAGTTTTTTGACACATCTATCTTTTCTCTAACTGCATGATGGACCAAACGATAATAGTTCTTTTTAGGGTGCTTGGCATCGGAAGCCTTATGCTGTAAGGCCTCAAGCATCTCCAAAGCCTCGTACTTTATTGAACTCCGTCGCCGGCCTGGATGCATAAGCAATAATCTTCTGCAACAGATCTTCTGGCGAGGCCTGAGTAACTGCATCCACAGAGCTCTTTAACTGGCGTATCTCTTCTCGCATTCTCTGCGAAAACACAAATATAAACCGAGTTATTCATAAACAAAGGTTCCAATACACTGATAATCTTATGCAAAGCATTGTATAAAACAATGGAGTGCAATGGAGTGTATTATGTTACCCATATTACATTCCGTACGGACTCCCTGTGGGTTAACTCGACCAGTCCTAGGGCTCTTTTAACACAGGAAACTTGTAGTGTACAGTCACAAATCCCGCTTTCACAAAACCCTCTATGGGTATTGCAACCAAGGCCATTACTACCCTAGTTTAGAGAACTAGTAATCCCACCAATTAATTAAGGTGTCCACCGCTATCAATAAACCAGTTCAAAGGCCATAACAGCCAAAGAAACTAGAATAAATCAAGCGAATTGACGTTCCTAGTTTTCACTAGCCGTCAATACCCTAGTTCAGAGAACTAGTAATCCCACCAATTAAGGTGTCCACCGCTATCATAAACCAGTTCAAAGGCCATAACAGCCAAAGAAACTAGAATAAATCAAGCGAATTGACGTTCCTAGTTTTCACTAGCCGTCAATACCCTAGTTCAGAGAACTAGTAATCCCACCAATTAAGGTGTCCACCGCTATCAATAAACCAGTTCAAAGGCCATAACAGCCAAAGAAACTAGAATAAATCAAGCGAATTGACGTTCCTCGTTTTCACTAGCCGTCATTGCCCTAGTTCAGAGAACTAGTAATCCCACCGATTAAGGTGTTTACCGCTATCAATAAACCAGTTCAAAGGCCATAACAGCCAAGAAACTAGAATAAATCAAGCGAATTGACGTTCCTAGTTTTCACTAGCCGTCATTACCCTAGTTCAGAGAACTAGTAATCCCACCGATTAAGGTGTTTACCGCTATCAATAAACCAGTTCAAAGGCCATAACAGCCAAAGAAACTAGAATAAATCAAGCGAATTGACGTTCCTAGTTTTCACTAGCCGTCATTACTCTAGTTCAGAGAACTAGTAATCCCACCGATTACGGTTTAAGGTGTCCGCCGCTGTCAATAAACCAGCTCAAAGACCATTACAGTCAAAGAAACTAGAATAAATCAAGCGAATTCATGACGTTCCAAGTCTTCATTAGCCGTCACTGCCGTCTCCCGCTTTTTTCGGTACAAGGAAAACAGCACAAAGCGACTTCTCGATGATCGGTAGGATAAGCTCGTCATGAAAAACAACTCACGTAAATCTGCAAGATATGTACAACACGACACACGCTTAGTGAGGCTCAAACTTTAAAGAGAAATTTGAAATAACTACCTCTAACTGTTGTTGCGCTGGCTGAGCTACTGCCGGTTGGTTCGCTGCTGGTGGTTCGGCAATTGCTGGTCCGGATTCGCCGCTTCTTCTGCCGGTGGATCTGCTGGCACTACTGCTGCTGGATACTGTACATTTCCCGCTTCAGCCATAATTCGCGTGGGTCGTAATACAACACAAAAATAAAGTCAAGCCTTCGTTGTCCGCTGAAGAAAACTGAGCTAGAGTGATCTAGTTTTCGCGCCAAAGCAGTATTTATTGCCAAGCAGTGACGTAACACACGTGAATGTGTTGTTTAATCCTATTTGAGTGTAATTCAACTTTGCATATCATTATCAGTGTTTAGAATAGAGAAGGAGACTGGAGGACAGAAGACAGCTGTAAAAGAAAAAAAATTCTTTATAAATACTGTTTCATTGTTTTGTCTGCAGCATAAAGATACAAACAAACATAAATATCTAAATTATTTTGTGATAAAATGTGGTCAGCTAAATTAGAGGAGGAAAGAACTAGGATATTGAATACAAATTGTAAACAAAATGTGTAGCCAGATTTGCGGGTTTACCCCCGTGTAAGAACCATTCCCAGAGGACAATCATTGTTGTGTTCAGTTATTTCATCGTGATTCGTTCCAGTAAACAAAAGAGGCTTTGTGACGCAGGCATGAACAATACACAGTCCGTGTAGCCAGATTTGCAGAGATCATGGTCAAAAAAATATAGACTAAAATATGAAAATCCGCGAACGAGGTGTTTTGCCAGCTGGATCCTTATAAACGGACCTGTCAACCAGTTGAACTGAGAAAAATATATATAATGAAAGGTCGACGACAGCTTAAACGATGATTATTTAATAACGACATTTCAATCGGCCATTACCGATCCTCTTCAGGTTTTGAATGGAGATATTTACATTGCATGCTGGATATAAATAAAGAAAAGGTCACATTTAAAAAAAAAAGGAAAATACATATGATACGGTGCTGGAGAAGTGACAGATAAAAGATAAAATAATGAAACAAAAATAAGGATTAATTACAGCTAAATTAACAAAACTTTCATCTCTTATGTTCAGACCATTAGGAGTTGAAGTTCGAGCTCTGTTAATGAGAAAAGCTTCTCTAGCTTTGCGTATAGCATGCAATGTAAATATCTCCATTCAAACCTGAAGAAGATCGGTAATGGCCGATTGAAATATCGTTATTAAATAATCATCGTTTAAGCTGTTCGTCGACCTTTCATTATATATATTTTTCTCAAAAAATATGCAAATTAACTTTGACAGAAGCATAAGAAATTAGTATAATGATCACTTTTATTCGCAAAAGACAAATTTTGACACAATTAATAGCGCTTAGAACCAATTCTAGAATATATGTGCTTTGTAATCATGGACAGTTTAGACCGGTTCAAATACTGGTTTCTGAATCAACTGAAATAATATACACTTAATGACTGCTCCCGAGGGAAACATCGAGATTCGAGGGAAACAAAACTGGTGTTTCCCGAGGGAGTAGTCATTAAGTGTTTTGTTATATAGCAGAAAATATACTGCAATTATTAAGTCAAACAAATGTATTTCAAGAATGAAAGAGAAGTTACAAAGTTTGCGCGCGACTGCATCATGTAAAGGGAAAACACTCATAAAAACACAATTTTCTTGCATTAGCAAAAACTTATCAAAATTAGCAAAGGTTTTTTAAAAAGACTCGCGTGTTTACAATAAACTTTCTCTTTTTTCCCGCTCTCAAATGCGACGCGCGAAAGCAATATTCCCCGACCAGTCAATAATTTTTCGAAATATTGACTGATCGGGGAATATTTGATTTGTACTGGAGTGTATTGGAGTGTATTGGAGTGAGCACTTGCTATATAACAATCGTATAGAGTTGCTATAATTCTACGTGCTTATACGAAGTAAATCTAGAGTTTCACTACTGGAACAGAAACATATGACAAACCTATGACAAACATGTGAAAAATATATTAAAAACATATGACATATGAGAAAACATATGACAGGCGTACGTTTTCAAAATCGAGAGTTCGGAAGGATTTTCGAGGAACAGGCTTCTAGACTTGGGGATATATATGACAATCCAAGAGAACATATGACATGTATATGACAACAAGCCTTTTATATATGACAGAAACAGCGCTAGCCTGTGGTAACATATGACAGGAATTGAATCATATGACAAAGATGCAATTCATAGTTTCACTTTTGGGGTGTCATATGTATCTCATTATGACAGAACTCGAGAATTCATTACCACGGCCGAACATATGACAAAAACTGGTCTAGGGTATGTCATATATCAACCTCACATATGACTCAGTCAGACACATATGACAAAAAGTAAAAAAGGATACAAGTGCAAACATATGACAGAGGTCTGAAATAGTAGGATATTTTACTCCACCAAGGCACATAGGACACATAGCCATATTCAACTACTTCACAAACTTAAAATATGACACGCTGGTACCTTATAGCTAAAGGCAATGCACATAACCAAGTATAACACAGAAGATCACTATTGTTACATTTTGACGAGAGCATATGATTAATTTCAAACGAATTCCTTTAGTTCGAGAAGGCTATTGGAGATAACTCAAATAATAGAAAAGTGCTAAGTCGATAATTTCAATTGCAAATATAAGTAAAAAGGATTCACAGCGTAGCATGCAAATATTTAACCATTATCCTGCGAGATTGCGCAGAATATCGTCTGATACTTAGCCGACGAGGGACGAAGTCCCGAGTTGGCTAAAATCAGACGATATTCTGCAAAATCGAGCAGGATAATGGTTTTATTATTCAGCACATCGATAGCACAAAAACCCCCCCCAAAAAAATGACTTTTGTGTATTATTTACGAGCTCAAAACATCATATTTTCCTCAGAGACGGATATCGCAGGATAGCTGTCATGTACAGAAGACAGCTATTGGCGTTCCAATGACCATATTTGGGCAGTGCATCGATGTGCTGAATAATAACAATGCATAAACTGCTGCTTACAGGCGTCACTTGCACTTTGACCGAGCGAAACCTGGTTCGAGCTGAGGTCTCATCTGATTCGCAATTTTCGTACTGAACCCGCTAAAATAAAGCAACGGTATAGTGCTAATTCGCAATTTTCGTACTGAACCCGCTAAAATAAAGCAACGGTATAGTGCTACAACATGGCTTGGAGTGTGTCTCCGATCTTGCTCAATTCTGGATGGCAAATGTCCTGTCGCTTTTACGCTATGCTGATCATCGCTTTGTTCAAGCGTTACTGTACTGTATTCTCAAAGTACTACGGGGAAAAGGCCTAAACTTCAATCAAGCGGTGAGTTGAAAGTGATTGCAACATTTACTGTGTGATTGTTTCATGAATTGGCTGATTTTAAGCTAGAGCCCTATTATCTTTTGAGAAAAGAAGCATGATGTTGAAGCATTAGGTAAACTTTGGCATTTCGTATACATTTTGATTAAACGATTCCTGCTTAAACTGGCTAATTCTCGACCTCAACAAGAAGCGGAGAAGCGAGCGCCATTGTGGAATTTAGATTTAATTATAAACACGCTAAACACGTCAACTTCTGCTGTGTCCAAAAAGCTAAAAGCTGATATTATAGCCTACTATTTGAGATTTAGATCGCCCTTTCACCAATGTAGTCAACTGAACTGAAAACCGAACTTTGTGTAGGTTTTTCAGTTCGATTTAACAAAGTTTATAGAGGAATTTGGTGGCTTTGTGTGTTTTAGTTTACCCGGAAGTCACGTTCGTTTAGAGGAGAGTAATTAATTAAGCCTGGGGTTACTAAAATCTATTCTAAGAGCTAAGTTGAAGACAACATAGTTTTTTTGCAGCGCTAACTGAACAATGAGGTTAACTGTTGTGTGTATAAAGCCATGTGCTTTGTCTTGGCAAGAAGAATCAGGCCGGTCATGTCATAAAGCTGAGACAATTAAAAATATCTTCCGATTCGGTGGATAATAACTCGAGTAATTTAACTCTTTTATCACACGCGCCGCTCCGATTTAGTTTTGTTCGGGATTCATTGTTTAAAACAGGTAGAAATTGGCGCTTGTATCGTTTCTCCTTGATTAATTCCTGTTACGAAATTTCTGAAAAGTTCTGTGTTTACAGTTTATTTAGAAGAGTGCAAATTAACAGAATATCAGCTCATCAACACCCGCTTCCGGTCTAAGCTATAAAATGTAGAGATTAAGCAGGGCTAGGTTTGGAAATAGCCGATGTTACATGCTCGTGTAAGAAACGTAAAAGTAATTAATGGCTTTGAGAGTTGTGAAAGTGGGACATTTCAAGCAGTGCGTAAAATTGCAAATAGAGGGCTAGTAACTGTTTTGTGGCATGTATATATAAATGAAAGAAGTCAGCTTGTAAGCAAGGCAGATATACGGATTTGAGATACGTTATTTCACACTACATGATGATAAGTATCCCTGTCTTATGCCGAAAGAACGTCGCTTTCTGGTAAAGGTGTAAGATCAAGGACTTAAAACCATTATCACACACTTTCATATGTTTGTCACATGTTGGCCGTCATATGTTGGGCTGAAACATATGACATCCATATATGTCCTTGCTGAAATGTCATATATTTGTCATATGTTCGTTGCCTTGATTTGTCATATGTTATTCATATGTAGGATTGCAGTCAAATATTATCCATACATATGAAAAACATACAAAAAGGACACAATCATATGTTATCAAAACATCAGATTTTCATGTACTCAATTTCATATGTTTGTCATATATAATTCATATATTTGTCATATGTTATTCATCGCCATTGTCCTTTCATATGTTTGTCATATGGTTTTCAGAGTCATATGTTTCCGTGTTGGAATGTCATATGTTTGTCATATGTGTAGCACTCTGTTCCTGACATATGAAAACGACACGTTCATGTTTGAAAAAATGTAGCAGACATATGACAACCATATTTACCGACGACCGGTTAGCGCAGTGGTAGAGCGCCGGGCTTATGTTCGGGAGGTTGGGAGTTCAAACCCTGGCCGGGCCAACACTCAGGGTCTTTTTCTAATAATGAGGAGAAGGTGCTGCCTTTGCTCTAACATCTGCAAATGGTTAGACCTTCGCGTCTTCTCGGATAAGGACGTTAAACCGTAGGCCCCGTCTCTCACATACACTACACTAACCGGAACCAGAGGGACGTTAAAGAACCACTAGGACCGTCGGAAGTTGCCCAACCTCAGTGTCACAGAACTCACAATACTAACACACACTCATGTTTATAAAGCTGGTTCTTATAGGATGAGTTATCCATTAATGTAAAGCGCTTTGAGCCGCGAGGATAAAGCGCTATATAAGCACGTTATTATTATTATTATTATTATTATTATTACAAATATATGAATAACATGTGAATACTGTGTGAATAACATATGACATTTCGTATGTTTGTCATATAAAATTCATATGCTTGTCATATGTTTGATTTCCAGTAGTGTTTCACCGAATGACTGATTGCCCCGATCGTAGTTTGTCAAGAGACTGCCAACATAGTCAAACGAAAAAAAATATATTTACTGCGCCATCACAGAAACAATGCCACTGAAACCGCTAATTTTCCCAACAACAACCTGTTCGTCGCTAACTGACCCAAAGCTATTCGATTCAAAAGTTGGGAGCAAAGGCGATTTTTTCTGAATTTGGTTTGGAGGTAACGTGAGAGATAGAGACTTGAACTATACATTTTTGTTTTTAAATCACCGGTTCAGCCCTTGGTACCATGATCTACGAGCTACGCATTCATGGTTTAAATTGCTAGGTGAACGATTTGAGCAAATTTAAAACTAAATGCTTCAGCAAATGACCCACTCCGAATGGACAACAATGCAGTTTGAAAAGATTAATGAAGCAAATTAACTCACCTTTTCGCTTTATATATTTGTAGTTTCCGTCGATGTCAACCAACAATCTCTCAATGGTGCCGTTATAACATAACAATGGCCGCCATGTTTGCTACGAAGGACTTCTTCTCTGGTCATACCGAGAAGGACGAGAAGCGTATTTTTCGACCATGTAGCCGCTATTTGAAGCATCCTAAGCATCGACCGGCCTTTTGAATGACAATAGGATAATGCCGATGAATATTTTAAGCATCTTCAGCAACATTTACGCAGAAATATACCAGAGAAATCGATGGGACAAACCGTGACGCAACGCTCCACTGCGACGAGTGGAATGAGTGGGCTTACTAGCGCATGCGCAGAACTTGTTCTCCACATGTTGGCGCGTTACACGAAGCCGCGCGCCATTTTTATAAATAAACACTCGGTTCACAAACAACAGTCGTTTGACAGCCTTTTGGAGCTCGGTATAAAACTTTCGAAATCAAAACTAAACACAGAGATGTTGGAGCCGAAAAACAAAGTTCACAAACATGAACAGAAGGAGAAAGTCTCGCCAGTGTGCATGTTTTTGTTGGAAAAGGGTCGCCTTGAGTTCTAATTCAAGCGATTTCTTGAGCGAGGCACAAAGCCTCCATGTTTGAGTCTCTCACAGAAACTAAAAAAGAACTCAGTTCGTACAGCCGTACCATAGACATCCAGACCCAAATGGTTCTGTCACAGATTGTTGAAAACTCTAATTCGAAAGCTTTGACTTCAGAATAATTTTCATTCATGTTAGAAAAAACGTACACCACTACCTTGTTTTGCAGAGCGCACGAAAAATGGAAATGGCACCAGAAGAAAATCATGTCCGTTGTGAGTTCATTTCTTTTTTTCCATTTGTTTTAAGAGAATAATACGGTATAAGTAAGATAAATTTCCACCTTGCACTCCGTGAATTTTTCACGTACATCAGCTAGTAGTTCATTATTTCCTGACCAATTTAAAAAGAAATTCTACTGCGTCTATAAAACATCGAGTGATCCACAATGCAGTTAGAACTGGATGATCAGCTTAGCATTTGAAGGCATAGAGCAATAATATGTGTTCTCCGCAAATTTCAGAAAGCTTCGGTGTTTTTGGTGATGCTATAAGACTTTAAATGTTAAGCATGAGTAGAAAGAGAACTTAAGTCATCAATTTGCTGCTCCTATAAAATCTCAAATTGGTTCCGAGGATTTGGCTAATTTTCTAATTACGTGTATTATCGGATGTATTCTTTCTGTGCATGTGTTTCCGAAAACGTTTTCACTGACGTTTTCAGTGAGTTTAAAAGAAAGTTAGTACCACAGCATCCTCAACCTGTGTAATAATCAAAATCTCGCTTGAACGTCTTTTCGTCCGAGCCTTCAAAAAATGCTCTATCATTTTATCAAACTTCATTGCTCGCAATATTTCCTCAGAAACTTCGGCTTCAAACATGTCTATATCTAAAGTGTATCTGCTTCAAAATACTCTTCCCCTTTCTCTAATGGAGGCATGAAAAACTCGTCAAAGCCCAAACCTATTATTTCATTATCACGTTTTAGAAAGGACACTTCGTACACTCTGAGAATTGCAATCCGATTGCATTTGGTTAGAGTGCTTTCACAGTCTTCTTCGCGTACATATCTGATTTTCTACATTTTATGGCCCCACCTTGTTTTCCTTGAACTTCCTTAACGAGGCAGGGGCCCTCACAAGTTTCGCTGGGGCTCTCGTTGTAATTGTCTCTTTGATTTGACCTTACAGAAAACAAACGCTGTGCAATCCTATTGTTTGGCGAGCATTTGGACAAGCATATCGAGCATGGCCAAAACGACCACAATTAGAACATTGGGGACTTCCTGCAACATTTCTACGTCATCTTTGAAAGTTTGGGCCGCTGGAAGCAATTTGAAAATTAGAGAAATTATGGCCATGCAGTTGTTGTCGAACTTCCTCCCTTATCAGATACTGTAGTGACAAATTTTGAGCTGCTGACGCCAGACTTTTTCAGGGTTGCGTTTGTTTTTCTTATTCCCGACGAGCATCGCTATTACTTTTAGACCTAAGCTCCACCCCCCCCCCCCCCCCCCCCCCTCCTCCTCCTCCCCCCAAGTGTATTGACTTATTCTGGAATTGCACAATCCAAAATAAGTGACCGTAATTTGATGGAAAAACATCTAGAAAATACTTACATTAGATAATACGATAATAAGTTTATTATAATTAAAAACGATTTCCCAACAGAACAACACACTCGTTCGCGAAATATTATCATCTAGAAATACTTATATTAGATAATACGATAATAAGTTAATAATAATTAAAAAACGATTTCCCAACAAAACAACACAGTGCGCGAATATATTAGCAATACCTGAATAAAGTGATCTTATTTGTAAGCAAGCTAACCGACGACCGGTTAGCGCAGTGGTAGAGCACCGGGCTTATGCCGGGAGGTTGGGAGTTCAAACCCCGGCCGGACCATCACTCAGGGTATTTTCTAAATAACTGAGGAGAAGGTGCTGTCTTTAGCCCTTTAGTCTAATATTTAAAAATGGTTATACCTTCGCGTCTTCTCGGATAATGACGTTAAATCGTAGGTCCCGTCTCTCACATACACTAACCGGAACCAGAGGGTCGTTGAAGAACCACGAGGACCGTCGGAAGTTGCCCAACCTATGTGTCACAGAATGCGCCATACTAACACACACTCATTATTATAAAACTGTTTCTATAGGATGAGTTATAGCTCTGAGGATAAGCGCTATCAGAAACATATAACTTAGTTGAAACATGTAACGGCGAACCAAGCTGTGGATTATTCGAGATGAATTTATGATCATATTTGGTGAATATAAACTCTCGACTGCTAACCCAAGTAGGTTTTCTCTTCATAATATTTCATTTTTCGCTCATGTAAAGTAGAGCAACAGTGGTAAGTGATAATATACTAACATTTAACATCTTGGAGTCTTGCAACAACATTATTTTCAAAATCTTTTCAATTGCGTCCATACACCTAGTTAAAAAAATTGTGCTTTGGGAATTGGTATTTTGGTCGTGGTCATTGTTTCGTGGTCATTCAAGCAAAGAATCCCATTGTACCTGCGTTTCAGCGACCAAATCCCAAAGCAGTCTTTATTGGATAAGGTGTATATGGACTCGACGATACCTATTCTTCATTCCAAATTTTTCTGAGAGGTCCGTGATTTAAATTTTTACAAAATGTTTACAAAGTACCAATAGATATATTTCGATGTACGTTTAGACAAGACTACAGGTAAATTCAAGGCGTGCACTTGCGCATTTGATTAGCTTCGTGATCCAGTTATTGAGCTAGCCACCCACTTTACATTGCGTTTTTCTAGTCAAGCCCTTTTGGGACTAAAAATACGAGCTCGCTCCAATGTAAAAAGTAGCCTTCCCCAACCACTTTTGTTCTTACTTGGTCCCAGGTACATACCCGTATTTCCCCGTGTATAATGCGCACCCGTGTATAATACGCACCCCAATTTTGAGGGTCAATTTTGAGAAAAAATAGTGTGACAAACAATGCGCCAAAAAACTTCGAACCTCCAACAACCTATGACTTTGGGAAATATAATCAACAATCAAATGCATTTCTCTCTTGATTTATTTACAACATTTCATAATATTGATTCGAACGCCGTCTGACACGTGGGCCTCGAACACGTCGTAAACAAGCAGGCTTCTCTGTCGCCCGAGTCCCCCGTATCCAAAAACAACAGTGACCCGGTTTTTCATTGCCTGCCGGTCGTTCGAATCGTGACTGTTTTCTCGCCGTTTTCTCTCCTTAGTCATTGGTTATTTAAGCATTAAAACAGCCAATAAGTTGGTTTTTATTGTTTCTGTTGTTGTGCAAATTTTTGTTTGTCCGTAAACGAAGTATAATACGCATAACGTGTTTGAGGCTCATTTTGGACTGAAAAAAGTGCGCATTATACACGGTAAATAAGTAAAGCGATTTACGTTGAAAATGCATTTGCTATCGAGTTTCTAAACTTGTCGAAATCAATTCTTTTGATTAATTTGTTGTTCAATGAAAAGGAGCTGGCAATGAATTGTATTTTATCGTGCATACGTAAACTCTGTACACATGTCATCAGGCATAACTGATAAAACTAGAATAACTTTCAGAACAGCGCTACAGTCCATGGCCAGTAAAAAACCATAAATTTGGCAGTTTATACTGCATTATCATTTATACTGCATTATCAACCATAATCAGTAAAACGTATTCACAACAGTTATCATGCAAACCAAAATGACATCTGCAACGGTGGCATGGATAGCTGATCCTCCAGAGTTCTGGTTTGTTGCAAGTTGTTGACGGTAGCAAACATCCTGACCCATGCGCCACTCCCCCCTTCGTAAGGCACAGGAGCAGCGAAAACTAAAGCACCAGTCGAGGGGAGTAAGTGTAAGTTAGCCACGTTCTCTATACCGGGTATGTTGTTTTTAGCCAAGTAAGTATGGACCTCGAAGATCTTATTCTGACCAGCGTCAAGGGACATTGTCTCCGAGCCGAACATCTTCATTTTCCTTTTCTCCACGAGCCACTTGGCAGTCGAAAGATGAAGACCTGATAAATATAGATCATATAGATCATTTTAGAGTACCATACCACCTTAAGGCCGATTTACTCTTGGGCGCAGGCTTAGGAGCAGGCTATAGTACAGCAGATTGGTGCAGAATTTAGGTTGAATTGTGCAAATTAATGTTACAAGCATGAAATTTGGCACAATGACAGAGTTTCATACCCTTAGTAGTCTTGATGCAAAAACCACGCCCAAACGTGCATACTTTCCGTTTTACAGAGGTGGAATTAATTATCTTATATAAAAATTAAAGCCTGACTAAACCTTATCCAAATTCTTCCAAACTTCACATAATGTTGCGATTACATGCCCTTCAAGTTTAGGCAGACAAACCACGCCCAACTACGGTACTTACAGGTATTACAGTGACGAATGTAAAGGTTTACAAAAATAAATTAAACATTGATAGTTATTACTGAAATCTTTTTGAAACCTATTACAGACAAATTACATAGCACCTTTGCAGCTAACCACGCCCAAAATGCCTGTATTTGGCACATTCAGCACGTCTTTTTTGGCTTTTGAACTAAGAAAGAGACAATTAAGATTTTAATTAGACTTTTCTTGCTTCAACTCTACCACTCCTTGTCGCAAGTACACTTTTCTATAGGAAAATGTTCTTTTATATAACTTTTCGAACGGTTTTCCACACAATGCAAGATCCCACCCACTGCGAGCACCCCACTAGCCCGCCAGCTAGCGTAGAAGAAAAGGTTGCCTGGAAACTAAGCGTTGTCATGTACTGATTTGTAGCAATGTCCTTTTTTTTGGTAAGATGTTGCTTTTGAAGCATGTTTTGTCTGCTATCAGGCAAAGGGAGACGAGGGGTGAACTTAAATGTACAATCCACTAAATAAACCCTGTATCTCCGTGTATCTCGTGATCACCCGAGCGTGAAAAAAAATCATTCAACATTCTTTCTTCTGAAAGCAAACGTCTTGTAGCGGGTAGTTCAATATTTAGTTCCACCATCCCGATGTACAACTTTGGTGACTTAAGTTCCTGCAACAAGTCGGACCTCACAGCATGGCTGGAGTTGCCCGTACTGTTCAGAGTGAGCCCCCTGAAGTCGTTGCAGTCGTGATTGACTGAGCCGCCGTTGTAATTATGCTAAAAGAAGGGAACCGTAAGACGTAAAAGCACTACGCATATCATTTGTGTATTCTTTGTGTGCGCTATTACTAGCAAACAACAAGAAGAAGATAGACATTGCCTGGAACAGTCTGAAGGTAGGCGCAAGAGATAAACGAGGTCAAGGAATAAGAACGAGTAGAAGCCCGAGAGCCATATCACATATCCCTAGACTGACCTCTCTGGTCGTTCAAAGACAAACTGCTCTGTCAGAGCATAAGAAAGACTCGTACCAGTATAAAGACCTAAGGAATAAAGTGCAACGAGAATGCAAATCATGTAAAGCTAAATATTATACTCGCAAAGTGTCAGCTCTGACGTTACCCATTGGTACAAAGAGGTCAAGCTCTTGAGTGGCAGCACTGACTCATGTGATTGGTTCGAAACAGATGGTTGACGATGATGTTCTTTCCATACAGGAATTATGTGAGAGCTCACTTCAATGTGCTCTTGTATGTCCAGACATCACGCATCTTCAGTTCCACTCACTGAACTTCGGAGCCAGTCCCCCAAGATCTCCTAATCACCCCTGGTAGGGCTCACAGCTCTGTAGCATCAAAGTGAAAAAATCCTCTGCCCTTGGACCCAGCCCCAAACATCGTATGGAAGGAGTAAGCCTTTGAGTTGCAAGGACGGACATCAAAGATAGACGTGATACCTTCTGGGGACAAGCACTGAGCACCTGACCAAGTCTCCCATCGCCATCGGAGTTGGGATGGCAAAAAAGCCATCAGGTGAAAAACTCTGAACCAATCTGGACCGTACTCCCCGAGATCTCTACAACGTGTCAGCTACTGTTGAAATGCCAACCTCATAAGGGGTGCCAAGGGCACTGTAAATGAGTCAAAGCACGCCATCAATGCACTGCCATGTGCAAGTACAGAAGAGGTTACGAACGACAGTAATAATACTAAACTAATTTTCATTGTTGGTTTAGGACTTCATAATGATCATAATTTCCAGACAGGTTTATCACAAAATATGTTTTTTTGTTTATGCAGAGGCCAAGCAAATCGTGCAGCTCAGTCAAATTTAAAATATTTTTGCTTAAAATGGCTTTTTATTTCATAACTTTCAACACTGGAAGTACCTCATATAGGGTGTCGCTCAACTTATAAGAATAATGCGGCATAAAATCTTATCAATACTTGTAATTTGGAGAAAAAGGAAACTCCAGAAATAGATTTTGCCAAATAGTGAAGTGAACATCTATAAAGGCTGTAAGTAAGCAAGATAGGGCGTGACTCAATATGTATAATAATGCAGGACATCTATTTGTGAAGAAAGTAACATATTAAGGCTTTTGTGTAACATTAAGACGTTTTTAATTTTTTTAATAACGATGAAACAACCCATCTTTATGCTATCTGGAAGTATTTACTTTTGGGCGTGGTTTTTATATAGAATTACTCAGGGCATCAAGCTCTACTACCGAATTTCATGCTTGTAACATCCATTTGCACAATTTTGCACCAATCTGCTGTACTACTAGGGGCGCTTTCCATTTGACAAACATTCTCGGAATGTTCGGTTAGAAGTCAAATGGAAAGGGTCGGGACAAAACATGGCCTAGGCCATGGCCAACCTTGTGGCCTACCCTGTATTTTCGTTTTAACCCTTTCAATCCCAATAGTGCCAAATGCCACATTTTTTACATGCAGCGACTTAGAAGGCTCTACCATCAAACTCGGCAAAGTGACACTTAATCTCTGACTATTTGCATAAAAGAGTGATTTGTCTACTGCCCGGAATAGCTGTGTGGATCAGAGGCTTGGATTTCACGCAGAAAAAAAGACACACAAATTCACAAAACATCGCGCGATTTTTGACATGCAAAAACACGCTCGACCGAACACGATGATGGATTTTTTCGTATAAAATTCCAGACTAAATGAAACACAATTAACAAGCTACAGGTATTAAAAGTGCATTTAATCCTTAGCTCTGACATGAAATTTCACGTCTCAAAGTCTAAATTCAAAGAAAATATGGCGCTTTGAACTTTGAATCGACTGCACAGTAAAACAATACAAACCCTATCGAACAATACCCGTGGGATACCTGTGGAAAAGGAATGACATTTCGCAGCGCTCTCGCCTGTATTGACAGATTAGACAAAAGATTATATAAGTCTTTTTGCCCTGCAACAATGCAAAAGCATCCTCAGTTGCTTGCTTTTTATGTCTAAAACACAGCGATTCATACGAATTCTGTTGTCGGGTTTCTTTGACCAATATTTTTCAACAGCTCTCCAGAAGAACAGTGGAAGAAGTAAATGAAACCCCTCAGTCATACTTCTTACTTGAAGCACAGGACAAATGCATTGTCTCTAAGGGAGGTGTCATTATTTAGCGGGGAGGAGGGCTCCTATTTATGTCTAAAGGGAGGGTCCTAATTTTTTTCACTCCTGTTTGGGAGAGGGTCATAATTTTTTCAGCAAAATTTTCACTAGGAAATGCTGATAGTGGTTATTTCAGCAAGTTCTCTATCATTTGCATTAGTTTACTAATAAAAATTTTATTACAGCATTACATATACTCTTTCAGCAATGCAGACACTACCCCCCACGCCGTTTACAAGAACAAGTGTTTATTTTGCACGAGTAAAAGCAAACTCTCCCAAAATGCCTGCCATAATACGCCTGGCGATCAGTCACTATATGTTTGAAACAAGACCCCATGGTAACCGTGAGTTTGACGTTACAAGCATAGAAATTCGTCAATTGGGCCGCATTTCACGCTCATGAATAATGATAATAACTTCGTCATTTGCGGCGCGCAGTTGTGCGCACGAATAATATAACCTTGTTGGCTCAGGCGTCCCTCAATAGAAGCATTCATCTGGGCTCTTGACAGGCTTTGTTTACTATACCGTACATAAAACCCTTTCTCTGAGGCTTGATGAAATGAGTTTATCAAAAATCGGGCGCGCTTCGCGCGCAACGAAAGAAAGATGCGAACATAACATAACATAACATAACATACATCTTTATTTAGGCACGCTGGCCACAACAACTGTCTATTTACAAGAGTTAAAAACCAAAACAGACGCTGATTTCCATGTGGGGCGTGTGACTAAATATGAATATATAAATATGGTTTGCAAATTTTTACCTAGCATAGCCCAGCAGCGACATCCCTATTTATCAGACGTTTAAAAGCAGATAACGATTTAGCCATTTTGGCCTCTTTTGAAAGGGAATTCCATAACATGGCGCCATTATAGGAGAAGCTGGATTTCAGAAAATTTGTGCTTGGCTTTGGAAGTGCTAGGTCTGTATCAATATTTCGCAATGAATATTTTTTATCGCAATCACTTACTCTTACGAGTCTTGATTTCAGGTGAGTTGGTGCATGACCCTGCAACGCTTTATATATTATGATCAATTTCGCTTTTTTTCGTCTTGATTCTAAGGATTGCCAACCCAACCCCTCAAGTATGTCTTTCGAGCGAATCGTATAATTAGCCCCAGTGATAAGACGTGCAGCCCGAGATTGAAAACTTTGCAGTTTGTCCCTAAGGCCCTTCCCGCAAATGTCCCAAGGGGCGAGCAGTAGTCAAAATGTGGTTGTACAAGGCCCCTGTATAGAGTTTCCAGAGAGCTCTTTGGTAGGATTGGTTTTAGACGTCGTATAATGCCAATTCCTGAGCTTGCCTTTTTGCAAATATTATTTATCTGACTCGCCCAAGAAAGTGTATTGTCAATTTCGACACCCAGGCATTTATTAGAAGTTACATGGCTGATTACTTTATTGTTCATATGAACTGGTTGAGTTGGGTCATACTTATTGTTGATATTATACCTCGATCCTATTACCATGAATTTAATTTTGGATGGATGAAATTGAAGCTTGTTTTTATGTAGCCAGTTGTAGACACTTTGAAGGTCGTCGTTTATTTTGTCCGTAAGACCGAGTGCATCATCAGAAGACGTAAAAATCTGAGTGTCATCGGCATACATACAGGGCATACAGGTATTAAGACAGTCTGGAAGGTCATTTATGTACAGGAGAAACAGCAGTGGTCCCAAGATTGAACCTTGCGGAACACCACATACAATGTTTTTTGGAGTGGACAATACATTGTTTACAAAACACTGCTGTGTCCTCTTAGTAAGATAAGATGAAAACCAATCTAGACTGGGCCCTGAGATGCCATACGACTTCATCTTATTCAAAAGTATAGAATGATTTATTGAATCGAAAGCTTTTCGAATATCGAGGAACACAATACCTGAAAGTCTTCCATTATCCATGTTATTGTATATCTCATCACACATTTGAATAAGGGCCGTCGTAGTGGAGTGCAATGGGCGGAAGCCTGATTGAAAGGCCGAAAGAATCGAATGTTTACTTAAATATTTGTATAGCTGTTTAAAAACTTCTTTCTCAAAAAGTTTGCTAATTATTGGTAGGACAGATATAGGGCGGTAATTTTCCGGCATACGACGGTCTTCGCTTTTGAAAATCGGCGTCACACGAGCACACTTCCATTCATCGACAAAAACGGAAGTGGTAAGTGACAAATTGAATATTGAAGTCAGCGATGGCGCAATGACATCTGCTGCAATTTTGAGAACTTTCGCGGGGATTTTATCAAGCCCTGTCGCTTTGGATACTTTAAGACGTTTTAAAGATTCCAAAGTGTTCTCTGGAGGAATTTCCTCGAAAGCAAATGCAATGTCTCTATCAGGATACTCCTCCGGACCTGCAGTCCCGTCCGAATTTTCCTCAGTTAGTTCGGCAGCAAGATTTTGGCCTATATTCACAAAATAATCATTGAAAATTTCAGCAATGTCATCCTTATTCGAAATTACACTCCCATTTGTTAGGAGATCATTAACAGCTGTAGACTTAATATTTTTCCCCGTCAGAGAATTGATTAATTTCCATGCTTCCTTAGGATTATTTTTGGGGCATGAATCGATTTTCTCTCTAAAATATTTTGACTTGGCCTTACGAATTTCCATGTTTACTTTGTTTCGCAATGTTTGGTATTTATCCCAATGGAGATGTGAGCCATCTTTAGCGGCCCGCTTTTTATGGAAATCTCTTTCATTCATTAATTTCTTAATTTCTTTTGTTATCCATGGGATGGATTTTGAACGAATCCGTTTGTTCTGACTGGGCGCGTGCCAGTCTAGCACCTTCATGAAATTATCTTTCCATTCCTTCCATGCTGTATTTGGATCATTATGGTCATTTATCGTTTCCCACGGTATGTCGTTAAGATCAGAGATAAAATTTTCCGAATTGAAGTGCTTAAAGTTTCTTATTTCTTTTACAACCGGGTATGATCTAGGGGCCCGAAATTTACGACAACCATAAACCAAATAATGATCCGATATTCCGGTGCGAACTACTCCAGATGTCGATATAATCTCTTTGTTATTCGTCAGTATTATATCAATCAGTGTTTTGATGTTAGCGTTACTCGCGTGGGCTCCTTTATTAATTGTTTCAGTTGATAGATCGAGGATATAAATTTGAGTTTTCTGGTGTGGCTTTCGAGTGGTGTTTTGATGTGGTCTGAGTTTAGGTCCCCCGCTAAAATTAACTCCCTGTTACCGCATCGCTGCAGGAAAATTTGGAAATCATCGAACAATTCCATTCTTGAATTTGGCGGTCTATACCAGGAACAAAAGAAAAAAGATTTATTAAACGGGCGGTGGATTTCTAAACATATCATTTCCAAAGAATCAACTGTCAGATCTGACCGATTTCTAAACGAAATAGTTTCTTTCAAATAGATTGCAACGCCACCACCACCTCGCGCGCGATCATTTCGCACCAGGTTATATCCTGGAATAGTAAGCTCCTCATTGGAGATTTCATCGCTAATTTTTGTTTCATTTATCGCTAGCACATCCAAAGCCGAGCTACGAATTAAATAATGAGTTTCATCAAAATGGCTTGCATCCTTCAAGCCGTTAACATTAATCGATGCAAATTTAAATCCTTTCAAATTAGCTAATTCCTGCCATGGACATGGGCAAGCTTCAGTCGCTGTTGGACTATGCTGGCTAGCTAGCGGCGATGGTATTTGTTGCGAGGCTGGCTGCCCCGTGCCAACTGCATGAAAGCTTTGCTTAACTGGTCGAATAAGCTTTCTTGGTGAAAATTCTTACGAGGATGGTTTCCAGACCCTAATCGTAAAAATCTAATAAAATTTGAAGCGAGCATGGCAGATCCTTTCGGACTTAAATGAAGTTTTTGTTCATTCAGACAAGAACTGTCTAATCTAGAATTATCAATAAAATAAAAGTCTCTATCTTTCACTGCAGATTGTAGTAGTTTATTTACCTCAAATACCTTGGCTGAGCAGTCAAGATCCTCCCTATGTGTAATCGCGGAGATTCCAATCCGAGAGTTTGGAAACTTGCCCTTCATTGTTGTGGCCAGATCCAAAATTTTATCAACGCAGGTGACCGCGGCGTCTGTTGGAACATTATTTGTTCCGGAATGGATTATTATGTGTGACGGATTCACATCCATATTTTTTGCCTTCATCTCCTGTGTTATCTCCTCTGTTTTTCTCCCCGGAAAAGTATTTTTGCTAACCCTCTTTTTGGTGAGCCGCGTCGGATTGATATGCTTTATGATGGAGTCCCCTATTAGCATAACACATTCATTATTCGGGCTTGTGTTATCCTTCGTTTGGCTACTGGTGAAAGCACTATTCTCTTGCTGCGTGTTGTTGTGATTGGCGTGCGAGGCAGTAGAAGTGCCAAGTTGTTGGTTTCTCCCAGCCAATAGACTACCATCGCATTGTTGGTGCTCGGACGAAGTGGAGGATTGTTGAACCACCGGTCGCGTGTTTGGCATTCCAGAGCTTGAAATCTTTTGTTCGCGATCCGAAATGTCTTCGTGATCGTTTAGCCGTGTTTTTAAAATCTGATTTTCTGATCTCAACAAATTATTCTCTTTCTCCAAATCCTGAAGTTTTTGTAGGGATCTCAAAGCAGTCCATATTTTCCCCAACTCAGTGTTTAGTGCCTGTTTAGTGACAAACTCTGTGACGGATTCACAGTCGCCATCATCGCTCTCTTGCTCTAATTCCTCTTCCAAGTTCTCCGTTGTTAGAGTTTCGTCAATGATATATGTCGTCGAGCCAGCTAAGCTGGAGACAAGTAACTCCCGTAGCTTTTGGTCGTATTCCAATTTAGACGATCCTTGTATTTGTACCGTCTTTGTGTTCGTATAGAACTGGACCGTAATGGCGCCGAATTTCAGAACCATACATGAGCTACTAGAATTGTCAGAAATAAATGATTCTTCCAACCCTCAATCTTTGAAGAGCAATACTTTAAGCTGCTGTACGTTGCCAAGCCATTTCCACTGGTTCTTTTTCTCATCAAATCTTAGATAATTTGCCATTTTGAGGGAGCTCAAATAAATACGTCTTGACTAGTCAGTGGTCAGTGGTCACTAGAGAGGGAATCACTGCATTTTTATTTACGATGTATTACTTTTTTCTGTAAAATGTCTTCAGTACTAGGTCAAATAGGGGACGGGAGAGGTGGGATCACGTTCATCATTGTACTTAGAGAGGGAATCACTGCATTTTTATTTACGATGTATTACTCAAAATCCTCTCACTTAAATAATCGAGGCGATAAATATTGACCGCTGTTCCTTAGCTTTGACAGAAGCAAGAAAAAAGTATTTCTGCTATAAGACATTACATCACTCGGAGAAGAGTCTATCTGACAGGTTTTTCAGAAAATATAAATTACATGGGGGAGGGTCACAATTGTTTTACCTACGACTGGGGGAGGGTCTATTTTTTTTGGTTATGTTCAAGGGGAGGGTCCCAATTTATTTTAGCCTTGTTTGAAAAAAATGAGAGCCCTCCCCCCCGGTAAATAATGACACGTCCCTAATAGACTTAATGATGTCCTATGGCCTCTTCTGAGTAATTTTAGTTAAATTTTAAGCAAAGTTTCCAGCCCCAGCCTCCCTCTCAATAAAAAAACAGGAATACCAGAAACTCGGCACTGATATGCAAAAATGGGCAGGGGTGTGTCTGTTTGCCCCATAAAATAAGGAAACTAGGGAACATGCTATGGGACTGAAAGGGTTAAAGATCTGAAAACAGGTTAGCTCAAAATATAATGCCTCCTTACAGGTAATCAACATAAACAAACACATAACCTGTCAATCGAATATTTGTTACGTCATTACTAAAAATATTTTTCACTCCGCAAAATTTTGTCAACAAATTATCTCGCACAACGGTAATTGACACATCAATCAAAATGTGATGACGTCATCGATCACGTGATTTCCCCAAACAACTCATAAATCCTCGAGTTTTTAGAATAAGGCCGTCAAACTTTGTCAACATAACCTCTGGCACATTGCCAATTGGCACATATCAATCAAAATGTGATGACGTTGTCGATCACGTGATTTCACAAAACTGCTCATAACTCCGCGATTTTTTAGAATTAGACCGTCGAACTTTGTCAACATCCCTTTGGACCATTGTCAAATGACACGAGTCAATTTATTGCGTGAATTCAAGAGTCAATTTATTCACGTGAATTCACAAAACTGCTTGTAACTCTGTGAATTCATAGAGCAACGCCGCAAAACGTTATCAGCATCTCCTAGATTAGATGTTGACAAAGTTTTGCTGAAATCTTTTAAAAAATGGCGGAGATATAAGCAGTTTTGTGAAATCATGTGATCGATGACGTCATCGCATTTTGATTGATATGTGCCAATTGGCAATGTGGCAGAGGGGACGTTGACAAAATTTGCTCGGCCTTATTATAAAAATTGGCGGAGGTATAAGCAATTATGGGACATCACGTGATCGATGACGTCATCACATTTTGATTGATGTGTCAATAGGCAATGTGCCAGAGTGGGTGTAGACAACGTTTGACGGACTTATTCGAAAAATTCGCGGATTTATAGATGGATAGATGTAGATAGATGTGTTTATTCGACACTCTAGCAGTCAAGACTGAATTACAGTGCGAGTCAGAGCGGACAAGGCAATAAGTGTAAACAAACATTACAAATATTTTATGGATACGAAATCCCCAAAACGTTTAGTACGTGTAATCTGTTTCTCAGACCTACTGGGGCCAGACCTCAGGCAGTAGCCATGATGGACAGTTGAAGTTCTATTTTGTAGAAAGTTTAGGGGCTGCGTGCCTCTCGCTTTATTGACGAATGCTGCGCAAGCTTCGTCTCGGCGCGTAGACAGGCGGGAGAGGCCCGCAGCTCCTAATGCATCTAAGTCTATCACTCCACTTATGAGAAATCACGTTATTTAAGGAAATCACGTGATCGATGACGTCATTACATTGCGATCGACGTATCAATTACCGATGTGCGAGATAATTTGTTGACAATTGGCGATTGTATTTAGAAATTCGCAGAGTTAAAAATATTTTTACGAAATAACGTTAGTAATGACGTCACAAATATTTGATTTGTTGACAGGTTGCTTATGTGTTTGTTTATGTTGATTACCTGTCAGGAGGCATTATATTTTACTATAGTTTACCTGTTTTTACAGCTTTAAAAAGAAAATATAGGGTAGGCCACGTAGGCCATGGCTTGGGACACGTTCTGTCCCGACCCAAATGGAAAGCGCCAAAACCGGGAAGAAATGTCGCAAATTTTGGTTTTCTGTTCAGCTCTAAACAGGGAATCGGCGTACGTAAAAAGCGCCTTCTCTATTTTTTATTTTTATTTTACACTACCAGACTCCTGTGGAAGAGGCTACTTAGGAGATTGCGATTCTCAATTTTACCTGGATAATGAAAATCGCTTGTATTTTTACCATCTCCTCCTAAGTACTTTGTGGCATCCTCCCAATACTTCGTCCACCCAGTGTGCAGCAAGAAAATGCACCCATCAGGCATACGGCCGTGCTCTCTTTCCCAGTCCTCCAGATCCCTCGGCATAACTAGTACATCCGGGTTCTTTGCAGCTCTCTCTGTTATGTTGAATACCACAGCCTGCCCAATCACTTGCTCCAGAGGCACGAGATCCACGGGTGTTTTACTCTTGCCAAAGTGGCTTGGTGCATCCATGTGGGTTCCTATGTGCTCCGAGGATGAAATGTCAAAAGATTCCACATAGAAATGTTCAGTTTTTTCTCTCCCCACGAGAATGTGCTTGAAGGGAGTGAGCTTTTTGCCAAACATACCTGGCCAATGAATCGTGGTATTGCTCAGCTTGTGACTCAGGTCGACCCACTTCAGCGGAGCTGGGGCTCCTGTTGTTATGACAACCATTGCCATCATAAGTTCTACTTGCGCAAGTGAGTTCATCATTGATCACGGTCTTGACATAAAGATAAATAGGACAAGATTAATCTAAGCAGAGTTTCTGATATTTTAGGGTTGGGTGCTGATGGGGCGTACAGATCGCGCGCTTATTCCGTTAGCAAAACAAATGCTTAAAGTTGTCAAGGTCTCTGTAAAGGCATTCGACGTGCTAACGGAAAAAAAACATTATGCTATGATAGCTTTAAAGCTAGATTGCTCTACCTTAATTATGAAGTTGTTCCGTTTTTTTGTTTATTTTTTTCTTGTATATTTTTAAAACCCCGAACTATAAAAACTACCTTGTTTACTTTCGAGAACCACTTTGTCTGATTCACACGTTGTTTGATTTTAAGGCTGGTTTCCATATAGTCGTATCTGTCTCATCAGTCAACCGTGAGACAAAAGAATAATTCCAATTTCTATTGTTTCACTGTCGACTGATGAGACAGATACGACTATATGGAAACCAGCCTTTAGTCTCGGAGAAACGAACCGCAAAACTGTGTGAGCGATTTTCGATAGTTTGCATATTTACGAAAATATTAGGTCGGGAAGTTGTAAGACATATGTTTTACAATTTGCGGCAACAAAAATTATCATTAAAACTTATCATTAGTAAAAAAAAATGCCCTAGGTTTTTTAGGTGTTATCATTTTCTAACGACACAGAAAATTTGACGCCGATCGTGCGAGATAAGGAGCTTTGCGAAGGTGAAAATTTGGCGAAATCAGGAAATTCGCGAAGGCGAAAATTTGACGAAAAAGCGTGTAAAGTTAGGAGGAACAACCTTAACGAATAACTGTTTGTACTAGATATTTTCTCTTCCTTACACAAATTTTTTATACTATTTTTTGGGCATTTTTGCGGTAGACCCATGCCTTAAATAACCTGTGTCAGCCACTTCTTTGTTATTGTTTTCGTTCGATATTAGAAGAAGCATTATGCATAGAAATCTCTAAATAAACATCCAAAAACAAAGTTTCAGATTTGATTTGCCAAATTCAATCGAGAACATTGCTCTATATTTTCTAAATCAGCCGATGGAAATGGATACTTTCTCCTACTCGGTATGTTGCTATGCTGTCGAAATGCCGGCTGACACAGGCTCTTTAAGCGTCCTGAGACGGAGGTAAAAAGGTCTCTTCTGTCAGTTCTAAAGATTTCGTTTTAGGGTATTAAATTAACTAGGTTTTTCTATTCATGATCGTAGAAACCAATCAAGTCCTTTTTATTAGGCAATCGTTAATGTATTCAATTAATGCTGGTGAAAAACTCCTTCTAACGCACTGTTTATGAACATGCACACTACACAGCAATAATTTGTAGTTATCCTATCCATGATCATGCGCAGTAATCCAGCCGGGTAAGCAATTTTGTATTCTCCTACTCAGAGCTCCTGGCTCGTTTGCTGGGCCTTCCCGACTGGGTGATTTAGAACGTTGGGGCATGCGCAGAAATATTTTTTCCCAACGGCACTGTATCAAATTTCGCACATACATACATACAGTTTATTGAAGCACGGTAAAATACTCAGTGGTACAAAAGTAAAAGTATCAACATTGAGACACAACACTTATACTACACTGTTTTACGGTATTGCCGTGCGAGATGATCATGAGAAACGCCGTTTATTCCCTTTTGAACGTTAGTGAGCGAAGTCCAGTCGGGCAAGTCATTCCAAAGTTTGGGTCTACTGTAGCTGAAACTTCGCTTACAGTAATCAGTTCGGGGTTTGGGTAATAATATTTTCATGTCAGCGTTTCGTAGGTTATAGCACGTACGGCGAGGGTCAAAGAGATCTTGCAAGTACTGAGGAGCTGTAGGCCATTAAGAGACTTATACATCAGCACTGCTTTTTGCTTTTTCCAAAGGACAGCAAGAGTGCATGTCCCAGTGCAGTTTGTCTCGAAGGACGCTAGAGCTGGTATCATAGCTAGATCTCGTGATAGCCCTCGCCGCACGATTTTGTAGTTTTTGGAGCTTGTCGGCCAGGTGGGCGCTGAGCCCGTCCCACACTGCACTACAATAGTCATAATATGGTAGGACAAGCGCATTGTAAATCTGGATAGCAGCCACCTGGGTGACAAATGGTCTCAAGCGCTTAAGGGCCCCAATAGCGGAAGCAATTTTCTTGCACAGCTCGTCAATATGGGGGCCCCAGGAGAGCCGATTGTCAATAATCAGACCAAGGGATTTTGTCTGATCGATCCTCCTGATTTTATTTGACTCAATTTTAGCCTGGATATCATAGTTCCCCTCGGCCAGCAGCCTCTGCCTGGAGCCAACAATCATGAACTCTGTTTTTGCTATGTTCAAACTGAGTTATTCGCCACTAACCATGTTACGAGATTTGAGATTTGAGAGTTCGGAGTTTATGATTGGCTCGAGATCGGAGAGGCTGCTAGCCGAAGAGCTTATAATGCTAGTATCGGCAGCAAACATTTTGCAGTGGCCGATTGGAGACAGTCTGGGAGGTCGCTTATATAAATAAGAAAAAGCAAAGGACCGATTCTGGCATTTCTTTAACACCCGAAAACAATTGTGAAGGTCATCCGGAACCGTGCCTGCATGTCTGTTATCAAAGTGTTTGCGCATTGGCGAAGTCTTGCTTTTATGTCCTTCCACGCGTACGAACAAATGTCCACGGGTATATCCGACATAACCAGCATCACACTGGTCACACTTGAAATGGTATGCAACGCATTGTTGATCAACGAGCTGAGGCTTTGGTTCTCCTGTCGGGAACTCCTGGGTAATCTTCCGGCTCGTAAACACCGGCTGGATATTAGTTTGGAGTTTGACGCTAAGATCTTTTAACTGCGTCTTTACAACGTTAGCAGACTCCTGGTCTTTAAAGGGTATAACGAACCGGGTGGTGTTTTCAGTCGAAGGTTTGGACTCTAGCAAAGACTGGTCAGCGGCTCTAGAGTTTACAAAGTTATTAACAGTGGAGTCCAAAAGGTGCTGGGGATATTTCAGTTTGGAAAAAAAACAGACTTCAGTCGTTCGCACTCCTCACTGAAATAGAACCATGACGAGGACAGGTGATATGCGCGATCAAGCATAGTTTTCTTCAGAAGGCCACGCTTGTACCGGTTGTCAACATGGCTGTGGTAATGAAACAGCAGACCACTGTTTGTAGGTTTCACGAATACTTTAGTTTCAATACTCGGTTTAGGACTTGAATACCGAGGAAGGGGAGCATTCCATCCTTTTCGACCTCCATAGTGAAATTAATGAGAGGGTGTGGGTTATTGAGGGTGTAGAGGAAGTCCCTAGCTGCAGATAAATCTGGCATCACTGTGAGAGTGTCGTCAACATATCGACGATAATAAGGTGGCAATTTACCGTCGACGTCTAATTTCTCTTCAACGGACGACATAAACACATTGGCTAGTAAGGGCCCGAGGGGAGAATCCATCGCTACACCATCCATCTGTTCGTATAAAGAGCCATTGAATTGGAAAAGCTGGCCTTTGGTGGCAACGCCCAACAGATCAACAAGATCTTGTTAGGATTGTTCAAGTCGTACTTGGAATTAAACCAAATATTTCTAAAGGCTCTTTCTGCGAGAATCCTGATGGTTTCATCCAAAGGCACATTCGTAATCAACGAGGAGACATCATAAGGTATTAGTAAATCACCAGGTGTTATTTTGAGATCTTGCGGAAGAAATGCCAGAATAAGTTTGATTGTTTAGTTTACGAAATGTTGCTCATTAAGCAATTAAGACCGTGATTAAATGTAAAATCAGACTCAATTCGCGCCAAAGTCTTTGTCTAATATATGCAAATTAGTGACTCTGGACTCTTAGATACTCTTGAACTCGCATATTTAATTCAGTTTCCCTTGACAATGGCGGTAAGATGTCGCCGAAACGTCGAACTCTCATGTCGTCAGTATTCGCATGTATATGTTCCTGTAATCTGTGTCATTTTTACATCACCCCTGCTACTATAGTTTATCGTACAGTAGTAATCATTCAAACTACGTTAAATGATTGCCACATGCAAGTGAGGAGATCGTTATTGCATTAATATATCGAGTGTGCAATCAAGTTGAATTAAATTATTTGCATACTCCACGAGCCATCGAACCATCCACGATCGAGTCTTCATTATTTTTACGTTTTGAGCGCTGCATTGGAACAAACGGGACTTAAATGAATCTAAATTAATTGAATGTAGCCCTGAAATGTTAAAAAAAGGTTTAATATTAACATGGTCATTCCGAAAATGGAATATGTTTAATTAATTTCGTGTTTGACCTGTGCGGCGTGAAGTCGTTCGATTATCGTGTCTCTGGTATTGAATCCTCCATGGATTGTGTGACAAACAAAGGTCGACTAGATAAATCACCAAATAACTACGCCTTGAATTTGACAATTTTTCGCCCAGTTCTATATAAAGATAGATATAAACAGAGGCCCGAGTTCACGCAAATATGCGTCTAGTTCAATGATTGTTTCAACGCGCTAGAACAGTCAGCAGTCCTTAGACTGCTTACGGCCCCTCCTTCGGCGAACGTCCGTAAATCGAGGGAACTGGTTTTTTTTTTACCCGCGGCGCGCTTCGATTTGTTTTATTCCTTGGATTTACGGACGTTCGAGGGGCTGCAAGCAGTCTAGCAGTCCTAATCATATCATTCTGGCTGATTAGATAGATAAGGGGAGATTTGAAATAACCGTTTCCACTTTACGGAATGTTTCCGAAACCTGTCTTATGCTTGATAGCGAATATTAACTGAATAGAACGAATTCGACTGTAATCACACAAGTAAATCAGTCCTTCAAACGAGCTAAAAAGCGGGAGCAAGGAATTCCACGTAGGACGGATTAGTAATACTGATTACTGATACTGATTAAGGACACCCTTTAGCTCAGAACTGGAGCCATCAGCTCTGACCAAATTGCTATCCTCCAAAAAATGTTTCGAGTCTGTGCCATAACTAAAAATCTTTCATGTGAGCTTATCGTGAGTATACAGTAATTTAACTAGATCCAGAAACCCTTACTCGAAGACAATTCAGGGGTGACAATTTTGTCACTGACTAGTACCAGAAGCTATACGCTAGCACATATCTTTCATCTGCTCGATTTTTATGTGTAATATAAAACCATGGTTGCTGGCGAAGCAGTAGAGTAAAATACATGTTTTCAGAACATTCAGTATCAAAAGCACCAACTTAATAAGCACCAGAAAACCAACAGGTTTACCTTAAGTATAAGGAAGGCGGGCGGAGGTTGATCAATGTTTTCATGTAAGTTCAACTGCTTTTTTTTTTTCACAAACTGCCTATATTCATTTTTGTAAAGGCTTTTGTAAAGATGCGTACATTTCTAGATAGGGATCACGATTTTGTAAAACATAAAGAAAGGCTCTTACCAGAAAACAGCTCTTAGCTTGTTGCGTGCTTTCTACGTTGACCAATGCACCAAACCAGTCTATGCGACAGAGGGCTTGTTTATTCTAGACGCATTGTGTTGAACACCGTGGTTTAAATATTCACGAGGTTGTCGTAAATGTAATATTCGCACTGTGACCGGTCATGGGATATTAGATCAAGATGATCATTACAAATGAAATGCAAATACAGGGGGAATAGACCTCCTCGGCCTTGGCGTAATGTTTTCCCATTAATGTTTTGGCATTCCCATGAGTATTATCTCTTTCTTTCTCTCCTACGCACCGAAGGATATATGAATATGGAAGCATTCCAAACAAAAAGAGAATACTCATGGGAATGCCACGTGATCTGAAAGGGGCAAAACATTACGCCCAAGTCGAGGAGGTCTATTGTGTTCGCATGTTACATTTGACAGTATTGTTTTTGTCATTGTTGGGGCTGGTCTATCTTACCTTATCTTGTTCTGTAGTTTTTCTTCAAACTTGAATGACAAAAATATAAAGGTCTTATAACCAATAGAACTATTAAGCATGAACAACCCCATTAAGGAAGTTTCAGAAAAGACGTGCGACGAATTTTGCGCGGGAGGGACGATTTAGACTACGGCACCGAAGTGTGAACTGTGATTGCCGAGTCTTACATCCTTATATTGGGCGACTTTTTAACAAAGAATTATCAAGAATAAAATACCCATGTTACATGTGCCAGGCAGCCAGCATGATCCAGCTACCGCAAGCCTGCGAGCTGGCTCTGATCTCAATTTTTTTTTTTTGGGGGGGGGGGGGGCGAAGAGAAGGGTGAGACTCGTGCACTCTGGGATCCCGGAAGAGCGTGTTTTAAATCCTCCCTTTAAACAACAATCGGGGTACATCTAGACTATCCAACAAAAAGCCTCTTGTGAGAAAACCGATTTGAAATTTTAAACTACAGCAGGTCCACATTTTGCTTTTCCTATGTATCGGAACCGTTTTTTTCTAAAGTTAAAACCCGCAGACGTGTCCGCGCACGCTTTGAGTTATTATTATATGATTATTATTATTCGAGTTTCAACGACGATGTTAAATCGAGTTTTTGCAGCAAAATATTTAAAAGAGTGTAGCCCATACGTTGTAGTGATAAGCTTAGAAAGTCTGAGTACGTTGCTGCCCCTGAGTACGTAACACGAGAGCCCGGACATGGCGTCCGGCTGTATCGCAATCAGTATTGTTTCGATCAAAACCAAACCTCAGCTTTTCAACATGCTCTTTCTTGTTATAGGGTCGTATGGTACAAGAGAAAATGATCATTTTCTTTTGATGGTAATAATAATGTCGTAGATTAACTTGAATAAGATACCTGTCCGAAAAAAATTCACCCTAAAAATACTCATCGGTCCTAAAAAAGCCTTCCTCATCGTGCCGTTTTTAGTTCAAAGAACCCTGATCGCCGATTTTAACCCCCCAAAAATACGACGGTCATACCTACCATCCGAATATAGGGATGGTAGGTATGACCATCCAATATAGGGGGTACTCCCTATATTTCACTTACAAAAATATCTGTCAGAAAAAAAAAATTCCACCTTTAAAATACTTATCGGTCCTTTTTTCCTGACAGGTATTTTTTTTAAGTGAAATTAGGGCTTCCCGACGGTCATTTCTCCCGAATATAGAGAGTACCCCCTATGTTAAATGACCAACGAATTTCATCATCTTCCCGCCAGATATCACAAAAGTGCAGTCATATAAGTATGACATGAAGATCTAAAAAATACACGAATATTTAGGTTGCGTGAGGCTTTGATAAGAGTGTTTCGATTCATAAAAGGAATCCCGTCTGTTTAGCCTTTTCAAGCCCAGAGGAAACTTAAACAACTAAAAAAACATTTATCAAAAGTTTATAACTGATAAGAAACCCAATTAGGCCGACGCCACTTATTTCGCTTTGATGAGATTCTAATTTTAATTTCGCGGCGCCGCCATCTTTGGAAACGTGACGTCACTCTTGTGCTATAAATGATGCATTTCCATGAAATGCGCTGAAATAGGCTTTGCTCGCTACACTTATAACCAGAATAAGCCAAGAAAACAATTTCTATGTTGAGAGGGTAGAAAGAAGAAAATCGATTTAGGATAAGCTCGATACAGCGTCCTCATTAACAAATGCATAATTTATAGCACAAGAGTGACGTCATGTTTCCAATATGGCGGCGCCCACGAAATTCAAATTAGAATCTCCGTTCATGGGGGGGGGGGGGGGGGGGGGGGGGGGGGGGGGGGGGGGGGGGGGTAAGTTTGAGTGTGTGTGTGTGGGGGGGGAGGGGGGGGGGATTTGACGTTTCAGTGGGGGGAGGGGAGGGGTGTACGTTTGAGGGGGGGGGGGGGAATTTGACGTTTCAGTGGGGGGAGGGGAGGGATGTTTATGGGTGTAGTTTACACAGGAGCAGGATATTATTTTCAGAGCCATTTGGCGTGCAATAATATATATATACTAGCTGATGCCCGTGAAAAATTCACGGACTGTAAGGGGGAAGTTTATTTTACTTAAAGTATTCTCTGTTTAAAAAAAACGGGGAAAAAAATCACAATGGCCATATGGATGGGGGAGGGGTTGATGATTTCCCCCTTCCATAAACTGCTTGATTTACATTACTAATAACCTCCCATCAGCATGAGTACCCCGTCCCACCATGCCGAAATAAATGGCATAATCATAAAGAGCCCAAAAGGTTTTTTTTTTTGCACTGCTCTCCCTGATTGGTGCGACAAAATTGTACCGGAACCGGAAACTAATTGTAAATCGCGCGATCGAACACAAGCGGTCAGCGGTAATTCAGGGGAGAGTAATAGCGACCCCCATGTACGAGCGGTTGTTTGTAGTTTGCAAGAGACCAAAGTGTAAGTATTTTCTCGTTTTTCATTTTCATTTGTGAATCGGAGGCAGGAGAAATGATTGCAAACATACTATTTGTAATTTACACTTCAGGTTTCATCGATTTTCGTTCGATATCTGTTTGATGTCATTAAAATTGTCGCGTTGAAACGAAGTTTGTTCTCGTCACGTGTATACCGCCCCAGTCAAACGTACAACCCGCCAAAGTGAAACACTTTTGGAGCTATGGAAGCATATTTAGAAGTCAAGAACTTACGAAGCAAGGCTAAACAAGAGGTGACGACAGCTGCAAGGCGGCTCAAAGGTGCTTTGAGCCGCGAAGTTGACCTGAATGCCTTGGATGGTTTGTTCCTTGAGTTAGATGATGCTTTTGACCGATTTTGTAAAATAAGTGAGGACTTTGAGGATACCGTATCTTCGGAGGAGTTTGTAGAACATCGACTGGTCAATGGAATGGGCCTAAAAGAGTATGTATCTGCTGTTAGACAAGTCTACGAGGATGCCAAAGGAGAATTTTCTAATTGGAAAGAAGCTAGAAAGCAAAGGATGAAAGAAATCCAAGTTTTTCCTTTGAAAGCTGCTCTTTCTAGATCATTCATCAAGATAAAGGAGCTTGCTGAAGGAATCGAATGGGACCTCAACAGGGAACTTGTGGATATACATTTATTACAACAAGATAAAAGTGAGTTAGACAGATTATCAAATGAAATGTGGGACAATATTTCTAAGCTGGGTTTGGTCGGGGAAACTGAGGAAAAAAGCCTCGAGGATGAAGTGCATAACATGCAGAAGCTAGTGAGCAACCTGAACAGAGAAGTCAATAAGTCTGTTCATAAGTATCTTGCTAATAGAGGCGCTTTGGCTGCCAACCCAGTAGTATCACAATCAGACACTCCCACCACAGGAAACCCATCGGTCCCACAGTGTGTTTCTGCCACAGGAATCCCATCAGTTTCTCAGTCCAATCTCCCAGATACAGGGAACCCACCAGCCCCTCATATCGGGGTCACCACAGGAACCCCACCTGCTTCTCTGTACCCTCACATTGTTCCTACCACAGGAACCCCATCAGTTTCTAGTTCCCCAGCCATAGGGAACCCACCAGTCTCACAGATTGTCCCTACCACAGGAACCCCACCACCTTCACAGTACAGTACCCCAGCCACAGGGAATCCATCCTTCCCTCAGCAACATATCCACTTAACCTCACTTATGGATAATCCATAAGTATTGATAGCACCTCCATATATGAATAATCCAGAACTCAAGAGCATGGTTATTGGACATGCGCAATGTCCCACATGGTTGTAGGTTGCCGTAGTACACTTGTATCGAGCGCTCTGGAAAGGGTGCAGTGGGCGGGGGTTCTGGGGCTGGTTTTTTTTTTTTTTTTTTGGTTCGGACAATTTTAGAGTGTTCATACATACACATTGCTTCGTTCTATTAGAGTTCATTTATACACATTGCTTCGTTCTATTCATAGTCTTTTATAGAACGAAGATAATTGATATTATACAGCTACCCTGCTCTTGAGTTCTGGATTATTCATATATGGAGGTGCTATCAATACTTATGGATTATCCATAAGTCAGGTTAAGTGGATATGTTGCCCTCAGATTGTCCCTACCACAGGAACCCCATCAGTTTCTCAGTACAGTTTCCCAACCACAGGGAACCTACCAGTTCCCCAAAGTGTTCCTACCACAGGAACCCCATTAGCCTCTCTGTACAATTGGCCTACCACAGGGAACCCAATAATTGCTGAGAGTAGTCCTTGGGAACGCTCGTTTGGTACCACCACAGGAACCCCAAATGCTTCATGGTCAAATGCTGGCTTCCCAGGAACCCCTACCCCTATACAGTCCACTCAGAATCAGTGTAGTAATTACACTTTTGCAACCAGTCCCTATTGCGTGACCACTCCAGCTCTATTCACCACAGGCTACCCAACAGATACCCGGTGGACAACTATTCCTGGTTCTTATGAGACTCCGTGTCGTCCAGCACAATATAATTACTGGTCCCTTCGACATAACATTTCTTCAGGAACAAGTACATCCTTGAACTCTAACATACAATTAAAGAAGATATCGCTCCCTACGTTTTCCGGACAAAGAAAGGACTGGCCCGAGTTTAGAACTGTGTGGAAGCAGTTAGCGGAAAATGCCTACACAAACCAAGCTGCACTGGCGAGCGAATTAAAGAGATCTGTTAAGGGTAAAGCTTTAGAAAGAATCAAATCCGTGTATGTCACCAAGCCTGAAGCTTATGATATTATGTGGAAAAAACTTGAGGCTTACTATGATGACACTAGTGCCAGTGTACAGGCAGCACTCGATGATATCTCAAAGCTGACACCGGTCAAGGATGAGGATTACAAGGGACTAGTGCATCTAGTGGATCAAGTAGAATGTGCGTATGCGCAACTCGAGGAGTTGAAGAGGGTAGACATCCTCACCATGAGGGATGTGGACTTTGTAAGTGAGTTACTATCTCCACACTCCAAAATACAATGGATTAGAAAGTATCAGGAATTGTCGGTGGAAGAGAAGGTTCACCCTTTTTCTCATTTTATGAAGTTCTTGGAAAAGGAAAGGGAGACTGTTTCACGATTGGCAGAAAAACAGCAACCAAAGAGTCCATCAGAGACTGGGTACAGGGCGTGGCAAGGGCCACACCCACCAAAGTGACAGCACAGGCCCTCCCAAGACTGGCAAGAAGTACTTCAAGTGTGCATTTCCTGCTCACCGTAGAGAAACTGTTAAGCACACAACAGAAACCTGTAAGGAGTTTCAGACGTTATCGGTCACTGGCAAGCAAGGAAAACTTGAACTCTTAAAGCAAGTTAACGCATGTTTTAAATGCTTCGGAGACCACCAGAGGAATAAGTGTACCAGTGAGAAACTCTGTAACAAGTGCGGAAGTGATAAACACCATGTGTTGTTGTGCTCAGTCAAGGAGTCTGATAGTCAGTCCCATGTAGAGGGAGCGAGTCACGTGTCACAGAGAAACTCTTTGGCGCTGTATCCTATTCAGCAAGCCGAAGTTTGCGGTGTTAACAAGAAACTAACTGTGTTTTGTGATAGTGGTTCTGATACCACATACATTACTCACCGAGCAGCTCAAAGAGTCAAAGCAGAGAAGTTGAAGAGTTATACGCTTGATGTGACCACCATGGGTGGCATCGAGAAAACCTACGACACTGTACTCTACGAACTGTTTTTACGAACTGTTACAGGGAAGAGAGTCAGAATTGTAGCGTATGGCATGGACAGAATTACTGGTCCCGTTAGTCAACTAGATATAACAACTGTTGCTGAGCTGTTCTCGGACTTTGAACCAGAGTCACTACAGAGAAAGTCCACTTGTGTCGATCTGTTGCTGGGATGTGATTATTTTGGATTACACCCGAAGAAGGAAGAGGCAAGAAGTGGAGACAATTTAAGCATTATGTATGGAGAGCTTGGAATCTGTCAACAAGGTACACACCCTGACTTAAAGGAAGAAACTGTGCATGACTCTAACCTTGTCAAGACTATCCATGAATGCAGAGTCAAGTCTGAAACGCACCATATTTGCTTAGATGATCATGAAGAGTTCCAACCGTGTGTGCACAGGTGTACAGTTGAGACTGATATGATCAACAAAGAAGCTAGTGGAGCAACGGCCGGAGTGCACGTCGCTCGTGTTGACAAGGAAATGAACATGTGCAACGCATTCATTCGTGGAGAAGAGTTAGGGACTGAAACCACGCCCAAGTGCGGTGGTTGTCGTTGCGGTAAGTGCCCTACTGTCGGGCATACATACTCCTTCAAGAAAGAACAGGAGTTACAGATGATTCGTGAAAACCTGGAGTATGATGAGGGCAAGCAACGATGGATAACAAGTAACCCATGGACAACGGATCCAGAAACTTTACCGGACAACTATAATGTTGCGCTCGCAACACTGAAGAAAACTGATCGCACCCTTCTTAAGGATGAGCAGTGGGCGGACACATACCAGAGACAAATGGAAGACATGGTGGAGCGTGGAGTTGCTCGCAAGCTGTCAGAGAAGGAGAAGGAAGACTGGACTGGGCCAACGTTTTACATATCTCATCTGGCAGTCAGTAATCCTCGTTCCCAATCCTCACCCGTGAGGATCGTGTTCAATTCCAGTCAAGTTAGTCATGGAGTGTCTCTGAATTCCTGCCTTGCGAAGGGTCCTGACTGTTACATGAACAATCTTCTTGGAATATTTCTACGATGGAGAGAAGAGCAGGTCGCGCTAGTGGGAGACATCAAGAAGATGTTCAATTCCGTTCTGCTGAAACCTCTAGAGCAGCACTGCCATAGATTTTTATGGCGAGACATGAAAATAGATCAAGAGCCTGATGTGTATGTCATGGAACGGGTTAACATGGGCGACTCTCCTGCACAGGCTATCAGCACAGAGGCCATTTACAAGACGGCAGACCGTTTTCAAGACGACAGTGCAGCCGCTGCACAACTCCTCAAGAAGTCAAGCTATGTTGATGATTTGATCGATTCGTTTCCCACCAAGAGTGACGCGTTGATTACTGCTAGAGAAGCAGAGGCGATGCTGGATAAAGGAGGGTTCAAGGTTAAGTGCTGGCAACTCAGCGGAGAGCATTGCGTGCGACAAGACGAAGGCCTCCTGGAAGAACACGTGAGACAGGATGGTGATTCTTCGCCAAGTAAGCCCCGATGTATGCTTAAAGGGAACGAGGGAGATGTACGTGTCCTTGGAGTAGGATGGCAACCCGTCAAGGATGCCATAGTCTATCAGGTCAGTCTGAACTTCAGCAAGAAGAAGAAGGGAGTGCATATTGAACCTGGCCTGATCAAGTCTGAAGTACCAAAGTCACTTCCCATTGTTCTAACCAAGAGAATGGTTCTGGGACAGGTAATAAAGATATACGACCCCTTAGGATTTGTTAGTCCATTCACGTTGATTGGAAAAGTGCTGATGAGAGAGACATGGATGCGAAACATCGGATGGGATGATCAACTTCCAGACGACCTGCGAGGCAAATGGTCAGACTTCTTCAGCAACATGTTCCAGCTAGAGAATCTGGAACTAGACCGATGGGTTCGCCCACCTGAAGCCGAAGGAAAGCCTTGGCTGGTCATCCTCAGTGACGGAAGTGACTCGGCGTATGGATTCGCTGCTTACGTCCGATGGCGGCTACAAGATGGAGGATATTCTTGCCGACTCATCATGGCAAAGTGTCGTATCGCCCCTGTAACCAAGCTCTCTACTCCCCAAATGGAGCTCAATGCAGCGGTAATGTCCAAGAGAGGCCGCAAGATCATTGAGAAGGAGATGCGGCTCGAATTCGAGAATGTTATGCAGATAGTTGACTCGGAGACGGTGCTAAACATGCTTAACAAGACAAGCACTCGATTCAAGGTTTATGAAGGAGTCAGAGTTGGAGAGATCCAAGCCGCGACGGAGGGCGACATGTCTTGCTGGGCATGGATGTCAGGGAAAGACAACACGGCTGATTGGCTGACGCGTGGCCGGTCACCGGAAGACCTCCACAAGGATTCCCATTGGTGGAAAGGTCCCCCAGTCCTTAGCAGGCCCATTGATGAATGGGGACTAAAGTTTGGCCTACAACACGATGGCCCTTTACCCGGTGAGAAGAAGATCAGCGCTACAAATATCGCGAAGGTGAGCGAGGCAGATACCCCCCTGATCGACTACAAGCGTTTCAGTGACATCAACCGAGTTATATGGATTGTTGCAAGACTCAGGGGAATCGCTAAGAAGAAGTCGTTTGCCGGAGGGAGGTGTGCGTTCATCAATGCTCAAGACTTGAAAGAGGCTGAAGACTTTGTCGTGAAGGATATCCAAAAGTCGCTGGAGAGTGAGATGATGAAGACCACCCACAAGGGCGGCAAGGGTGGACGGTACCACAGACTTCAACCCTCGGTGGATGAAGATGGCTTCTGGGTCATAGGGAAGCGTTTGAAGAGGTTCAATGCCATGACGCCAGATTCGAGATGTCAGAAGCTGCTCCCAGCTAGTTACCGTGGAACACGCCTGTTTATGGAACGTGCTCATCGTGCTGGACACAGAGGACGTGACGCCACACTCGCACGATTCAGACAGTATTTGCTTAGCCCTGAAGCAATGCCGCCAAAAGAAGTTCGCAAACCCGAAAGGAAGGTGGAAATCTGGACCGTGGGCGTGTTTTTGTTGGAAAAGATTCACCCTGTGCTAAGTGCTAATTCAAGCGATTTCTTAAGCGAGGGACAAAGCCGCCATCGCCGCCATGTTGAAAATCTCCCACAGAAACAAAAAAAAGAACTCAGTTCGCGCAGCCGAAAGCACCAAAGACATTGAAACCTAATTGGTTCGCTTACAGATTACATACAGGAATGTGCAGGGATAATTTAAATTGAAAGATTTGAGCTGAGAAAAATTTTCATTCAAGTTTCAACAAACGTACAACTACCTTGCTTCCCTCGGAGCACGCGCTAAGTCATGCTAAGTCGAAATTACACATTTACAAAACAAAGTCAGTCCGTGAAAGTCATGAATAATATTCTCTTAGTATAAATCCTGACGGCTCTATCGCAAAACGAAGGACACAATCCCGAAGAGAAGGAGGAAATCCCTCCAGTGGGCATGTTTTTGTTGGAAAAGATTCACTTTGGGCTAAGTTCTAATTCAAGCTATTTTTAAGCGAGGGATAAGCCGAAAAAATATAAATAATATAAACTAAAAAAATTCTTAGCCCTTAGAACATTTTTACTTGACCTGTTTCTTCTCTCCCCTCACTGAGATATGATAAACATACAAACAATTCCGAAGTCAAATTGCGCTTTCGATTTTCACGGGATTTTTTTGGCGGGTTGTACGTTTGACTGGGGCGGTATACACGTGACGAGAACAAACTTCGTTTCAACGCGACAATTTTAATGACATCAAACAGATATCGAACGAAAATCGGTGAAACCTGAAGTGTAAATTACAAATAGTATGTTTACAATCATTTCTCCTGCCTCCGATTCACAAATGAAAATGAAAAACGAGAAAATACTTACACTTTGGTCTCTTGCAAACTACAAACAACCGCTCGTACATGGGGGCCGCCATTACTCTCCCCTGAATTACCGCTGACCGCTTGTGTTCGATCGCGCGATTTACAATTAGTTCCGGTTCCGGTACACCGGGAGGGGGGGAGTGTCGCTGCGATCGCGACACTGCAATAACTCCTTATAAATTGTAACAGATGTCAATGTCAATAAACGACTTGAACCTAAGACTTATTAGAGTCCAATTTCTTTCTTGAACTCGTCCTCTACTTGATCAGCATTGTAGTCCACGGGTACCAATAACGCAAGACGATGCACGCTCCGGGAGACGGTGATGTCTCTTGCGCCACTGTACTTCCTTACACTTTCACCGACCTTGTAGCATTTGTACCTGACAGTCACCTGCCGGACCTTGCCATCATTGCATGGAAACACTTCCTTGACCTCAGCAAGAAGATATTCGCCACGCAGGGTGTTCTTGTCGGCGACGATAACGATATCTCCTGGTAAGAGGTTACGGTGGGTGGTGTTCCACTTCTTGTGCACTACCAATGTCGGGGCGTAAAGTTCCGTCCACTTCCTCCAGAACTCGTCGGTGATGGCTTGAACAAGTCGATATCTCGTGGATGTTGGTAATCCGGTGGGTTGCCATCCTAATGGGTTGACAGCTGTTGCACGACCCAAGAGTAGAGTGTTGGGCGTCAGGACGTTCACATCAGAGTCTGCACTTGGAAGATTACCGATGGGTCGCTCGTTCAACAGATTGGAAATTTCGCTGCATAGCGTCTGAAACTTCGGGACTGATAAACGCTGATTATGCACTGCAAAATGAAACTGCTCGCTTCGCACTCTTCACAAGCGCCTCTACCGCTCATTGATTCCAGGGGCTGTCTGCAGGGCCGAACACCCAGGTCAGACCTTTATCCGCAGCATCCTTCTGTAGCACACTTCTGTCTATACTCTGCCAAGCCTCCTTCAGTTCACGATCTGCTCCGACCAGCTGCCAGCCGGGATCACTATAGATCGTTTCAGGCCAACCACGAACGCTAGCAAATCTGCTTAGAGCCCTCAGGAACGAGCTTGAGTCATATCCATATACTGCCTCTATGTGTACTGCTCTCATGGTAAGATCTGTAAAGATGACGCCATAAGCCTTTCCACTTGTGCGCTTCTGTACTTCTCCTCGGACAGCGTATGGACCAAACAGGTCAAGCATCACACTGTTAAACGCAGGAGCTGCTGACCTGCTGTTATTTCGCATGCGCAGTAAGAGAAAATAACCCCCCTCCCCACAGTCAAAGTCTGAAGTTGCAATTCTGTTTGAAATGTGACGGCAACGACAGCGGAGTTTTATAATTATATTTTAGCTGATCGGAGAAACGAGGAAAGCTGAAAACTTCAACTAATCTTGATGAACATCTGTACTTTGCATCCAGCACAATGATGAAGAATTTATTAAAGAATTTATTTATTTAAGAAATTTATTTTCTTCAATCGGTTGTTTCTAATTGTATTTCGAATGAAAAACATTTATTCAGTGATCCTCGCTGATCCGAGGCACTTTGAACAGCGATGGAAAGTCACATGTAATGCTTCGAGGTGTAGAGATATTAATTTACCCAAAAAAGAATCACGAAAGTGTATTCTGCTGGAATTTCTGTGTAGTACTTGCCATCTGGAAATTGACAATTTGCAGCAATAATTATTCAGGTCAAAATTAAATATTTTTTTGTGGAAAAACTGAACCAAGTACCGCATCTACATTCATTCGTATCGCCGTGGAGTTGCTCTTGGAATTTATGTCCAACATACTGAATAAAATATTTCATTAAAATAAGTATTCTTCCTACAGTGTAGCGATGTCATTTGCAGTTACACTCGAAAAATTCAATCAGAGATATTCGCTGATCCGAGACTCGATTTAAAGCAGTGGAAAGTAGCTGGGAATGCTTTGAGACATTGGAGATATGAAAGATTTGAATTTTCCAAAAAATTATCATATCGAGATTTCATGTGTATTGTTTGCTTGCATCTTGAAATTAGCAATGTTATGGCAATAATTATTGAGATCAAAATAAAATATTTTGTTGTGGAAAAACTGAGCCAAGTACCATGACGAGAGTCGGCACAGACATTCTACCATCTACATTCATTCGTATCGACGTGGAGTGGTTCTTGGAATTTATGTCCAACATACTGAAACAAATTCATTAAAATAAGTATTCTTCCTACAGTGCATCAATGTCATTTGCAAATACACTCCAAAAAATTCATTCAGAGATCTTCGCTGATCCGCAACGATTTAAAGTAGTGGAAACTGAAAGGCGTATGGAATAGAATGCTACGAGGACTTTGAGGCATTGGAGATATGAAACATTTGAATTTTCCAAGGAATAGCATATAGAGGATGTCCAATGCTTTGGAAGTATTTATTTAGGTGAAAGTTAAATATTTTGTTGTGGAAATACTGCACGAAGTACCATGACGAGAGTCAGCACAGATATTCTGCCATCCACATTCGTTCGTATCGCCGTGGAGTGGTTCTTGGAATATATGTCCAACGTATGAACGAGAAACATCAATAGAAATATATGACCGGAAATGCCTAGAGTCTAATTAGTAGACGTAATTGGTTTTCGAGTTAGGTTCCTAGTATAGCCAGCGCTATAGCGAAGCAGATCTCGGGAAGAGTATAACATAAAAACATAGCACTGATGTAAATGGATTAATTTGCAGTAAAAAAAAAGCTCCCTGGATGGCCATGATGGCTTGCGAAGTTATTGTCGCTAGCGGTGACTAAGTCATTGCCTGGAGTGCTGGCACTTGAAATGTTCATAGTATTCTCAACTCCCTATTTTCACTGGGGAATTTGCCGCGAAATACCGATACGCTAAGTCAAACTATTATGATATCCCTTGGGTGTACTAGTGTGAACCACATTGTGACGCATACAACAGGCTGGGTTATTTATGGCCTCCCATGCGCTTATTTCGAGGCATTTCTACAAATCCACGAAACCGGGTAAGTCATTCTAAGCTTTCGACCCTCCCACCTCCCCTTCGGCAACGTGGCTGTACGCGCATAAGTCCCCCCTTAGCCGCTCATTGCCTCGGCAAAATCTATTTCCCATAACTTAACTCTTAGAGGTAATGAGAGGCAAGTTCCCCAGTGAAAATGGTTTACTATTTGTGTGTTTCCTGACATTATGTAGACCGCATTTTCAGTTGATTAGTTTAGAAAAATTAAAGAAATCGCCTCTAGTCTTGGCCGCAATAAAATTGTACAAGCGCAGTTTGCACCAAGCGTAATTAGAACCATATCCGCCCTATCACAAAAAACATTCAGAAACTTCTAGCATATAAAGAATGCACACATCAGAAAATCGCGGACTTTCTGAAAACATACACAATATTTTCTTTTCTTTATATCAAATCAAGAGAAATTTAACAAATTTCCAGGGTTTTACAGTGGTATGTACTCTTATTTCCCACGATTTACATCATCATCGTGGTCAAAATGTTGTGGACTCACGAGCCGTAGGCGAGCGAATAAAGAAAGTGCACCGTGGTATATAACTTTCTCGCGTTGTGATTGGTTTATTTTACAAAGGCGCCAAATGCGCGTCTGTGATGGTCAATACAACAATAGAATTTTTTATTAGCAATGCTTCACGCGTGCAAGAATGCCCCAGAGAAGACGAGTTCTCGCTACGAGAAGAAGAGAATTTGAAGAAAAGCCGGAGAAAAAACTCAAAAACTGCAAGGGAATCACTAGAATAACATGTGGAACTCAAGTGGATGCTTGTAAAAGCTTGAAAAGTTTCTAAATAAGCTGAAGGCGAAAAACTCTGTCAGGCCCGGGGATCGCGGAGCTCGAAAACAAAACTTGGATTTGAACGAAAGCAAAAGCACACCCAACAGCAAGTGAAAAAGCACACACCTGGAAATATGCTAGTCCGAAGGTGACAAAAAAACAAGTTTACTTTTTTATAATTACTTTGGAGTCTTTCACATCAAGTATTGTTTCCATGACAACAAGTCACTCACATTTTTACAAATCGAAATACTTTTTTATAACTAGTTTGGAGTTTTTTAGAATCAAGTATCGTTTCTATGACAACAAGTCATTCGCATTTTTACAAATCAGGATACTTTTTTGTAACTAGTTTGGAGTCTTTCACATCAAGTATCGTTCTATGACAACAAGTCACTTGCATTTTTACAAATCGAGAAGGAATATGATAGTCCAAAGGTGACAAAACATGTAACACTTTTTAGTTATAAAAAAGTATATTCCTTCTTGATTCATGTGTAAAAATGCGAGTGACTTGTTGTCATGGAAATGATACTTGATGTGAAAGACTCCCAAAGTAGTTATAAAAAAGTATATTCCTTTCTGATTTGTAAAAATGCGAGTGACTTGTTGTCATGGAAACGATACTTGATATAAAAAAGTTAACTTGTTTTTTTTGTCACCTTCGAACTAGCATATGGAAAGTTATCAAAAGGATTAGACAATCTAGACATTACAAAATAGAACTACGAAATGTCCTTTATATTTACACTATCGGTCACAGCTGCAAGAAAGAACTGCACTGCAAAGCCTAAATGGAGATCGGATATTTTTACGCGACCAGCTTCTTCTTGTTCTAGAAAGAAAATCCGTAGCTCTGACCACTTTATATTCTAAGGAACTTAGATAAAGAAACTGTGGCTCAAGGTAGTGTATTTCAATTTGCACTTGCTTATTTGTGTATTTTCTCATTCAAGGTTTTCAGTAAAATCTTCGAAAACGATAAAGTTTGTTGTTTTGTGAAACCTTTTTCGCTGTTGAAAATCCTCTCTCGTCACTGCGTGACATGCTGATGTATGTGGTGTGGCCTCTTATTTGCCACGGCACATTGGCCAATCAGAACGTGAGATAACTAACAGTTGTGGTAAAAATATCATTTCCTCTTGTTCAAATATGATGTTATCGCTTCGGAATCATTCACTCGATGTGTTATCTGAATCATAAACACTATTCGAATTCTCGCTTCGCATCTAAACGATCACGCAATTTCAACGCAATTTGAAATTTGACTGCAGCTTTTACACAAAAGTCAGCTGTTCATATAGATTTTACAATGTGGGCTCATGAATAAATTCCAGCGCGCGCATATATTTAGGCAGGATATGAGTCCGCACTAGTATTGTTCGTTTCGATTAGATTTCCGCTAAAATTCCTTGTGCACAGGAGAACAGTAATTGAAGTGAGGCTGAATAATTGAGGCATAAATTGATTTTAGGGTTAAAAGGGATCATTTTCTCTTGAGGAGGCACAAAGGGTCTTATTTTCTTCATGGCACCAATGCCACATGAAATCTTCTTAGAGATTACATTGACGTGAACCTCCCAAGAGAGGCTCTCGTCAATGTTAACCCCTAGTGATTTAGCAGATTTGACCCTCTTAATTTCACTATTATTGATGTGGATATCTATTAGTTCCAGTAACGCGGACCGAAATACTGTGTATGGTCACGTGGGAGACTGGTAACCAAACAGAGACCGTTAACAGTTAATTCTTTTTGTCGTTTTACCTGTTTTATGTCTTTTTCACATGTTTACCCACTGATTTTATCCTGACAATCATTTAAAAACGACGTTTTTGTACTGTTTTACAAGGAAAAGGGAAATAATATAGAATCCCATTCCAGTTTAGTGGACATTAGGGAAGTGGTCAAAACATTTGTACTCGACCGAGACCCGATTTTATCAAGGGAGGTGTTAGGTCCTGGGTTGTACCACCCCCCCCCCCCCCCCCCCCTGTTTTTCGATGCCCATTTTCTCCATGCCCTAGTAAGGGATGTGTTGCTCTTGCTATAAAGAAGCTGGTGCTGAGTCTATCTTTTGTATTCATTTATTATTTTACGAGATTCTCATTTAAAAATTTAAAAAACGGGTATTTTTCCCTAAAAGAAGGTTGGTTGCGGCATACCACTCCACCCCCCCCCCCCCCCCCCCCCCCCCCCCCAATCCCAGTCCCAGCGACCCCAATCGAAAGTTTGCCAGCCTAAAATAAGGCCAATCCCAGCTCCCATTTTACCCCTTCTGGATCCTGATAAAGCGCTCAGTTTGATATTTCACTGGATATCCCCCCAATCTGTCGGTAGCATTTAGTATTAATTGATATCAGAAAAAAAATCACCTTTGGCAAACTACCGTAATACGTTTAAATCTGCCCTCTAATTTACTTACATGAATTTCAAAATCTTAATCTAGGTGACAAGGTTACACGATATATATTTTTTATATACAATTTTTATCTAAAACTAAGTATATAACAACGATTGATTTTCGGATTATGACAGCCGCTCCTCTCAAGATTTAAGTGACATGACACTTGGGGGATATCACCTTACAGTTTCAGAGAAAACAGAAACAGGCACCATTTGTCGGTGCTTTATTAGATCACCATCTGTCGGTGCTATATTAGAACCTGGGGATTCTGTTTCCCGTAAAGAGTAAGTAAATACTTCAGTTTGATAGTGATTTAGAATTAGCTCCCTGCTGCTATCTAAATCAGGAGTCTTCGAATAGGGCCAATTGCCCGAAAAATTGCATTTTTTATATGCCAGTCCGTTTCCATTATAATATCAAATATAAATACTGAAAAAAGGTATGAAACGTCTAGCTCCGTTAATAAAACACGCGAGTGCTATTTACGACAGAACCCCAAAATGGCAAGATTTCTACCCTAAGGTCAGGTAAAGTCAGATAGGCTTGATTCTTTGCATAGAATATCCTTATACAATAAGAAACAAAATAGAAATGAGTATTTTTTTTCTAGTTGATCCGTCTTTAAGATATCAGCTGCTAAACTTTGGTTACTGCATCGTTTTATGGCAAAATTTGTACAATTCTAACAAAAAATGACAAAAAGTGCTGCTGCAACCAAAGTGTAACTCCTCATATCTTCAAGACGGATCAATTAGAAAAAAATACTCATTTCTATTTTGATTCTTATTGTATAAGGATACTCTTTGCAAAGAATCGAGCCTATCTGACTTTACCTGACCTTAGGGTAGAAATCTTGCCATTTTTGGGTTCTGTCGCTATTTACTAGAATAAGACCCAAGGTGGAAGCGACTGAAGTAGACCAGACCTTTGGGTTCGAATTCATCGCGACTGTCGGTGCTATATTAGAACCTGGGGATTCTGTTTCCCGTAAAGAGTAAGTAAATACTTCAGTTTGATAGTGATTTAGAATTAGCTTAAGCCCTCCTGGTATTACTCCCTGCTGCTATCTAAATCAGGAGTCTTCGAATAGGTCCAAATGCCCCAAAATTGCATTTTTTAGTGTCAGTCCGTTTCCATTATAATATCAATATAAATACTGAAAAAGGTATGAAACGTCTAGCTCCGGTAAAAAAAACACGCGAGTGCTATTTACTAGAATAAGACCCAAGGTGGAAGGGGCTGAAGTAGACCAGACTTTTGGGTGTGCTAAGAAAAAGAATAAGAATACTGATCGATAACGCAATCATTTCACCACTGAACACAATACATCTTATTGCAGTGTTTTGAACATAGCCTTGTAGATTAATTACTATGAGTTTTGTATTCGTGGATTTGGAGGCAAAACGAATTGTTTTGAATGAATCGTGTGTTATTCTACTGATACTTGATACACGTTGGGCGTTCCGTCTGTTCCTTATTCACCTTTGTTTTGTCTTTAGAGTCAAAGATCTTTACGGCTTTGGGCCTGCTTACACCCTAACTCGATTGCAAGAAGAACACCAAAACTCGTAATGCCATGACAATATAAATTGTGTACCGCTCGAGCTCACAAAATGTGACCCTGTTTAGACAAGAAACACCGCTGATTTACGTACCCCCTCCACGACATGAAACTCGAAAATTTGGAAAACCGATACCCTGATTATAACCAGGGACTCGACAATCAGGAAAATGTATACCCTGTTTATGACCAGAAGCTCCAAAACTCTACCCTGTACAGCGGATCATCCCCGTGTAGGGTCGATCAATCTATAAATAGCGCGGCGCACAGATGGCGTTCAACTATAATCAAAATCTCAGAAAAGTAAATATAATTTTCTCCCATTTTTTCAGTATACTCTCTTAAGATTGAAACAAAATGAATTGGTGAACTGGTAGTTCCACTCATTATAGAAAAGCTTGTATGTAACTCCTACCCTCCTACCCGTGTTTCGAGCGCGATCTAATAAAATCTGTGCGCAGCGCTATTCGCCATGATTTCTGCGATATCGAGGTCTGTCTAAAAAAAACGAGGAAAAAAAGCAGATATTGAACTTAAAGCGGAGCTCCAGCGCGGGTCAAAGGCCCCGCAAGCGGAGCACCATACCTAAGGAAAAAATGTATACCATATCGAGTTGATTTTGAAACGTCACGGGCAATCTAAATCATTTTTAATTTCATTAATAGCGCCTTACCCAACTAATTAGTGCATTGAAAAGCAATTACCCCGTAGATAATTATGTCAAAATTTGTTGCCGTAATTTGTTTTCTTATTTCTGTATAAAAACCTATAGCGTACGCCGTCCGTCCGTCCGTCCTTGTACACATGGGATCCCTGTGTTATTCTTTTAAAATTTAATATCTCGAAAAGGATAAAAAGTGAGAAAACCAATCTTGGAGAAAGAGAATTATATAGAGAGCAGGATGCACATAATGCCTGGCTGACGTTACGTGACGTCATTATCAATGCCGTGAAAATGTCGAGATCCGGCGCGCGCATGCACATCTGCGGGACTGGGGACTCAAATGATTTTGAAAAAACATTTTTCTAGTATATTTTACCATTTACCTGTACTCAGGTTAGAATTATGAGCTTTTTCGTAAGCATTTTACAATCAAACGGAGATGCAGTCACGCGGAATTATCTCGGAAGGAAAATGACGTGAAAGAAAGGGCAAATTTTGAAAGCACATTTTATCGCTCGTTATGGCGACTTTTATCAGCTTATATCAATATTTCCAGATATCGGTTATGAATACTTAATGTCAAAAGGCATTAACTTTTCAGGACTTTGTTTGCTAGAAGAAGCCGTGCCGTTGATTTTATGCTGATGGATTGCTGATACCACGAAATCCATAACCTCGAGGTTTGGATTTGAAATTCGTCTTTGGGTTTTGAAGTTCAAGGAGGAACTTTGAAATGGAATATGTTTTTGTGAAATCCAATGCGGAGTGCAAGATTTCGCCTTTCCTGAACAGTAGAGGATCGGGGAGTCACGAACGAGTGCGAGAAGTTAAATCGGCGTAACACAAACTCATCTTGATATAAGACTTCCTCGCGCTTCCTCGTCTATAAGGTGAAAAGTACTGTAGAAACCAAGCGCTTTTGATTTTGAAGCCATTTACGACAGAAATGGAAGGAGAAACTGACTAGGCATGAATCATTAAAAAGCTCCTCTTATAAGACTTATGTGGAGAGCAAAGTAAAATGAGCAACACAACTGAATTCTACAATTGAAGGCTAGTAGTGTTGAAATTTCTGTTTTAAGATATTTACATTGTGAACATGTTAGCAAAGGCTACACCTACTGCCATATATCTGCCGTCTATTTTTTGAAATAAAAAAAATATTTAGCAATGCACTTCAAATTCACACTTCACACCAAGAGAGATCTTATGAGAAATCTTATTTTACCCATTAATGGTAACCTGATGCGTTTGGGGGAATTTTTTCCTGTGAAGCCTCCAAAGATTAAGAATGGTTCTAATTCAATTGTCACGGGGGTTAACAGTCCCATGTTACAAATTTTTTTAGTACCAGACGATGTTATTGTATTTGCTGTAGGAAATTTCCAATTTTTTGTCACTATATTTTCACTCCCCCCCCCCCCCCCCCCCCCCTCTTCAAAATACTAGTTTAGGATTGAGAAATAGCCCTTTAACTAGAAATAGATCATGATGGTAGACTTAATGGACCTATTGCAAAGTCACTGGAAATGGAAAACCCCTTCAAAATACTAGTCTAGGATTGAGAAATAGCCCTTTAACTAGAAATAGATCATGATGGTAGACTTAATGCATGGACCTATTGCAAAGTCAATGGAAATGGAAATTTTACAATCTTGTCATAGTTTGATGTCGAAACTTTTAATTGTAATCGAAAGCTTGATTTTGACCAACTGACCTAGGAATGCAAGTGATACTTGTTGAAAATATAACAATCAGAATATTTAGAACTGATGTCTGATCATTTCCTAAATCCACGAATTTGGTGCCCTTTTTTGAAGGTCCCTGGTTCACTCCTCGGTTTTGCACAATTTCGTGGATTTAGGAAATGATCAGCAGACTGATTGGATTTGAGAGTAGAATCGATAAGTTTATTGGAAGAATTCACGTCTACGGCGTACATAATGAGTTAGAGTTGGGGGGGGGGGGGGAATTTGACGTTTGAGCGGGGGGGAGGGGTGATTGAAGAGGGGGGGGGGGTGGCATTTGACGTTTCAGTGGGGGGAGGGGAGGGGTGTACGTTTGAGCGGGGGGGGATTTGACGTTTCAGTGGGGGAGGGGAGGGATGTTTTTTGGGTGACATAGACAATCTTTATTGGCATCGGTGTTGGCCCAATAAATTATTCAGTAACCGTAGTTTACATAGGAGCAGGATATTATTTTCAGAGCCATTTAGCGTGCAATAATATATATATACATTTATTGCTGTTGTTGACTATTTATTACCTTATAAACATATTTACATACATAAAAATAGTGAAAAACTTACTGGGATTCCAAGTATGGTATGCAGATATTACCTTATAAGGGAGTTGAAGAAAGTCGACACTTTTTCAAGGGAACTATCTGGATATGTAAAAGCTGGTTTTCATGGAAACCGTGTATAAATAAATTATAACAAATGTGAAAATAATTAATTCTTAAGCCAGACACGATTATCTTTGTTACTTTTTAGTAAGGGCTTGAAAGAGAGGCGTGGCGTAATTCCGGACTTAGACCATTCCAGAGAGTTGCACCACGATAGCGCAAACTTCTTTCTAAAAGTTTGTCCTCGAGTCTCTGACACATCTTTGGAAAGTGGCAGAACGATGAACAAATTGCTCTTTAAGATACTCTGGCTGTAGACCATTTAAAATCTTGCACATACTAGTTATACAATGCTTTTGAGTGGCATACTGCAGAATATCCCACGCGTTACTGGTATTTTTTGGTGTGCTTAAAAAGTACAAGTGACAAGTGGGATATTCTTCAGTATCAACGAGAAATCATTGTGTAACTATTTTATACCACGCTACAGAAAATTAAAGCAACTTTTACGTAAACGATTTACTCAACGCCTTTTGGCTAGGAGATAAAGTTTGTTGTTTTGTGAAACATTTTTCGCTCTTGAAAATCCTCTCTCGTCACTTCGTGACATGCTGATGTAATAGGCAGAGTGGTGTGGACTCTTATTTACCACGGCACATTGGCCAATCAGAACGTGAGATAACTAACAGTTGTGGTAAAATATCATTTCCTCTTGTTCAAATAGGATGTTATCGCTTCGGAATCATTAATTCGATGTGCTATCTGAATCGTAAACACTATTCAAATTCTCGCTTCGCATCTAAACGATCACGCAATTTCAACGCAATTTGAAACTTGACTGCAGCTTTTACACAAAAGTCAGCTGTACATATATATTTTACAATGTGGGCTCATGAATAAATTCCAGCGCGCGCATATATTTAGGCAGTCCGCACTAGTATTGTTCGTTTCGATTAGATTTCCGCTCAAATTCCTTGTGCACAGGAGAACAGTAGTTAAAGTGAGGCTGAATAATTGAGGCATAAATTGATTTTAGGGTTACAAGGGATCAGTTTCTCTTGAGGAGGAACAAAGGGTCTTATTCTCTTCATGGCACCAATGCCACATGAGATCTTTTCTTAGAGATTTCATTGACGTGAACCTCCAAAGAGAGGCTCTCGTCAATGTTAACCCCTAGTGATTTAGCAGATTTGACCCCTTCTGGATCCTGCCAAAGCCCTCAGTTTGATATTTCACTGGATATCCCCCCAATCTGTCGGTAGCATTTAGTATTAATTGATTCCAGAAAAAAAATTCACCTTTGGCAAACTACCGAAATACGTTTAAATTTGCCCTCTAATTTACTTACATGAATTTCAAAATCTTAATCTAGGTGAAAAGGTTACACGATATATATTTACAATTTATATCTAAAACTGAGTATATAACAACGATTGATTTTCGGCAGCCGCTCCTCTCAAGATTTAAGTGACATGACACTTGGGGGATATCACCTTACGGTTATAGAGAAAACAGGCACCATTTGGGTTCGAATTCATCGCGACTGTCGGTGCTATATTAGAACCTGGGGATTCTGTTTCCCATAAAGAGTAAGTAAATACTTCAGTTTGATAGTGATTTAGAATTAGCTTAAGCGCTCCTGGTATTACTCCCTGCTGGGATCTAAATCAGGAGTCTTAGAATAGGTCCAAATGCCCAAAAACTTCATTTTTTATATGTCAGTCCGTTTCCATTATAATATCAAATATAAATACTGAAAAAAGATATGAAACGTCTAGCTCCGGTTAATAAAATACGCGAGTGCTATTTACTAGAATAAGACCCAAGGTGGAAGGGACTGAAGTAGACCAGACGTTTGGGTAACGTCACGGGTAATCTAAATCATTTTTAATTTCATTAATAGCGCCCTGCCCAACTAATTAGTGCGTTGAAAAGCAATAACCCCGTAGAAAATTATGTCAAAGTTGCCGTAATTTGTTTTCTTATTTCTGTATAAAAACCTATAGCGTACGCCGTCCGTCCGTCCGTCCCTTTACACATGGGATCCCTGTATTTTTTCTTTTAAAATTTAAAATCTCGAAAAGGATAAAAGGTGAGAAAACCAGTCTTGGAGAGAGAGAAATATATAGAGAGCAAGAGGCACAATGCCTGGCTGACGTCATTATCAATGCCGTGAAAAATGTCGAGATCCGGTGCGCGCATGCACATCTGGGGGACAGGGGACTCAAATGATTTTGAAAAATATTTAGAATTTTTCCAATGTGTTTACAGTATTTTTTGACTATGCCCCTGCTATTTAACAATTAGACCTCAAGGCCGAATGTGCTATGATGAATAGACCATGAGGCCGAAGGCCGAATGGTCTATTGATATCATAGCACATGAGGACGAGAGGTCTAATTGTTTTAGTATAAACCAACTAGTTGGCCGGTTTTGGCAATGAATGCCATTATTTTATGTTGAAAAAATCGGTAGATTCCCATAGGTATGTTGGTTTCTGTAGACATTTCCTGTAGAATGAATGGCGCCTGAGCGCTTTGAGAGAGAAAACTGATCACTTTTATGTGGAATCCTATGACATTTCATCCACGGAGCACATTGGAACTCACATGGATGCACCAAGCCACTTTGGCAAGGGCCAAAAATCCGTAGAACAGGTTCCTCTGGAGCAAGTGATTGGGCAAGCTGTGGTATTCAACATAACAGAGAGAGCTGTAAAGAACCCAGATGTTGTAGTGATGCCGAGCGATCTGGATGACTGGGAAAGAGAGCACGGCCGTATGCCTGATGGGTGCATTTTCTTGCTGCATACTGGGTAGACGAAGTATTGGAAGGATGCGGTGAAGTACTTAGGAGGAGATGGTAAAAATACAAGCGACTTTCATTAACCAGGTAAACCTATCTGTTTGCACCTTAAGAATAGGTAATAGCGAAGCTCCTTTGCGGCCGAAGACCGCAGAGCGGAGCACCATACCTAAGAAAAAAGCGTCAAAAAAGAAATCCAAATGGTACGGTACGCGTCCAAAATGATTGCAAATAGAGCGCATGAAGCGAATATAAGAAATCCACAGGGTACCTAAAACCTCACATGCGGCAACTATCGCAAAGGGATCGAAGTGATTTTTGAACGTCGAAGGTCATTCAAGGTCAATCCCGCGCCGGACGGTGAAGCCTGCACCTTCACAGCCGCTTTGATGCATGTAGTCTCCTTCCGATCGTGTGCTCATGACGTCACAACATGACGGCGAGCCAGGGACGGGGGGAGGGGTGGGTGGCGCGCGATCATGACGTCACAGCATGGCGGTATGGTAGTGAGGGGGGATGCTGCTCACGTGACAGACTACAGGTAACCCAAATATGGTCTTATGCAATTCTGCTTATCTTGATTGAAATGCTGTTCTACGCAAATGATAATATGTTTACAAAAAGCCAGGGACTACTAGTGTCTGAAGAGATCATGAGAGTGTCTTCCTAATCGTCTAGAAGTCCGGGAGAAGTAAAAAAATTTTATAGCGCCGAGTAGAATTGGCAATTACTGTTCTTTGCGAAGTCATTCTCCATTTCTTTCACTAAAGCTTGGTCGTTTTACTTACAACTGGGGTGTAACTTAACTTTTTTGAAGAACAAAATTAACTTGGAGAAGCTCATTTCCACTATGGCAGTCACAAGAAGGCGGGTCTAAAGATGGGGGCCGAGTAATTCGTGGTTGGTTCAAAAATTCTGGATTAAGGCTAGCAGTTTTTATAGGAACATTGCAGGACATTCACAGTTCCGAACAGGATTACACTCAGGTTGTTTCTTCACGGGGAGAAAAGCTACTCGTAATGAAGGTAGGAACTAAACGTTTGCTGTTAGTTTACATCAAGCATTTGACCTTTGAATCTGAAGCCGGCGTGACAGTGATACTCGAACTTGTTTTAATAGCGTCAAAATACATTAAGCATTTGAGTTAATATTAATTCCTTCAACTGTCTAATACCGAAGGCTAACTAATGAGACGTGCGTGTTGACAAAACATTTTAGCTTTCTGCACGCTCAGTGGCATTTCTCTAAAAATGTTTTTTAGTGTTTGTTGTGCACAGCAGAATGTATTGAATTGGCACATTAAAATTACTTTACATAATTTTCCTTCCTTTGAGCCCGGAAGGCTTAAAGGGATTAATTGCACAACCATGCAGGCCAGCTGACAGTTCATGGTACCGCCCCATTTAAGGGGTGTGTCTAGTGTAGATATAAAATTACATGCAGCGTTGGTTAGCTCAGTTACTTACTAGACGTCATTGACTATACAACTTCAATTACTATTCCACACTTTTAATTTCTTTTAACCATCATGGGGAAAAGCAAAACCAATTCAGCTACTCCTCAACGACCACATAAGTGTTCAGGATGCAAGATACTCCACAAAGACCATTTTGGTTCCCCTGGACCTAATTGCCAAGGTCCGCCGGCGGCTGCAGCGAGTTCTGCAACCGTTGTTGCAATTAATGATTCTGTGGTGGCCGGTCCTGCATCTTCATCAGGCGGCTCTGCGATAGCAGCTCCGTCTACTCCCGCGACTTCGCCAGCCGCACAAGCGAGTGGAGAGGCTTCCTTGGCCTCTGTTTTAGCTGCAGTTCAGGCCTTAGGGGACAAGGTCGCTTCCCTTCAAGCTAATCAAGACAATTTGCGCCAAGCAGTTTCATCTGTTCAAAATAGCGCTGAGCACACCGTCGCCGCGGGGCGAAAGACGCCCGTTACGCTATCGGACTTAAGGAACATGGGTTCAAAGAAACTCAAGCTTCGTCAATATTGCAGCCATGTTGTCTTGTTACATCCCGTAATTGGAGGTTGCTTGCTCATTTTAAAGGAGAACCTGAATCATTTCACATACGGTAAGTTTCTCTATGGTAAGCATTGGGCATGTTTTGAAGTCAATCTTGATAATTCGCGTTTGCGATTGTCGAAAACACCAGTGAAAATTCTGTGTAATTTCAGTTTACAAGTAAATTATATTAAATGCTCCGAGCCCGCTAAAATTCCAGCAAGGTCATTTCTCCATGTTAAATCTTTGTTGATTGTTTCTCTATGGTAAGCATTGGGCATGTTTCGAAGTCAATCTTGATAATTCGCGTTTGCGATTGTCGAAAACACCAGTGAAAATTCTGTGTAATTTCAGTTTACAAGTAAATTATATTAAATTCTCCGAGCCCGCTAAAATTCCAGCAAGGTCATTTCTCCATGTTAAATCTTTGTTGATTGTTCTCAACCAACCAAGGGTATCATCAAGAAACGATTAAACTAGCCATGAAAATTCGCTGATCATATGAATTATACTATTGAACTCAAATGACTATTGAACCTGTTCAAATTATGCGTAACACTCTTGAAGCCGATACCACCACAGAATGACAAATATATCGTATTTATGTATCTGACCGATGTCGCAATACTATAAGGTTGTTGAGAGTGCAGATTAAACAGAGATCGCTTTGAGTTAAATACGTAATAAATAACAATATTTTGCCATCAATTTTTCTTGCATAATTTGCAATGGTGGGCTCCTCTTTTATGTGCTATAGAAAAATATCGAGCTCATTTCTCCATCAGAAAATGCAACTTAAGAGCTGTAGGGATGGCCTCTAGGCAGGATAGGGGTTGGGTGTTTTGAGTGAATACCTTCTTTGTAATTGGAAGTGTTTCTCTGGCGTCTTAAAAATGACTTGTTCTGCCAAGAAATAAACTAAAAAAAAATTCAATTTGTCGTTCGTCGTAAATTTTGTAATACTTATTGTGGCAGTCGTCCAGGGCTATAAACCTCGATGGGTGGGTGAGGGGGTCTTCAAGGTTTTAAAAGATTGTATGTAAAATCATAAATTACGTTTTCTTATGAATTCAGCAATGGCTTTTCTATGGTAGTATATCGTATGCTGTACAAGCTGCATGCTATCATCGTTTGAAACAATTTCCGTAACACTGCTCGTAACATGGCTTAAAAGTGGAGTCAGAACATGTCCTGTCGACATCTCGTTTGTTGCACACACAACACTAGAGCTTATCGTAGAAATATTTTGAATTACAAAATAAAGAAAAAAGAAAAGTGCGAGCTGAAAACTTCGCGCCATTATGTCAATTCCGACTAAAACGATGGAAATTGGCAATTAAATCGCCCGGAACCACATTGAATTGGTCAGCGGATTCGTGCATGCGCAGTACAGAAGTCCCTGCTACTGTACTTCTTGTGTTTGTCAAGTCCCTTCATATTGAATCCTTGCAATTTCCACCAGTATTTGAATTGAACTCATGTAGACCATGTAGAGCGGCAATTTGCTGTGAATTTCTTTCGCCGGTCGCTGGCTATTTCAGTTTCACACCGTTTTTTGTCACAGCATTCAAATTTGCACTAAATCCAAGAAAAATTAACAGCCTTATGCATACTCCCACAATGAGACTTGCTTTAATAACTTGCTTCAGTTCAATTTCTGACTTGTTAGCCATGTTTTTAGTGAATTTAGACACGACACGAAAATCTTCCTTCAGCGAAGCACCTGAATCTTCCCGCCTTTCGGCGAGTTGAAAACGTGAGGAAAGTCCCATTCACTCTAGGACAGCTGTTACAACATGAAAATAAGTAAGGATAAATATTATTTAAAAGTTAGCGCTTGTTTAAGCTTAAAAAGCAATTCATTCGCTCGAAATAAAACGCTTCTCGCGAAAGTAAATGTCCTTGTGGATTGTTCTCGGCCTACAAATGACGCGAGCATGCACAATCCCTTTCTTGCTCATAGAAATCGACAAATCAGAGCGCGCGTTATATCGTGTCTATGTTATAAAATGGAATAGGCCTAGAAGTTTTGGCTTGGTAATGCAAATCTGTGCTATATTTTTTACCAAATATGTATAGTATATTTTACAATTCGCCCGCGAGCGGAGCCCCATAGCTACATGCAGGAGGAGAAGGAACAAAACAAAAGTGTATAGTCATGGACTTCCGGTTTGTGCGACCGTCCGTCCGTTCGTCCGGCGTAACACAGGCAACTCAAACGTCAGCTAACGAGAAAGGATATATATCTTAGGAAGGGATGAACCTCAGACAGCCAAACTTTGGTCAAAATATTTAAGTGGCAAGGGGGGTGCAACTGCGTGGTCACGTGGTATGACGTCATCGATGACGTCATCAAATGAGAAAAGGTCTATATATATTTGGAAGGATGAACCTCAGACAACCAAACTTGGGTAAAGTTGTCCAAGTGGCAAGGCGTGTGCAACGGCCTGGTCACGTGGGATGACGTCATCGATGACGTCATCAAACGAGAAAAGGTCTATACCTAGGGAAGGGATGAATCTCAGACAACCAAACTTGGATGAGGTCGACAAAAGGTATTGATCTTTGGAAGGGTTGAACCTCAGACAACCAAAGTTGGGTGGAGTTGTCTAAGTGGCAAGGGTGGTTCAACGGCCTGGTCTTGTAGTATGACGTCATCGATGACGTCATCAAACAAGAAAAGGTATATATTTTGGGAAGGGATGAATCTCAGACAACCAAACTTGGGTGAAGTTGTTTAAGTGGTAAGGAGGTGCGATGGCGTAGTCACGTGGCATGACGTCATCGATGACGTCATTGTCTCATTGACACAAAAAGATGTAACCGGGAGCTACGCTTTTAGCCCGTGGCTAAATCTATATATTAATTCCTGCCTTGCGGGTTGATTTGCCATTTTTAACCGTTCACTACACGTTTTTGAATGATGTTATATAGAAATCGGAAGTGTATTCACTGTTCGAAAGCACTGACATCTGAGTGTGAGGTGCGCATGGATACTGTGCAGCACTTTTTAGATGCCATTTAGAGATCAACAACCTGGATTACAGAGGTGCCAGAACTTTTAGCGTGCTTTGTGACCTTCCAAGTTCTGCACTCAGAACTGGCAATTTATAATCATCACGGAAAAATAATATATGGTCTGTTGATGCCTTTTGCAGTGAAAGTACTGAATTATAGTTCATGCGCACTATGCTAAGGCTATATACATATAACACATTTACACATTTTTGCAAATAGACAAATGGACATCAAAATGGCTGAAATGTCACAGTGACGAAATTGGCAAAACAACCTGTCCTGGAAGGCAGGGGGCGAGAGGTAGTTCCAGATCTAAGGGAATAAGTATATGGAATAACGCTTTTTCGTTGGTGGAGAAGTGGGTAGATTGGGTTGGCGGGAGAAATGTTATTGATAAAGCGATGACATAAAGATACACGCCTCTCAGAGAGGGTAGGTATGCCCGCTTTATCAAGGGCGAGAATATAACTGGTACCTGCCCAGACAATCGACATTGCCCTTCTTTGAACTCGGATTGGATTATACTATAATAAACGAAGACTATGTCAGATGGTCAGGCCCCAGACTTTTTTTAGTTGCGTAAAGGCTTCTGTTGGCTTTCTTCATTACATAGTGCAGTGCACTGTCCAGAAAAGATCAGAGATGTACACGCAGAGCAGCTTAAAGGACGAAACGTGCTCGATGATAAATCCACCGATGATGATTAGGCGTGACACGCAACTATTGTAGTGAAGAAAGTCAACAGCCATAGTTGTTACGTTATCCATGTTACGTTCTGCAAAGGAAGACATGTCGTTGACAATAGAGTTGAGCATTGATGGACAATTCCGGGTGGTGATGTTTAGTCGACATTAATCGCGTGATCTGCACGCGATTCCCGCACCAAACCCAAACTTATCAGAGAATTAAATAAAATTGATTATATAATAATATGCAGATCTTCTTTCTGTCAAGACTGCGATCAATGATGAATTCACTGGCGGATGTAGTACTTATGACGTCAATGGTTATCATAACAGCAGGAGCCCCAGCTCCGCTGAAGTGGATCAACCTGAGTCACAAGCTTAGCAATACCACGATTCATTGGCCAAGCTCTTTCGGCAAAAAGCTCACTCCCTTCAAGCACACTCTCTTTTTGAGAGAGAAAACTGATCATTTTTATGTGGAATCCTATGACATTTCATCCATGGAGCACATTGGAACTCACATGGATGCACCAAGCCACTTTAGCAAGGGCCAAAAATCCGTAGAACAGGTTCCTCTGGAGCAAGTGATTGGACAGGCTGTGGTATTCAACATAACAGAGAGAGCTGTAAAGAACCCAGACGTTGTAGTGATGCCGAGCGACTTGCAGGACTGGGAAAGAAAGCACGGCCGTATGCCTGATGGGTGCATTTTCTTGCTGCACACTGGGTGGACGAAGTATTGGAAGGATGCGGTGAAGTACTTAGGAGGAGATGGTAAAGATACAAGCGACTTTCATTACCCAGGTAAACCTATCTGTTTCCACCTTGAGAATAGGTAATATTCATTTAAACGGTCAGACTGGGACGAACACTCAAGTGAGGCTAACGCGGGTTATTCTCTTGTTTCACCTTTTCCATCTCAGCTTACTTGGAAAAGGCGAAACAAAAGAATCACCCACATGAGCTTCACTTGAGTGTTCGTCCCAGTCTGACCGTTTGAATAACGAATACATAGACCTCTTTAGCTTCCTTTGAGTCACGCTATCACGTGACCTGAAATGGGTAAATAATCGAGTTCTTGCAATAAGCGTTCGTATGGGAATTAAACCACCACAGTCGAAATGGTACACTGCTGTGCTGTCCACGGCTGCTTTGATTGTTCTCTATGCCCGGAACTTTCATTTCACAGCTTTCCGCAAGATCCGGGTTTACGAGAGGTAAGAATTCTGAACGAATGAAATGGAAGACTTGTAACATTCTATTCACAATTACGAAAACACGTAGAAATTACATTCGCTCTTCTACTCATTTTACTTTTCATAACCCCGTTCTTGCCTTGAATTGGTCTCTTTTAGAAATGGGCGAGATGAAAGAGATACGAGCAAAGATTTTAGGATTATGGATTCGACAAACCTCAGTCACCGATTTTCACTCGAAGTTTTGAGAAACTTGTGCGACAATAAAACTGGAAGAAAAGTAATATGCAAGTTACAAGCTTGGAAAACTAGACAATGTCCTCAATTTTGTTCTTCCCTACAGTGAAATATGGATGTGACTTACTGGGGTACGAAAACTGGGCAGAGAAAAGAAAAAAACACTTGCACTCTGTACAACTCTGATTCAAATTCCGAGGAGTCACAGTGATTCAGAAACAGAATCAGATCCAAGAAGTCATATACTTTGAAATCAGGATCAAGTAACAAACCTGGACTCGTTGATTATCATCATCGTGTTTTCCCCTACACTGTTTCAGCAGGTGGGGTGTCGACTGCCCTTGCCAGCAGCTGCAGGAAATTCTCCTTGACCTGCATTTCTCGTTGAAGTTGTTCTTTTGGTAGGTCAGTAACGGATTCATATTGTTTCCATTTATCGCGGCTGTACGGTTTTTTATTAGTTCGAAAAATAATCTGTTTTTGGAGTGAAGAGTTAGGGAGACGAGTGACATGAGCGATGTATTTTAGGTGTTGTTGATAGTAAGTGAGGAGTTTTTTCCTATATTTTTCCGGCTTTTTTGTAGGTGTGGCATTTCCAGCCGTGTAGGCCACCATGTTGAAAGCCTTTGTTTACCCATTTCAGGTATCGTGACTTCGTAGCGAAAGAGGTATATTGCCTATTGCAACCTCCAAAGGTAGCGTCTTTCACAAGAGTCTGGTAATGTTTGTAAGGGTAAAGCCATATAGAGAAGGCGCTTTTTAGGTACTCGGTCCCTGTGTAGAGTTCTAGCACAGAAAGCCCGAGTTCCTGTCCAAGACCCTCTTCTTCGCAAGCGATGCTTGCGAATAGGGCGACTCTAAAAGTTTGTGTATTCGTTACAGCATAGTTAGCAGAGGTCTCCTCTACTAACTTTGGTCACGACTATTTGTTTTATTAGCCATACTAAGCACGCATTCACGTTGATTCATGATTGGCTGTAGCTTGCATCCTGCAACGAAACCTGCGCTAAAGCGTGAATTGGTCCTAATAGACCTAGCGCTTGATTCATAGCGGAGCTCCTTAGCGGCCAAAGGCCGCAGAGCGGAGCACCATAGGTATCGCAGGAAGAGTTCAATAGCTCAAAACAGAACTCAGGTATACGATCGACTTGATTTTTCATGGTTCAGCGGTATTCTATGGTATCGCGGGCGCGTCCGTGCGTGTCTGCGCGCCCATAGCACAGGGAACCCCGGAACCGTCTGTCAATTTTCTGCAGGACTCTGTCTGTACCTCTGACTCTGTACAGAGTTTTTTTTTTCTAACTGTTAAAAAAAATCGATGGCGAGCCGAGAAAAATGAAGAGAGAACTTGAATAGAAGAGCAGAAAGAAATTCGAGGAGAGAGCTAGAAACAGAGACGGGAAGAAGCCGGGCAAATCATGAACCACCGCCAAAGAGTGCAAAAACAAACGACACAACGCGCGACGGTTTTTACTCTTCATCAAAAAGTGAAACGTTTGAAATCAAGCTGACAAATCACGATTTAAGAAATGAGTTACCAGCGGGAAGAAGTTGAAACCGATGTCATGATTATGAAAAAAACGGTTTGTCGAGGGAAAGAAGCAAAGCGAGTAGAGAAAAATACCAGTGCATGTACAGGGAAGTCGAAAAAGAAGACGGACGAAGAGCTAGCGGCTTTAGCGCGCGCGAGAAGACGCACAACGACCAGAAACCCATTTTCAAGGTAGGTACTTGAACTTTGTAGCTAGAGTATAAAGAGGGCATTCAGTAGTAATCATTTTTTATCTATCGCAAACTTTCATTCGAGTTTTTCCCCGCGCTTTTGCGGCTGTCTTTCAATCGATTCGCTATTTGAAAATGATGAAAGTTGAATGCGACGATCGTGCCAGTGGACTGTAGTTTAAAAATATTGCTTGTTTTGACAACCCTGAAATCGATTTCATAAGGGATGGACCATTATAAATTTTAGGGGGGGGGGGGGCAGGTGTTTGGTTATGCAGGAATTTTTTTCCGGGTTAAAATTTGTGTAGGAATGGTTTTTAGCAAGCCATGGCTTTGCAGGAATTTTTTCGGTATTTTTTCACATGATTTTTTTTGTCTTACCGAATTTGCCCATGTTTAAAGATACTAGTAGCGGTTTCTAGTCATTTAATTAATAATATTGCTCTGTAGGTGTGCAGACCTATTCCAGGGCTTTTCCTTTTACAAAAGCAATCGTATTATTATATGTCAAATATAAAAACATTAATTAGTTTCGACATAGTAGAAGGCATTTTACAGGTAGTCGAGGGGGAGCACACTTTTCTTTCGTTGCTCGTGAAGCGGGCCCATAGTTTCGATAAACACTTGCAGGTTTTGTCTTCGAGGCTCATCAGACTTATCGGTTATTTTCTTTAAATTTCAGTGACAACAGCTTTTGCCAGAGGCAGCTTTCGGAAAGACCATACCATGACACAAGTAAAACACAATTACAGCAGTTTCCACATGAGTAATGAGTCATGAGTAATTACAAATAACTTGCTAATTGTGATTGGTTTGGGTTGTGATTGGTCAAGAGCATGGTCTTTGATCCTTATGCCAATCAGTTTTTGTAGAGAAAATAATTACACAATTATACGTCTAATTAAATTGCTGACAAAAAAGAGAGATTGTGAATCACATCTCACTCTGCGATTGGTTAATTGTCGAATTTCTATGCATTTGATAGGATAGTGAATTACTCATGAATTGTTTTCACAGCAGTTATGTGAAAGCTGCTATACAGTGTATTTTTACTATAAATAGTTGTCAATTGTTGCAAATGTTTTAAACTACTTAAGGAGAAGACATCCTTTTTTTTATACACTTTTTTTTATTGACCATTTATCCAACAATTACAGAGTTAAAAGACAGATTACAGCATATATATCCCCCAAAAAACACATTCCCAGACCACCCTTCTCCCATCCCTAGGCCAGAACTACACACATACAGAGCACAAAAAAACAAAAACCCCACCCATCCCCTTCCTAACCCTACCCGGCATCCAGTGCACAGAAAAAAAAAGCAAAGAAAAAGGAAAGCCACACCCTATACTATGGAAGTTTGGTTCATTGGAGCACACCTGCTTGTGAATAAGTCGAGCCTAGAATTTTTTCCCATTTCATGAAATGAAAATTGAGCTTGTCCTTCTCTTTTGCAATTAAAAATTCAATTTTGCATACAGATTTGAGTTTACTGAAAAAGGAGTCAATTTGTGGTTGTTGGTCTCTTAATTTGCAAGAAAATATAAAGGATTTTGCAACAAGTATAATGTGATTTAATATAATGAAATCCTCATCGTTTTGCTTTGGTACACCCAATATGATATCCAGTTCGCTGAGATTTCTTTGTAAAATGTTTACTTCATGGAGGAAAGTTTCTATACGGGACCAAAAAGATTTTACAATCGGACAGGATACGAATAAGTGCTGTATTGTCTCATCTTCGTTTTGGCAGAAGGAGCAGAGCGGAGACTGTACTTTGCCAATTTTGTACAGTCTGGTATTGGTGAAAATGATTCTATGGAGGATTTTGAACTGAAACTCACGTAGCTTGGTCTCAATAGAGCATTTGAATGGAATACGATATATTTCATTCCAATCAAGGGATGATGAAGCAAAGTAGTTATTGTAAAAGAGTTGTGCTGTAGGTGGCTTAATTATTTTTGAGAGAAAGAGACTATGTGACATCATGTTATTTAGTACAAACGTACGACCATTCGAATACAAAAAGGATTGAGCTGGGTCTAGTGCCAAAACAAGGGATGAAACACATTTCCGGGAAACTCTCTTAATTTGCTTTTCCATCCGGATAGGATTGCCTCCAGGACACTTTTGAGTTGAAAAAGATTAAGATTAAAAATTTAAGATTAACATTAAATTTGCTTCTCAATATCGAGCCTTGTTCCTCAAACAATTGACCAATTTTATAAAAACCACTTTTAAAAAGATCTTGAAAGAAGAATGACTTGTTGTTGATACATATAAGCTTATTGTTCCAAATTACTTGATTTGCTATGTCGTCTATAGAATCTATGCAAGGGGCATTCACCTCAGACCACGCCTCTAAGCATTCTTTGTAAAAAAAAAGGGAAATTATTTTCCAGATTGAGTTTTGAGACGTCAAAATTGCATTGAAAGAGAAAACTTCCTCCCAAATTTCTAAGGTGGTGCAAAAATATAACCTTCCAAAAAGAATTAGGTTCCTCTAAGAATTTCTTGATACACATTATTCTTTGCGATTTTATCATAGACAAGATGTCCGGCATTCTAGGTCCACCTTCCTCTAGATTACTAATCATCGACACCCTTTTAACCTTATCTTTCCCATTCCACAAAAAATCGTACAAAAGGCTATTCACTTTTTTTATAAAGTCATTTTCACAAGGAAAGACAGATAGGGTATACAAAATTTTAGGGACTATAAAGGTTTTAATTATTTGAACTTTACCTATGAGAGTCAACCCCCTCCATTTCCAATTCTTAAATTTCTGTTTCATGAAATCTATTACTGCGTCCTGATTAAGCTCTTTGGAAATACGACTGTTATATGTAAAGTGAAGACCCAAAATTTTGACAGTAGACTTAATCTCTTTAACCTTTAGTTCCTCAGCTGTTATTTTAAAAGACCCCAAACAAAAGACTTCTGTTTTATCATCCGCAAACGATAGAAATTTAATTTCTTGGTTCTGGACGAATATACCCTTAATATTCGGGTTATCACGGACATTAATGGATAATAGTTCCAGCGCTATAATAAAGAGAAAGGACGAAAGGGGATCTCCTTGACGGACTCCGGAAAGTACATTAAAAAACGGTGTAGAGAAGCCATTATTGGTAACACAGCTGGCTATATTCGTGTAAAACATACAGACCCACGAAATGAATGAGTCACCAAAGTCAAACTTGTGCAGCGCTTGGAACAAAAATTTACGATTAAGAGAGTCAAAAGCTTTTTCGAAGTCGACGGTTATCAAAAGGGCGTCAACTTTATTTGTCTTGGTATAATAAAGTAAGTCATCTATTGATCTGACTGTATCGAAAATTGTTCTCCCTTTGACGTAAGCATTTTGATTGTGGTGAATTATGTGCGGAAGTACTTTTTCTAGCCTTTTTGCGATACACTTTGATCCTATCTTAACATCAACATTAATTAATGATATAGGTCTCCAATTTTTCGTGTGCCTCCTGTCCTTGCCTTTCTTTTCGATTAAAACTATTATAGCCTGTTTCTGCGATGTGCTTAGCTCACCATTGCGATAACAAAAATTAAGGCATTCAACTAACATTTTACCAAAGGTTGACCAAAAAGTCTTATAAAATTCGAGCGTGAGCCCATCGCTACCTGGAGATTTATTATTTTGAAAAGAGGATAAGATATTAAAGCATTCTACAGGAGATAGCTCTCCTTCGCATGTCGAGGTTAGAAAAGGACAACACAAGTCATCGATATCATCCTTGCATTTTTCACTATATAAATCTGCATAAAAAGAGTGCAATTCGTCCATTATTGTTTTAGGGTTCGACGTAATTTTCCCATCTGACTTGTATACTTTTCTTATCACGCTTTTCTTTTTCCTAGAGTTTTCCAAATTCAAAAAATACGAGTTATTTTTTTCTCCTTTCTCATACCAATTTACTTTCGATCTAATAATTGCTCCTTCGGTAATGTAATTATATTCGTTTTCATAATCGAGTTTGAGAGAATTTAACTCTTTAAGGACTTTTTCAGAAGGGTTCTCTGCGCATAATTCTTCTGCCTTCTTTATGTTTTGTTCTACAGTTTTGAGTGAATCACGTCTATTCTTGGCTTTAGCTTTGCTATACTTTATCGTTTCGATTCTGATTTTATATTTGAGCCAGTCCCACCGAACTCTAATATCTTCTGTGTAATTTACTTCATTAAGCCAATCTGAGTGCTCGCTTTTAATCATTTCTAGGTATTGATTGTCGTCACATAAACTATTATTAAATTTCCAATAGGATGAGCCCCGTACAGTTTCGTCGATACTATTAAAATCTAGAGTTATCGCAGAATGGTCAGTTCTTATTGCTGTTTTGATAGAAGCGTCTTCGACATCTTCCTGTAGAGAGTCGCTAATAAGGAAAAAATCTAATCTTCGCTGGATAAGAGGCTTGTTTTGCCGCCATGTGAAACGTTTTTGATCCGGATTTCTAAGTCTCCAAATGTCAATTAAATCATTGTCGAACATAATTTTTTCCACCCACTTAACTGACTTCTTTTGTGATCGCGCAGGAGGGCTGCAATCGATATCCGATTCAAACGTTATGTTCCAGTCACCACCAATTAAGAAAGAAACATCTTCCGAGAACTCGAGTGAATCTAAAATGCCGGCAATAGACTGAAAAAAACTGCATTGTTCTTGAACTTTATCAGGCGCGTAAAGGTTCATCAGAAAGAAAATGGAATCTTGAAGAAGTACTTCTAATAAGACGTACCTTCCCGAGGTATCCAGTTGTGCAGACTTGACCACGATGTCTAAATCATCCCTGACAAGAATAAGAGTTCCTCTACTCTGATTTGTACCGTGAGCAAAATACATATCTCCGCTCCAATCGTTTCTCCGTTGATTCTCCTTCTCTTTTGTGGAGTGCGTTTCTTGTAAAAAGAAGATCGAGGCCTTTTGTTTTTTCAGCCAACTAAAAACTGTTTTCCGTTTTTTGTTTTCACACAAACCGCGACAATTGAGAGAGAGGACAGCGAACTGGATATTATTTTGTTGCGCCATTAGTCATTGAACTGTAAACGAATAAATTAAACCCTCCACTATCCGATGATGAATGATGTGATTTAGAATGTAATTTAGAAGGTATAGGGTGTGCTAGGAAGAATGCCTTCACGGCAACAGGAAACAAAGGAAAACCAAACACAACTAGTGACAGCGGCACATACAAACAAAAGCAAAATGTAAACGAAAGCATTCTTTGCGTTTAAAAGGTAGCCTGCCTAATGAAGACTTTAGCGCTACCTCACAACTGCGTCGCGCAAAAACGTTTGGCTAAGCGTTAAGAATTTTCCCGTGCCCGGCCGGTGCTCTTGAAATTCTTTGAACAAAGGATGTTTTCGTCGTGCGTTGATTAGAAATTTAAATCTCAGAAAGAGAGAAAAAAGCAATCAACAAAAGTATGCATTTTTCAAAAAGGCTATTTTAAGAATTAAGATTATTTAAAGAAAAAACAAGCGACCAACTGGTTCTAGAAAAAATCAACAAAACGGTCATCAATGAATAACTTGTCCGGCTCCGACCTGCTGAAGTAAGCCTTCTTCCCGGCTTCCTTTGCCTCTTTTAGCTTTGGAAGCAACCTTTTCCTTTTATCGACGATCGCCTTCGGCAAATCGGGCGAGACTCCAAATCCGAGCCCCTTCGGTAGCTTTACTGCTGCAGAAAACACATCCTCGCGGTCCGGGTAGCGGAGAAAACGGGCAATAACCTGCCGTGGCTTCTGTGCTGAGGAGGAGTATTTTCTGATTCTGTGGATTCTCTGGAACTCTAATGTTGAAGCTTGCTCTTCCATTCCAAGCTTGGCAGACAAAAATTCGCGAAGGACTGCTTCAGTATCTTCTTCTCCATTCTCTGACTCAGGGACCCCGAAAAACCGAAGGTTTTCACGTCTAACATACACGTCTAAGTACAGCTTCTCCTGCCGCAACTTTTCTAGCTCTCCAGAGTTCACGGTTTTGTCTTTTACGTCATACAAGTTCGCTCTCAATGTCATGATTTCCCCATTTAGAGCCTCTAAACCCGTCTCCAGCTCCTTGACTCTATCGTCCGTCTTTCTCAGGCTTTCTTTAATACCCGAAAAGTCGTGCTGAAGATCCACTATTTTGCACTCAATAGTAGAGGTTTTGCACTCAATTGACGCAATTTTCTTACTCAGATCGCTGAATTTCTCATCAAGGGACACTAAACGGCCTAACACTTGATCAACCTTCGAGGATAGTTCGTTCATACTTTCTGTTGGACTGGCGATAATATCTTTGCTCTCCTCACTTTTAAGTCTTGTTTTCTTTTTGCTCTCCTCCGTTTCTGATTCGGAGCTACTTTTCCGTGACTTCCTCTTTAAATTCTTGGATAAAACATCCATTAACCAGAAAATTTGAACAGAGCACTTTCACACACGTCTTCACGCTGCCATGGCTCGACCCAGTCTCCCTTTTAGTGTCATCTGTTGGAATTTAGAAGCGAAACTTGATATGTTTCATTAAAGTTGCTATGCAAATTAGCTACAACCACTAGTGGTTGTATCAGATTTACAACATGCTACAGTATGCCCAGGGGGGACTCCCCTATTTTGGGGGCAGGGGTGCTTGTCAGGAACTTTCAATTTCATCCCTAAAAGGTACGATACATGGCATCGCTTAGTTGACTTGGGCTCCTAAAAAGGTACCAGCAAGACATATATTCATATTTTTTACGAGGGAGAATACGTCTGAAATTCAGGCAACTAACATGTGTAATTTGATTGATTTGCTAGAATGGACCTCTAATGGGTACCTATCTGGAAATTTTTTTTGCAAGTTTTCTAATTTTACCAGAGGCCTGATTTTAAACCCTAAAAGGTATGACAAGTACCCGCACCCCAAAAATAGGGGGAGCCCCCCTCCCCCGGGATGCTATTGTCCTGTGTTTCTTATTGTGTTTATATTGTATTGTTCTTATAAACTATTCATGATTTTTTAAGCATGAAATATAAACTTCTTGTCTTACTCATTGGCTGATTGCATTTTTAAACCGAACCGGGGAGGTTGAGGACCTATGGAAAATTTTCCAGGGGGGCTGTATTAAACTCTGATAATTCCAGGAGAGGGGGTGTGTCTGGAGACTGGAAATTCCAAGGGGGAGGGGTAAAAAGGGTGATTTTCCAGGGACATTTTATCCAAAAAGAGATTTCCCATGGGTATTTTGCCAGAAAAAATGGAAATTCCAGGGGTGGGGGTCATTTATGGGGTTCGAAATTCCAGGGGAGGGGGTCTGTTTCACGAGTGGAAATTCCAGGGGAGGGGGTCTTTTTAAGGGAGGTCCTCAACCCCTGGTAGGGTTTATAAATGCAGTCAGCCATTGTATAATAGGTTTGGTTAAAGTGCAACTCAAGGCTGAAATTTTAATGGCTTATTTGATTGCACATTCAAAATACAAAAGAATGTTTTTTTCGTGTTCATAGCTCTTTTGGTTCATAGCTCTTTTGATACTCAAGATTTTTACTAATGCAAATTAGCAAAAAATGACGTCACAACAAGACTTGGGCAAAGAGGCCAAACAATGTTTTATGTGTAATTCTGTTTTGGATATTTCGATTCAATTCAAACTTGGCAACAACAAAGAATGACCAAGACCTCATAACCCAATATGCTAATTAGTGTTTCCATGGTAACCCGTTTGGCTCTGGAAGTGATTCCTTGAAAAATAAGTAAAAATTTTGCTAATGTGTAAAAGGTTCTAAAATAAAATCTTTATCACTAAGTGCTGGTAGCCATACTGTAATACATACCCTATCAGAGACAAGAAGAAACTTTACCCTATGGCAGACCTACCTGTTACCTATCCTCCTCATGCCTATGGCAGACCTCAGGAGCCTCCCCAAAAAAAACCTAGCATATCCATCTACCATATACGATGGAGTGCCCCACCCCATGCCAATTGGGCAGTTGGGCAATTCCTCAGAATTCCAGGGTGGGTGGAAGTAGAGCTTGGAATTTCAGGGCGGGCACCCTTAAATACGACATTCCAGGGTGGGTAAGCACAATTTCCAGGGTGGTCATGATAAAATCACTGGAACTGCAGGGTGGTTGGTTCAAATTTAAAAAAATCCAGGGTGGGTAGCTTTTGTTGCGACTGCTGCCCATTCCTTCTTACCCAATAAATATATTTCTTATTGACTGTTCAAGTTTTCGCTCACGCAATCCTGCTCTAAAATACATATAAGTTTTGTGCTTGTAATCTAATTGTAGGATTCCAGATTTTGGAATGACACATTAACTCATGTCAAATAACGTATTGCAATTTTCCATTCACATGGAAAAATATGTAACCAGGAGCTCCGCTTTTAGCCAGTGGCTAAATCTATATATTATATTTCAGGTCTTCATCTCTCGGCTGCCAAGTGGCTCGTGGAGAAACGAAACATGAAAATGTTCGGCTCGGAGACGATGTCTATTGACGCTGGTCAGAATAAGATCTTCGAGGTCCATACATACTTGGCCAAAAACAACATACCCGGAATAGAGAACGTGGCAAACTTACACCTACTCCCCCCGACGGGTGCTCTGGTTTTCGCTGCTCCTGTGCCTTACGAAGGGGGGAGTGGCGCATGGGTCAGGATGTTTGCTACCGTCAACAACTTGCAACAAACCCAAACCTGTGGAGGAGCAGCTACTCATGCCCCGGTGGCAGCTGGTATTCTGATTGTCATGGCAACTATCTTGGCTATGCTCGAGGTGTGATCAAGCTTTTATACAACGATACTCGTTAAACTGAAAAGTGTGAAAAGAACTGTATTTTGTAACGGTTTTTAATCGCCCTGAAAAGAGACCGAAATAAGATCCAAAACGTTGGCTTATTTTGCGTTTTTCTTTTGGTGTACCAATCTCTATAAAGAGAACTACAGAAAAGTGCATGATCTACCGACTCTTACAGGATTTTAGAAACAGTATTAGAAACAGTGAACCTAGCTCTAGTCGGGTAAAAAAATCTATCAAAGAAAAAAATATTTAGAAAGTTTCTCACAAGAATCCCCAGGTGTTAAGGAACACGCGAAGGTCTCTGGGAGCAGAGGTTTCACCACGAGGTTGTTCCCCTTGTTGATTTGGCATTGAAAAACCCAAAAATCTAACAAACCTGTCAAGCCTGGCAAAGAAAAACAGGTTCTTACTGGCAATGTGTATGCTGTTGGTGCCTGTTTCGAAAGTGCAGGAAATGAGAAAGTAAATGTGAAAGTGAATCTATCTGTAAAGTTACGGCCACGAAATTTTGAACTGAAACACAGAAGGAATAGCGGATTGCTGTGGTTTAACATATCCAGAGCTCAAAAATATCCGACCATTTTTGACGCGACGCGAGCGAGTTAAAAAATGTCTGAAATACGCGTTTCATTTTGTGGAAGTCACCTTAAATTTGGGCTGGAATTCATCGCGACTGTCGGTGCTATATTAGGATAGATAGATAGATGGTTTATTCAAAAACATTGCAGCCCGTGGGCTGAATTACGTCTATGTTACAAATGTTAAAAAAAATATTATACAATGATAAGATCAAAATGTCAGATAAAATAGCAGCAACTCCTTAGACTTAATGTTTGCGCGTTTAAGTTGGCGTAGAAAATACGGGCGCTTATTAACTTTCTTAAGGGTCTCAGCCATATGACAATTCCATTGCAGGTCATCAGACACCGTAAGGCCTAACATCTTTGCCGCTGAAACACAAATAAATTCCGCGCCATTTATTCTGACGGACTCTAAATCTACCTCCGATCTACTACAACTGATACGCAGTTCCTTGCATTTGGCCCATTAATTGGAATCTATCGGTGGCCACCTGGGAGGACAGATCGTCAACTGATTCCTGTATGACACTCTCCTCTCCTTTCTCTACAACCTCAGTCAGGGTAGTGTCATCGACGTACTTCCAGAGGTCGACCGCTTGGGTTTCGAGGTCGTTAATCATAATTAGGAATAACCAAGGACCGAGTTTCGTGCATTTGGGACGCCGGATGGAATGGCGCCCCATCCCGGCGGCAGAGGAAATCGACAATCCGGCGTAGAAAATACGGGCGCTTATTAACTTTCTTAAGGGTCTCAGCCATATGACAATTCCATTGCAGGTCATCAGACACCGTAAGGCCTAACATCTTTGCCGCTGAAACACAAATAAATTCCGCGCCATTTATTCTGATGGACTCTAAATCTACCTCCCATCTACTACAACTGATACAATGCACGAGAACGGCTCTCGTAAGCGACCACCCAGCGGCTTCCTACTTGAATAATAGGTGTTGGTCGCTTACGAGAGCTTAGTACAATAAATGTAGAAAATATCATGTGATAATAATGCTTAAAATAGTTTGATTTATTTCCCGACTTTAATTAAGAATAGATAACTGCAAATATGTACATAGAAAATAGCATTTCACCGGTGCAACTTGTATCAGTTTAGCTATTTATGAGGTGATGACTGATGTTTTAGACAAAAAGTACTGTGGTCACTTACGAGAGCTTAGAAACAATAGAAAATCTCTGTTGGTGATTTGAAATTGTGGTCGCTAACGGAGCTGGTCGCATCGATAAGGCGGTCGCTTACGAGAGCTTGAAATAACAGAGGTTATGTGACATTTCAAACGTAGTTTCAGGAAAATGGTCGTTATGGGAGCTGGTCGCTTACGATAGCGGTCGCACAGAGAGCTTCGACTGTAGCCTAAATGCATATAGAGAGGTTTTCATGACTGTCGTGAAACCAATCGCAAAGTAATTACACCAAATTTGAATAAAACTTATTGCAGTAATAGACCTCATTGGCTTGGGCGTAATGTTTTCCCATTTCAGATCAAGTGGCATTCCCATGAGTATTCTCTCTTTCTTTTTCTGCTACGCAGCGAAGGATATGTGAAATATGGAAGAATTCCAAACAAAGAGAGAATACTCATGGGAATGCCACGTGATCTGAAATGGGCAAAACATTACGCCCAAGCCGAGGAGGTCTGTTGCGAATTAATCGACAGTCATGTTAAAGCTGCAACAAGAGAAGAACAACTAGACGCGACATGTAATGTACTACAGATGCATAACGCATTTTCATTTGTTGGCTTTATCTTTCGAGCCAGCGCTTTAAAACCTTGAATGTGAATTGCAGAGTCTCTTCACAGAGTTCTTAGGGTCATGGAAAAGCTGGAAAATACTTGAATTTGAAACATTTGAATTTCGATGGAATCTTTATTGAAGTCCTGAAAAGGTATAACGCTAGTGGTTTTCGGTGGTCTTCTAGCAGAAGATCAGTATGTTCGAGCCCCAAACCCCGATGTTGCAGCACTGCAACCAGGAATCTCGGACATCAGGATTTTACTGCATGAGTGTATCTCAATGGGCTCATTGAGTTTGTCATAGTTTCTTGGCGAGACAGGACCGTGTTGTTAGTGTTGCTGGCGCATTTGCGCAACTTCCATAAACGCGCATGGCCGTGGGCGTGAATGTCTTAGAAACCCAAATATGTCATGTGGAGTCAGGATTCGATTCATCTACCTGAGGATTCTTGGAGTTCATTACTTCCCTCATTGAATGCGGCAGCACTTCCTGTGTCTCTGGGCATTCCAAAAGGACGACCTGGCAACTATGCCATTCAGCATCATGATCTTCTCCAGTGGATAGGTGAGGGTAAAAATGCTCTGCCACATGCGGCATGTGGCGCTCTTTGGATAATTGACCGGAAGAAGTCTCTTCTAGAAGAGTGGGGTTGAGTAGTTGGCTTGACACGACCATGTTGTTTCTCTTGCTGGCGTATTGTGTGCAACTTCCAAAAAACATATGGCTGTGCGCGTAAACGTCTAAGAAACCCAAATATGTCACCACTGATGACCGAGAATGTCTACGTTTAAACAACAAAACTTTCAGGTAGAACAACGATAAAAAAGTGCTTTGACCTTTTTTGGTGAATGACGTCATCAGATTGATGTTAGCAACTTTGGTTTTCGACATCCAAGTACTCGAATTTATAGCATATAGTATAAATCACTAAACTATGTTTCACTTGAAGCCTGTATAAACACAATAAAATAATGTTTTTACCTTATATGGCAGATGACGTCACGTTTGATGACCGAGAACACCATATCAATTAAAGAGCTGACTTTAAAAGATACATTGTCAGATTCAGAATGCCTGATTTAGTATAAATCACTATTTTTCGGTTCAAAACAAATAAAAACTCGTTTTTACCTTATTTGGTAGATGACGTCACACATGATGACCGAGAACACCATAGTACTTTAGGAAACACATATTGTCAGATTCAGGATGCTTGATTTAGTACAAAACGCCTGGTTTCGGTTCAAAACAGATAAAATAACGTTTTTACTTTATTTGGCAGATAACGTCATCTTTGATGACCGAAAACACCATGTTAAGACACGAATAAACTTTGGCAACATTGGTTTTTGAAATCAGCGCCCTCGAATTAGTAAAAGTAGCTATGTTGCCAAATTTCAGAACGAAATGCCCGTAGGTGTCACATTTTGGGCTCCTGTGCACCTGACTAATACAAGATATGTTAGAAAACACTGACCACGCAGCCTTATATCCTACAGAGTTCCTCAACTCCATTATACCAAATGGCATGCCGGCACACAAAGCCCCGAACACCGATTATGCTGCTACGTAACTTGGATCCATCCCAAGGCTTTTATAATGGTACCAGATTACTATGCCTGCGCTTGAACCAGCGTGTTATAGAAGCGGAAAAGGCCACAGGTTCTCATACAGGAAAGCGAGTATTCATCCCTAGGATTACTTTGTCACCGTCCAATACAGATTTTCCCTTGAAGAGAAGGCAATTTCCGATCCGCCCAGCATTTGGAATGACCATCAACAAGGCATAGGGACAAACTCTAGATCGCGTAGGGGTCTATCTGCCAGATCCAGTGTTTTCTCATGGGCAAGTCTATGTAGCGTTGTCAAGAGTGAGGTCACCAGAGAGCATTACTGTTCTTGCATGAAATCCTCAACTGGGACTTTAATGCACCAGAAATGTTGTCTATAAGGAAGTGTTGTAACCAAAGCAATGTGTTATTTGTTCAGAACCGACAAACCTGTAATTTCTGTAGTAGGAAACTGAAATCCATTTCTGTAGTCATTTTCAATAAAGAAAAAAAAAAAAGAGTGAAAGCACGTCCAAGACAACACGCATTTATAACGAAAAACACATTCAAGAATTTTTCTTATTATCTATAGCTAGGGACGGTCACTGTTTGCCTTTTCCTCCCTCCTCTGCCTTTTATAGATTTTAGGGCGCATTTGAAAACTGTATCGTTTAATTCATGCCGTAAAAAAGAATTTTTACTCGCACATTACTTTCGTCACGAAGTGACGGGTTCAATTCTGGTTAAAATAATAGTTGTAGATGGTAGTTGACGCAGTGTAGGCTTTGAAATCAATAGTCAAATGAGACCTTTCACAGTAGGGACGACTAACTTGCTATTTTTTGGATTGCGCTTCCTACCTAAATTCACTCACAATAATCATATATTTGCTTATATAATATTCTCTTTCCACCATAATCGTCATTTGTTATTTTTTTATGTATTGTAAAATCGTTATTATTTTAAGGTCTCTGTAAACCCGTGAGGGGTGTCTTCGGAAAACAAACTCCCGGCGCGTCGCAATTTATGCTATGATAATCAGCTACATATAATTTTAAAGCTAAAATATTGCTCTATCTTATGGAGCTGTTTAGTTTATCGAAGTTTCAATTTTTCTTGTATTTTTAAGACCCCGAACTAAAAACTACCTTGTTTACTTGAGAAGCTCCAGACCTTTAGCGGTTTGTTGCACAATTTCACACTTTGTCGGATTTTGGTCTCGAAGAAATGAACTGCAAAACCATGTCAGCGATATTCGATATTTTGCATATCTTCGAAAATATCAGGTCGCGAAGTTGAAAGTCGCATTTTTTACAGTTTGTGGCCGCAAAATTTATCATAAAAAATTTTTCAAGTAAAAAATAAAAATTCCCACACACGGTTTTATAGTTCTTATCATTTTCTAAAAACACAGAAAATTTCACGCCGATATCTTAAATTGTGCGGGGACAGGAGCTTTGTGAAGGTAAAAATTTGACCTAAAATTAAAGTGCTAGAAAAAGTGTGTAAAGTCAATTACAGAAAATGAGTGGCGGGCAATACAAAAAAATGGGTAATTGAAGCCTAAGAAAACAGTTCACGCGTCAGTTGAGAGTTTAGAAATATACTTTAAGACTGTATCAAATGAACTTCGGGAAAAAAGCCATATTATGGATTTTTACATTTTTATCTTTCACGAGACCTTAAGTTTAGTCATTGAACGCGACGGTCTCAAACAATCGCCAGAGATCCAAAAGGCAGCACGGCGGCCATCTTGCATCCGCCATTTTGGATGTCGTCCCACTCCCATCAGCTCCCTATCCCATAAAATAGCTACTTTGTTTTGAATACCACATCGCCACTTATCCATTTGAATTTCGCTGGTCGTGAAAAGTTGAAAAGAAAAATCAGCGAAAAAATCATTGTCAAGGTTTGTTTGAGAGAGAGAGAGAGAGAGAGAGAGAGAGAGAGAGAGAGAGAGAGAGAGAGAGAAGCCTTTATTTAAAAATTAAAAATTTAAACACCCAGGCTTGTCCATTCAGGTAGCCAAGGGCCATCCTGCTATCAATAGGAGCCCTGGGTATAAACTAAAATATACACTGACATACATAAACATTTTACATAATATGATATAAAAATATACAAAATATGATATTAAAATATATAAATGTATAAAATTAAAATAAACCACTTAAGCTCGTCTTCAATCACCCCAATCCCTGACAGTTTCTTCAACACCATATCATGACAGACGGTGTCGAAGGCCTTGCGAAGATCAATAAACACGGCACCCGTCATCATCCCTAGGTCAATGTTCCTACGAATGGAATCAGCAAAACACATAGCAGCCCATTCCGTTGAGTGACGCTTACGGAACCCACATTGGTATGGACTCAGGATGCTATGGCGCTGTAGGTAGGAGAAAAGCTGCTGGTGTACAACCCTCTCCAGGACTTTGGAGACTGCTGGAAGTATTGAAATGGGACGGTAGTTGTCCATGTCATCCGCTTTTCCCTTTTTAAACAAAGGGATAACGCGAGCTGTTTTCCATTCATTGGGGACCTCACCATGTAACAAAGAGTAATTTAGAATTTGGGTCAGCGGTTTCACCACTATGGTAGCAGAGTCAATCAACAGGCGTGCAGGGATGTTGTCAGTACCGACCGCCTTGCCGGCTTTCAGACCACGCAGTTGGGCGAGCACAAATTCCTCAGACACCTCATCAAACTGGAAGGGCGGATGAGAGCGCCGAGGAACTGAGTTACAGGAGGTAGTGGTAACACCACAGGCAGACCGTATAGATTCGCACAAGCGTGTCGCGGTGCCAGTGAAAAAACTATTGAAAGAGTCCGCGATTAACTTCTTGTCAGAAGACAAAAACCCTTGAACACGAATATTTGGAGAAACAGACTTCTTATCCCCTGGGAGAATTTTCTTTAAAGTTTTCCAAAAAGCTTTATGATCATTCCCGCTTCTCTCAATTAATTTCCTATTATAAGCCGCCTTCGCTTTTTTGATGGAATTAGTAGCCCGATTTCTAAAACCACGATAGCTAGCCCAGTCCTCAGTCAAGTTTGTTTTCTTTGCTCTAGAATGGAAGTAATCCCGCTGACGCATGATTGATTTTACATCTTTGTTCAGCCAAGGGCAGTTGTCAACACCGCGCACACGTTTTTGGATAACAGGGGCGTGAGTATCAGCGACGCGGATAAACGCGCTTTTAAAGCTATTCCATAGACTGTCAACACAAGAAACCGCTTGCCCGTAGGGAGTCAATACAAAGTCCCAATCGACACCTTCAAGATCTTTACAAAACCTCCCGCTGTCATACTTTGCATAATTCCGGAAAGCTTTGATTTGCGAAGGAGCCCGTTTCCAGTTAAGTTTACGAACACAGTAAACAAGTTCGTGATCACTGAGATGAGAAGATATAACACCAGAGTCCCTGATATTCATAGGACCGTTAACAGCGATGAGATCAATCAAAGATTTAGACTCTTTGGTGATTCTTGTAGGTTCAGTGATGAGCTGCTTAAAGTCTAAACAACTAAAAATAGATTTTAGCCGCTTAGAATCGGGATCGTTTCGACTTGGCGACAAAAAAAACAGCAATTAAGGGAGCGACTGCAGAATACCCCCTCGCACATAGCTCCACCTTTTCAAAAACTGGTCAACTCGTCAACTTGTCAACTCGTCAACTGATCAACTTGTCAACTCGTCGACTCGTCAACTGGTCAACGCATCAACTTGTCAACTCGTCAAAGCATCAACTTGTCAACTCGTCAACTGGTCAACGCGTCAATTGGTCAACGCATCAACTTGTCAACTCGTCAACTGGTCAACGTGTCAACTTGTCAACTCGTCAACGCATCAACTTGTCAACTCGTCAACTGGTCAACGCGTCAACTGGTCAACGATTCAACTTGTCAACTCGTCAACTGGTCAACGCGTCAACTCGTCAACTGATCAAATGAACTCTTTAACTTGTCAACGCGTCAACTCGTCAACTTGTGTATAGAGAACTAGTTCTTTCACACGCATTTTTAGAACGAGGCTATGTGTATAGTGAACTAGTTCTCTCGCGTGCATTTGTAGAAGAAAGCTATGTGTATAGTGAACTAGTTCTTTCCAGCGCATTTATAGAACGAGACTATGTGTATAGCGAACTGGTTCTTTCACGCGCATTTATAGAACGAGGCTATGTATAGTGAGCTAGTTCTTTCAAGACGAAGGGCTAACGCTCGAAACGTCAGCAAAACACCATTTTTCAACGGCGTTTAACATAAATCTCAACCTTTGGTTGTTGTTGTTCATGTTCGTGAACTAGTTCTTCGCAGCGCATTTATAGAACAAGGCTATGTGTATAGTAAACTAGTTCTTGGCAGCGCTTTTATAGAATGAGGCTATGTGTATAGTGAACTAGTTCTTTCACGCGCGTTTGTAGAACGAGACTATGTGTATAGTGAGCTAGTTCTTTCCAGCGCGTTTGTAGAACGAGACTATGTGTATAGCGAACTAGTTCTTTCACGCGCATTTATAGAACGAGGCTATGTGTATATTGAGCTAGCTCTTTCCAGCGCATTTGTAGAACGAGGCTATGTGTATAGCGAACTAGTTCTTTTCTGCGCATTTATAGAACGAGGCTATGTGTATAGAGAACTAGTTCTTTCACGCGCAATTGTAGAACGAGGCTATGTGTATAGAGAACTAGTTCTTTCACGCGCAATTGTAGAACGAGGCTATGTGTATAGTGAACTAGTTCTTTCCAGCGTAATTGTAGAACGAGGCTATGTGTATAGTGATCTAGTTCTTTCACGCGCATTTATAGAACGAGGCTATGTGTATATTGAGCTTGTTCTTTCCAACGCATTTGTAGAACGAGGCTATGTGTATAGTGAACTAGTTCTTTCAAGCGTTATAGAACGAGACTGTGTATATAGTGAGCTAGTTCTTTCAAGCGCATTTATAGAACGAGGCTATGTGTATATTGAGCTAGTTCTTTCCAGCGCATTTGTAGAACGAGGCTATGTGTATAGTGAACTAGTTCTTTCAAGCGCATTTATAGCGGAGCTCCTGCGCGGGCCGAAGGCCCGCGCAAGCGGAGCACCATACCTAAGGGAAAAACGTATAGTATACTATCGAGTTGATTTTTGAACGTCACCGGCATTATGGATCATTTTGATGACGTCATTGATGACGTAAGGGCACGTGACTTTGGTGTAGTGTTCCTCTTATGGTCTTTGAAACTTTGTCCAAGTTTGGCTTCTATAGAAGCTTCCCTTCGGGAGATATGATTTTTTCTTTATTTTTCTGGTATTAAACCTATAGCGTACGCCGTCCGTCCGTCGTCCGTCCGTCCGTCCGTCCGTCCGTCCGTGTACACATGGGAACCCTGTGGTATGCAAAGGAAAAATTATATCTCCTCAAGGGAACACGCTAAGACAACCATACTTGGAATATTTTGTCTATGCCACAAGGGGGGTGCTGTAACACGGACACGTGATGTGACGTCATCAATGACGTCATCTATGCTTGAAAAATCAATATCTCGTGAAGGGAAGACTCTAAAGCAGCCAAACGTGGGTAATGTAATCCAGGTCACCAGATGAGCGAAATGAAGTGGTCACGTGATATGACGTCATCGATGACGTCATCTACGCTTGAAAAATCAATATCTCATGACAGGAAGACTCTAAACCAACCAAACTTGGGTAATGTAATCCAGGTCACCAGATGAGCGACATGAAGTGGTCACGTGATGTGACGTCATCGATGACGTCATCTATGTTTGAAAAATCAATATCTCGTGAAGGGAAGACTCTAAGACAACAAAACTTGGGTAGTGTAGTCTAGGCCACCAGATCAGCAAAATGAGGTGGTCACGTGATATGACGTCATCGATGACGTCATTTATGCTTGAAAAATCAATATCTCGTGAAGGGAAGACTCTAAAGCAACCAAACTTGGGTAATGTAATCCAGGTCAACAGATGAGCGAAATGAAGTGGTCACGTGATATGACGTCATCGATGACGTCATCTACGCTTGAAAAATCAATATCTCATGAAAGGAAGACTCTAAACCAACCAAACTTGGGTTAATCCAGTTCACCAGATGAGCGAAATGAAGTGGTCACGTGATGTGACGTCATCGATGACGTCATCTATGCTTGAAAAATCAATATCTCGTGAAGGGAAGACTCTAAGACAACAAAACTTGGGTAGTGTAGTCTAGGCCACCAGATGAGCAAATTGAGGTGGTCACGTGATATGACGTCATCGATGACGTCATCTATGCTTAAAAAATCAATATCTCGTGAAGGGAAGACTCTAAAGCAACCAAACTTGGGTAATGTAATATCCAGGTCACCAGATGAGCGAAATGATGTGGTCACGTAATATGACGTCATCGATGACGTCATCTACGCTTGAAAAGTTAATATCTCATGAAAGGAAGACTCTAAACCAACCAAACTTGGGTAATGTAATCCAGGTCACCAGATGAGCGAAATGAAGTGGTCACGTGATGTGACGTCATCGATGACGTCATCTATGCTTGAAAAATTAATATCTCGTGAAGGGAATACTCTAAAACAACCAAACTTTGGTAGTGTAGTCTAGGTCATTAGATGAGCGAAATGAAGTGGTCACGTGATATGACGTCATCGATGATGTCATTTATGCTTGGAAAATTAATATCTCGTGAAGGGAAGACTCTAAAGTAACCATGTAAACCATGTACACATGGGAATCCCTTTCATTCACACAAAAAAAATTTATAACCAGGAGCTCCGCTTTTAGCCAGTGGCTAAATCTATATATTAGAACGAAGCTACGTGTATATTGAGCTAGTTCTTTACAGCGCATTTGTAGAACGAGGCTATGTGTATAGTGAACTAGTTCTTGGCAGCGCTTTTATAGAATGAGGCTATGTGTATAGTGAACTAGTTCTTTCCTGCGCAATTGTAGAACGAGACTGTGTATAGAGAACTAGTTCTTTCCAGCGCATTTGTAGAACGAGACTATGTGTATAGTGAGCTAGTTCTTTCCTGCGCGTTTGTAGAACGAGGCTATGTGTATAGTGAACTAGTTCTTCGCAGCGCATTTGTAGAACGAGGCTATGTGTATAGTGAACTAGTTCTTTCCTGCGCAATTGTAAAACGAGACTGTGTATTGAGAACTAGTTCTTTCCAGCGCAATTATAGATCAAGGCTATGTGTATAAAGAACTAGTTCTTTCACGCGCATTTATAGAACGAGGTGTATAGTGAACTAGTTATTTCACGCGCAATAGTAGAACGAGGCTATGTGTATAGAGAACTAGTTTTGTCGCGTGCATTTGTAGAACGAGAACTAGTTCACTATACACATAGTCTCTTTCTACAATTGCGCTGCGAAGAACTAGTTCACTAGAGTGGTTTTCATCCGACGTGGAATAGATACTAACAAAATACGCACTGCTATACACTACGAAAGTCATTTCTATTTTATTCTCCTTTTTAATTATGACTAGTAGACACTTTTAAACACTGACTATTAGGTTTTGTTTCACAGCCGGATGAAAACCGCTCTATACACATAGTCTCCTAAGGCTGCCATCAATTTCAGTTTTTTAGAAAAATATACATAATGAAACGTAGACAAACAGCTTTAAAACGATATCATTTGAAGCTGTTCCTCGACCTTTCATTATATATATTTTTCTAAGTTCAACTGGTTGACAGATTCCTTTTTTCAGGATCCAGCTTGGCAAAATACCTCGTTCTCGGATTTTCATATTTTAGTATACACTCCGTGTTTTTAGACCGACCCGTTGACGTGTTGACGCGTTGTCACATAGCCTCCTAACGCTGCCATTAGTTTCCATGTTTTTATACCGAACTGTTGACGTGTTGACGCGTTGACATATCGCCTCGTCGACTCAGTGTGGTCGCGTTGACGCGATAACGCGTTTCTTTTAGGGTATAGCTATACGCGAGGGGGTATTCTGCAGTGTAGCCCAATTAAGGTCACCACAAAGAATCACTTCTTGACCCTGGGCAGAAGCAGAGTCCAACATGTCGTTCAGTTTAGCCATGAATTATTTGTCGTAGTAATCGGAGGTACGGTCAGGTCGATAAACAGTACCAACCAGAAAACTACGCGATTTCGGAAGCGCTATTTCTAGCCAGAGTACCTCTGCTGAGCTTAGCTCTAAATCGTCCCTTCTAGTCACAGACAGATCCTCGCGAGCATACACCGCGACTCCTCCGTGGTTTCCCTTCCTGTCCTTTCTGTACAGCTTATAACCTGGAATATCATACTCCCCATCACCAACATATTCCTTAAGCCAGGTTTCCGATAGCGTCAACAAATGAATTTCAGATTTCAGTGCGCGAACCAAAAGGCGCAGGTGATCGATCTTGCCACCACGACTTTGTATATTCTGATGGATCAGCTTGAAGCCCCGTAGTTCAGTAAACTCGTAGAACTTAGAAGAGAAGTTAGGACTAACATCAGAATCATCTTCAGAGTCTCCCTCAGTTGAGCGCGGAGTAGAACAAAACCGACAACATCGCGATAATTCAAACTCCGCGCCAAGGCATTTCATATGAAAACTTCGCCCGCACGAGTTACATGGAAGTTGTGGTTGTCGCGTACGAACTCCCTTCAAGCATAGAGCACATTTTCTAGGGCCCGGGTTTAGGCTAACGTCTCCAGATAGCAACACCAAATATCCTGCACATAATGACAGCTTGGTCAAATACAATCCAACGCTGGCTTTTAAAGATGGCGGCAGTAGCTGAGATCTTATGTATCGACGCGTAAGACCTTCGTTTCGTCCAAGATGAATTGTCCTTTCACCACCAAAAGCAGTCAAAACTATAAAGGCTATATCTGGCTTGTCATGTTTGAGTTTTGGAGATAGAACAGCAAACATTAAGAGCGCAAGAAACAAAGATATGAAGAGCCCTTTGAGCCTACGTCTGCTCGCCATGGCTGAGCGCGCATACTGACAGGTGTCAATCATGACGTCATTTCACCTTTTAAAATGCTAACTCTGCGTTGGCAACAGAAAAATTCGGATCAAGCGTAAAATTTCGCTTAAGATATCACTTGTTACCAGCTTTTACTAAAAAATGCCTCATGAAATACGATTTTCCGAAACTTCCTCCAGTCTAAAACAGTTAGCGATAGGACTATCTGGATCAATTTGCCATACGTCGGCGAGAAAGGCGAACATTTAACAAAATCCCTTGTTCATAAGCTCCGCAGATGTATCTATTTCAATAAAGTTTGATTATAGCAAAATGGAAAATGGAAAATGCCTGACCGCAAATGCTGCTGGCATGGACAGCGGGCGCTCGTTCGTGACCGCTATAATAAGCTGACAGCGCAAAAATACACAATGCCTCGTGCGTATATGCAGGATTTAAGGTGGCGGATTATTCGCATGAAACTAGATCTTGGCGCTGAAGATGAGGATATAGAAGAGATTTGATATTTCAAAGCCTAGATATATAAGGCAATACAGGCGTTCTGGTACCGTGGATTGCATGAGAATCGGCAGGCCTATTGACTCTACTATGATTGCACCAGATGAGCAGCGTATAATTATCGAAACTTTGCTGCGCCAACCAGACCGACGGCTTCGAGAGATTCAACATGAAGTGACACAAGAGACTGGGAATGTGTATTCCCTCTCTGCAATACATTATAATCTTCGGAGGAACGGGGTAACCAGGAAAAAGGTGAAGAAAAAAGTAGTGAACTTCCATTGTATTTAACATTACCCGAAAATTATCTAAATCTAATAGAGATTTCGCATAACAATAAACATTTTCCGCTGTGCTACGCAAATTTGAATTACAATGGAAGCGTGCACTGAATAAACACGAGAAGCTAAGAACTTACACTTGTTTGTTTTTTCAGTGGTATCAATTTATTCACAAGAATGTATATCTTTCTTACAATAAGCGCATAACGCGAACGCTTTTTTACTGAAATAATTTTATTCTCAGAAATATCTATTGTTCAACGGTGGACTTGGATAGGAAATATTTTGCATAGGCAGATAGTACTTTTCATAATTATGCATCAGATCTTATTTTCCATTTTTCGAAGAGTCCTTGCATTTTCTGAAGTGTGCCTACAGCAGCATTGCACATTCTTGAGAGCTTCTCTGCCTCTCTCTGAAGCTCAGGTTGTTATTCAACTTGAAATTCAAACATTCGATCCAATCGTGTCAACATTCAGTTCAATCATTCAAGCATTCGATGCAATCATGTAAACAGTCAATCGAAAAATGATATTCCAAAATACAATTATTCAATTCGAACATACAATCATTCGAGTCACTTTTCAAACATCAACTTCAAACGTGCAATGATCGCTGGCACATGTTCAATTCCACCATCGAAGACTTGATTTAAACCTCCAATTGTTTGATTTGAGCACTGCAATCAAACACATAATCCGAACGTGGTATCATCCAAACACATTTTCCATCCACACATGCGATCATTCCATTCAGACATTCAATCATTCGATCCCAACATGCAATAAATCAGGATGCCTGTGGCAGTCTTGAGATCGAGGCCATCCTGAAAACGCGAAAACATAATCACGTGACCTGTTGATTTCTTTGGTGCTTTATGTATTCCAAGTTCTACGAGTACTGTTTTAGCGTAACTTCTCTTTTGGAGCATAACAAGGTAAGAATTTGTGTTATGACCTACGTTTTATGCTTGTCTGGTAGCAGTAGAGAGTTAGGAGGAAACTTTGACTCAATAATTACAAAATATATTTCATTTTTCAAACGTTTAGTATTCCCGGTGTGCGGACCAACTGCATGCTCTCTGCACGAGATGAACGTAAGCTTAATTACTGTACGCAAAACGGGTGCAAGGCCCATGCTAAGGCCTAGACCCTTTGACTAAAAGAGTAAAATAAAGCAAGAAAAATAGTTAAGTAAAGGTGCAGTTGCAGCCTATACAAGCCCTTGAAATGTCCTGAAATTTGATCATGAAATAATTCTGCGAACCATGTGAAATGAATTTTGAAGAATCATTTTCGGCATGATTTTGCATTAAAGAGTCCGTGTCAGCCACTCCTTTGTTATTGTTTTCATTAAAAGTGCATATCACCCCTGAAAAGAGTGACATGGGACGAATTCTACGCGTTTCAAGCTTTAAATTGATGTATGATACGTGCGATTTGGATAAAACCCAAGCTCAGTACGTGCACACCACTGACAAACGACTGCGCATGCGCAAGATTAAATTTCCAATATGGCGGACTTCCAACAGCGAAAGACACGTGTTGACAATCTATTTATAAGAATCGTACTCCCTTTGGACTACAGGGAAAGACACAAATCAATGCCATAGGTAAGTAATCAAAAAAGTATTTTATTGATGCCATTATCGCGTTGAAAACTCGAATAACAGGGCCAAAACGCCATACTGAATCTACAGTTTTGGAGATACCTCCACGCGATTTTAGTTAAGCATATAATTTTGTCAAGCTTACTAATATTATACGATTAAGTCGTTTAGTTCACTTTATAGAACTTATGATTGACTACCGTTGAAAAACGGAATGTTCTCGAGTAATGACAGCCATCGAACTTGCAAAAGTACCTGGCTAAACTTGAATTTGGATCCAATGAAATAATACAGTCCAGAACAAGACTGCACTAAAAACTAGAAACTTACATAGACATTCCTTTGAAATTTCCATCTACTTTACCTCAGAATGGTTAACACATGACTTTTGTGAGTAATTTGTAATTGCTGTTTATTTGTCAAACGTTTTTTTAATGATTGAAATTGTTTTGTTTTGGCCTAATGCCAGATATACAAAAAACACTTTATTATGTACACAGTTGTTAAAACTTGATAAATGTGAGGGTGCACATGTTAAATGCAGGACTTAAAATACCCTTAAGCTCTCTTTTAAAAACATTTTAAAAACATTGTTCAATTTTGTCATATTCAGCAACTACAATGAGTGCCCCATGGCGACCATGTAAATGGCTATCCAAGGCAAGAATCCTATTGCCGTGACCAACAAAGGTTATGGACATTCCATTGATTATGACTACGGCAGATAGTCCTGGTTCATTTGCGAGTCTTTCAATGAAAAAAGAGGCAGATGACTGTGGAACAGCTGGATTTTCGTTTGTCAGCGTGATATCAAGAGGGTCTTCAAGTGTAATAGGGCCAATGGAACTATCCAAGTGACCAGCTGCTGCTTCTACAGAAGAGTTTATGGCCTGACCATTTGTCAGATGGTCATGTATTTCATTTCCCCTTAAAATTGAAGAGAGCATAATGATAGCTAAGGAGGGACACATTTGGACAGGCTGGGTGATGCTCGATGACTGGAGGTGAAAGAGCTTGGCCAAGAAAATTGCTAATATATAGATTTAGCCACTGGCTAAAAGCGGAGCTCCCGGTTGTGTACATGGTTTGTCACTATAATAATCTTTTCAGAAAAAATGTCTCCAAATATGTGCAGTATACAGAGATGCAGATGAAAATAAGCACGAAAGAAAGGTAAAAAAAAGGTACTAACCCCTCACAATTGAATAATTCTAACAAGGTGCAACAGTGTAATCAAGAGAAAAGCTTTTCTTTGTCATGAGCTGTTTTAATATTTCAACATATACATACCATACATGTACCATATTATTACGTGTTCATTGTATTTTTATTAAAATGTCTCACCCCAGAAAATACCCAACATGAATAAGCAGAGAAATTCAGAATACTGTAGTTGTTTGTCAATTTTGGTAATTTGACTGAATTTCTGTGTAACATTTATTGCAAATTCCAATTGTAAGGGAAGGAACATTTTTTTGAGTGGTTGGGAGTGGGGTTACGGAGGCACAAGGGTAAGGCCATACCTATATGAAAGCTTTTCAGGGGAGGGCACACCATTCTCTTGCTTGTTACTTTCCATTTAATTAATTGTCCATTTAATACCTCCTAGTTCATAACTTAAACTACTATTTTATATATACACTTTTTTCATGATGCATAGTCTTCTCAGAAGCCTTGGAGCAAAACGTATAACAAGGTGAGGGAGGTTTGCACCTTTCCTAGACCCCTGCAGATGGGGGGGGGGGGGGGGGGGGGGGGAGATGTTTTCCCTAAAAATACAAGGGAGGGCCAACACTTTATTGAAAACAGTGCTGAAATTCACCAGTCCTCTCCCAGTCCTCTCCCCCACCCCTCTCCCCCACCCCCTTGAAATAAAAAAACTACCTTCCATGTGTGCAAAACCCACCATGGGAGATGAGTATTTGATAATCTGGCATTGTGTGGACCTTCCAGAAAATATCCATCCCCCTCCCATGGAATGGTGTTGAAAAGTACCCCCCCCCCCCCACCAAAAAATAAAAAACAAAATAAATAAAGAAATCATAAAAAAATAAAATACAGTATTTGTATGGAAAAAGTCAGGATAGTTGACCCCCCAATTACTCTGGCGTTTCCAATCCCTTCCGTGGAGGGGGGGGGGGGGATATTTTCTGGAAACCACACACAGTCAGTACTATCTATGTCTATGTACCATGCATTACACATTACAATGAGATTATGGATTATGAAGATGGAGATTCATATGAGGTATCTTCCATCAGTTCATGGAAATCTAGAGCAATTAATCAAAACAAAATCAATTCCCATGGGTATCACTTATAGGGGTGCTACATGATTTTGTATCACACACCAAATCAATGAAAGTTATACCATTTTTGGTCCCAGGGTGAAGTTTCCGTGTTTTCGAACCAAGTTGAAGTCGTATTTGGGTGAATTCAATGGTAGTTCGTTTTGCCTCAGTGATTCTAGTCTTGCTCTGTTTCTTGCTGAAACTTCACCTGGGGACACTCACTAGGATTCTCAGTTCTATCAATCAAAAACGTCAGTCCCAAAGGCGGGGCTTCGGGGACCTCCTATCATTGGATGCCGCGTTTGGCGCCTTCTCATTGGCAGCAGGTTTAGTTCCCGAATGATCACATTGTATTATTCAAGGGGAGATGATTGGCACGATCTTGTTCCTGAACTAATCCTGCTGCCAATGAGAAGGGGCTTAATTCATCATCCAATGATAGGAGGCCCTGAAGGTCCGCCTTTGATTGATAGAACTGAGAATCCTAGTCAATGTCCCCAGGGTGAAGTTTCAGCAAGAAACAGAGCATCCTATGAGGTCAACCTGCAGCAAGTATAAACAAACTACCATTGAAAATATAACCCAAATACAACTTCAAACTTGGTTCGAAAACACGGAAAACTTCACCCTGGGACAAGGGTATGAAAAGCTATGTCTAAACCAACCTATGTGTGCACTGTGCAATTACAACTAAGGGACTGGTCATAAACTAGAGGGGGAAAGGGCTGGTGCATTTCTGTTTTGGTCTACATGTACATGTTTTTTTTGGAAACCCTCCCCTGACAAGATGCAGGAAAAATGTTGGCCCTCCCAAATGTGGTGACATAATTAATGGTGACCCTCCCCCATCATTCACTGGATCTAGATATTGCTAAAAAGACATTTTTATTACTTTCTAAAATCCATTTTCATGTAATAATAGCAGATTCGATTATGTCTTTTGTTTAGGGAAAAAGAATCCGAAAGTTACTTCATCTGTACGTATGTTTTACATAAAATACTCACAAATATCCTAAACTTCAACAGACTATTAATTCTCAATTAATAATAACTACACACAAGAGAATTTAAAAATTCTGACCAATATATTTTGGATAGATAAAGTAGGGTAGAGTGATACTATTAGAGTATCTTGTACAGTTGAAATATTGGTGGAGTCAGAATTTTATAATTTCTCTTATGTGTGTATTTATGTTTAACATACATCTGTACATTATGTTGCTAAAATCTTGCCAAGTTCAGTGTAGTTCAGCCATAGCATTAGTCTCCAAACACTAAAAAAAACTAGTGGGGGGGGGGGGGAGACAACATATAAACAACTTAAGTCAGCTTTTAGGGAAAGTTTAAAATCTCTTGCGCACGATGCGCGGTGGAAATTTAGAGCCCAGCATGTAGAATTAACCCATGTGTGGGGGAATTTACTGGGGAAAAACTGTGGGGGCACAGGCCTCCCTGACGCTATAATCACTATGGCCCTGTGACAACATTTGCGTAAAAAATAATGACCCTCCCTTTATCATTTGCACCATGCGAGACTGTGATCATATTATCATAAGGTTTTATGTATTCACTCTAAATAGTAGACAGTGCCAATTCAATAACTTCTGCTGTGCACAAGAAACCCTTAAGCCTAGTTTCCATAAAGTCTTATCTGTCGTATCTGACGTCTCATCAGTCAACCGTGAAACAACAACAACAACAATACTTTAATGCCCTCTGTAGTAACAGGATACAGTTCAAGAAAAGTTATGAATTAAAGTATTAACTTAATTAGAGGATCACAGTTACCTAAAAATAGCAGAGTTAATCAAGTTAGGTAACAGTGGTCAAGCAGATAATAGTCATTTACAATTCATAGGAGTTATAGTTAAGGTAGAGACAAACAAAGGAGAATAATTAACTAACAATAAAGAAAATAAATAAATAAATAAATAAACAATAACAACAACAGCAACAGAGTAGTACACTATGAAATAAGAGGATATGAAATAGAGAATTCCAATTTTCAATTGTTTCATGGTCGACTGATGAGACAGATACGACAGATAAGACTATACTAGGCTAAAGTAAACAACTTCAGTACCATAAGTCATTGTCCTGTTGCCGAAGATCCAAGGCAGCAAAGAGAACACGGCTCCATCACCATCTTCTCAAGTAAAGTAGTTTTGATTGCCAGCCAAATGTACAGCAGCAGGGATCAGCAGCGAGCAGTGGTTTTCTTGTGTGCCGCTCGATACAATACAGTACGTTTTTCGGCTTTCTTATTTATCTGTGAATCAGAATAATGATAATATGTTAGTCTTGACAGGCGTTTGTTTAACTCACTTTTCTTTAGCTACCTCGTGGTTCTTGTTTTGATTTCAAGAAATGCCACTGTGCGTGCAGAAACCTAATGTTTTTCTCAACACACACGGCTCAAGCAATAGTTAGCCTTATTAGAAAGTTAAAGGAATTCTGGAGATTTTCGGGGTCGCATATTAACTCAAATGCATATTTTATTTTGAAGCTAAAACAAGTTCGCGTTTCAATGTCACGCCGCCGGCTTTGTTCTAGCCGCCCTTCTAGTTAGGATTCAAAAGTTAAATGCTTGAACTTTTAGTTCCTACCTTCATCCCGAGTAGTTTTTTCTCCCGTGTATAGAAACACCTCGGAACTGTGAATGTCCTGCCATCTCCCACTAAACACTGCTTTATCCAGGAATTTTGAACCACGAATTGCTCGACGGCCATTAAAGACGCGACTTTGTGTTGCTAATTATTTCTACAAATAAAACCGTCCCTTCATAGCTTCTGCCGTAGTGGAAATGAGGGCTTCTCCCAGTTAATTTCACTCTTCAAAAAGTCACTGCCCAGTTATTAAAACGCCTCGGCTTTGTGAAAGAAATGGAGAGACCAGATGAAGAATGACTTCGCAAGGAAATGCACAGCCATATTGCATTCTACTCGGAGCTAAAATCTTGGTTGGACTTCTAGATGATAGGAAGACACTCTTCTGATTTCTTCAGATACGGCTCAGACATTGTCTTGTACTCCCTGGCTTTTGTAAACAAATTTCCATTTGCGTAGCACAGTTCTGAAGTCGCGTACAGTCGATTTTCAGTTGTTTTAGAGTCTTCTCTTCACGAGATATTAATTTTTCAAGCATAGATGACGTCATCGATGACGTCATATCACGTGACCACTTCATTTCGATCATATGGTGGCCTAGACTACACTACCCAAGTTTGGTTCTTTTAGAGTTTTCCCCTCACGAGATATTATTTTTTCAAGCATAGATGACGTCATCGATGACGTCACATCACGTGACCACTTCATTTTGCTCATCTGGTGACCTAGACCACACTTCCCAAGTTTGGTTGTTCTAGAGTCTTCTCTTGACGAGATATTCATTTTTCAAGCATAGATGACGTCATCGGTGACGTCACATCACGTGACCACTTCATTTCGCTCATCTGGTGACCAAGACCACACTGCCCAAGTTTGGTTGTTTTAGAGTCTTCTCTTCACACGAGATATTAATTTTTCAAGTATAGATGACGTCATCGATGACGTCATATCACGTGACCACTTCATTTCGATCATATGGTGGCCTAGACCACACTACCCAAGTTTGGTTCTTTTTGAGTTTTCCCTTCACGAGATATTATTTTTTTAAGCATAGATGACGTCATCGATGACGTCACATCACGTGACCACTTCATTTTGCTCATCTGGTGACCTAGACCACACTACCCAAGTTTGGTTGTTCTAGAGTCTTCTCTTGACGAGATATTCATTTTTCAAGCATAGATGACGTCATCGATGACGTCACATCACGTGACCACTTCATTTCGCTCATCTGGTGACCAAGACCACACTACCCAAGTTTGGTTGTTTCAGAGTCTTCTCTTCACGAGATATTCATTTTTCAAGCATAGATGACGTCATCTATGACGTCACATCACGTGACCACTTCATTTCGCTCATCTGGTGACCTAGACCACACTACCCAAGTTTGGTTGTTTTAGAGTCTTCTCTTCACGAGATATTCATTTTTTAAGCATAGATGACGTCATCGATGACGTCACATCACGTGACCGTGCTACAGCACCCCCCTTGTGGCATAGACAAAATATCCCAATAGTCCATGAGCCAAGGCCGGAAATTTTGGCTATCGGTATCATCCGAGGTGAATAAGGCTAATATGTTTTTTTAGAAGAATTAGGCATTGGGGAGTTCAGAAATGCCTGATAGCATCGCAGAAACGGTAGCTACAGGGCGGGGCAGGACGATTTCTGCACCCCCCTGAGAATGCGTAATTGACACTTTGTGAAATAAATGCAAGCGTAAAACTATCACTATCATACACAGTAACGGTACACAATAGTTGCTATTGATGCACGAGTGCAGAAATGAAGTTGTAAATATATAAACAATAAATATTTTAATGTTTGGTGTTAATCACGTGACCTTAGCACGTGACAACTGCCCGAGAAAGGCAGTAAGGTGGAGAAGTATTGTTCTCCAGCGCTAGGTTTCCGCGCACTAGAGATAAACGTCATCGTTCTCAAGTTGAACAGGTGAGTTTAAATACAATTTCCTGTTTGGAATTCCTGTTTGAAAAGCAAAAAGAGCGGCTAAATGTTCGCGTATGCCTCATTTGTAACCAACAATCGCTAGACAGACGATCAGTGCGCCAGGGTTGTTTACATAAAGAAGTCTTAATTCCCGAATTAATGTTTCTCCCCGGCAACTGTCTCGAGATAAGTGTGGTCGTCATGGATCAGGCACTATACGCGACTGAAATCGTCTGGAAGGAACGGTTTGCAAACATTCTTTTACGCATGGGCGTATTCCATACATTCTGCACTGGCATAGCCATTCTTGGTAAGCGCTTTGGCGAATACATTTTAATCGAATAGTAAATAGTTGCCATCAGAGCCCACAAGTATACCTATGAAGCGCTAATGACGTTGGCGTGGGAAGTGTTCTTGAAATGGCTAGATGACGATGAAAGAGCGGCACAGCGCGCTAGCGTAACAGCACTTCTAGAGCTCATTTCCACGACAGATCTCAACCAGGTGTACCAAAGCTTGTTACATGTGGAGGGAGTTCTTGGATCACCTTCGACACGATAATTGCGATTTATCATCGTCGTGGATGTCTTAGGTAGACATTGTAGAGGTTGTCATTCTTGGACTCCTGCGCGCATCCCGTGAAGGCAACTGGGACTTGCACCTCCAGTCCATAAGAAAGCTCATACCCTGGTGCTTTGCCTACGGCAGAGTTAACTATGAGCGCTATCTTCCCCCATACTTTGCGCAGATGACAAATCTCAGAGAAGAACACCCAGAAGTGGAAGAGTGGGTCCTTCTTCTGTCCAGCTGAGCAGTGGTAATGCGTTTAGGCGTATCCCTATGGACCAGACGATTGAGGTGACAATCAAAAAAGACACGCAGACGTCTCTGGTGGAACCACAGTGTTCAGTTTAAAGCCAGCAGCGATTGAGCGTTACTACCTAACGGCGGAGTTCCGTAGCGCCTTTTGAGACGATATCGCTCAGTCCCAACACACTGATCTACAGAAGTCTCGGATAAAGAAAGACGAGCAAGCTGTTTCAACGATCTTTCCATCAAGAACAGCGTGCGTCTCTTGAGAGGTGGAGAGACTGGACACCAACTACGCAACATTGCAAGTTCTCGGATTGTGCGCAAGTGGAGAAACTTCCTTACTCAAGTGAGCAACAAGACAAGCCTCATTTTCTTTCTAGTAAACGAGTGGAAGACTGACTCGGGCACTAGAAGGCTCGAGAGCAAGGGCCTTTATAGTAACATCGGCGAAACACAAGATTATTCGAAGAAGTTCCGTCTTTGATGTGCCGCCAGGAAGAAGCAGATGGTCGTTTCTCACTGCTTCTCACTGCGCCAATAACGGCTACAACTCCGTGATGATATGCTCAGATGATACTGATGTTCTAGTGATAGCTTTAGCGGGGTTGAGCAGACAAGTGCCACACTTTGCTGGTGAAGACGGGTACAAGCACGCGCACGAAAGCAGTGGAAGTAAACAAGGTCGCTGCGTCAGTCGGGAGCGATGTTTGCAATACAGTTATCGGGATGCATGCACTAACTGGCTGCGATTCGGTGAGCGCATTTGCCGGAAAGGGCAAGTCGCAGGTTCTGAAACTCATCACGAACATTAGAGCCTGCCGCGAAGTAGCGGTTGAGCTAAGGCTAGCAATGGGAGGTCTCATCACAGATGATGGACAAGCTGGAAGCATACACCTGCCTTATCTACCCCAGCAAGACCAAGACCATTGAAGTTAACAGCCTCAGATACCAGATGTGTTGCGCAAGAAGAGGTGTTTTGCAAGAAGGGTTTTCGATAGGGAGCTATCAGCTCCCACCCTGCAGGGACTGACTTGCAAACCATGCCAAGCGAGCCAACTACCAGTCCAGTGGGCAGAGGGTGGAAAATGGGAGAAGAAGAAGGGGTTCCCAAGCTAACAGTTGATTGGATGGATGGTAAGCCAGTACCAGAAGTGATATTGGAGCTACTCGCCTGTAACTGCACGAAGAAGTGTGTAGACTTTACATGCGTTTGCATGTCAGACGGGCTGAAGTGCGCAGAGATGTGCAAACTTCAAGATTGCGAGAATCGCCCTCTATGTGATGACGGAGACATCGATTCTGAGATTGAGTTTTCCGTTGACGAGTTGATGATTATTAGAGGTGCTTGTTTGTAAACCACGAGCAAGCAGGAAGAAAAACGTTTATATGTGTCTCAACGAGGACTAAACATTTGAAATTATTGACTACAACATGGCGGCGGGATACGCTCGAGGAAGCAAGTATCTCATCTGGTGGAGGTTTATAGTGAAAAAGGCTTCGTCAATATGAACTTGGTCTCCGTAAATCTAAAAATGTAAAATTACATTATTAGATAAGGATACTTTACAAATAATAGTACAACAGAATCAGCCATAAAGCGTGTTGTTGCTTGGTATGTCGGCTGGAGTGAACTACTTCCGGTTTTATCAGCGCCACTTCCGGTTTACAATAGTTCTTTTTTCCTATCTTGCTTTTCTGTATAAAAAATGATAAGATCATAGCTCTAACCAATAAGGACAACACATTGGAATGCAAAAATATTAAAACTAAAGTTGATACGAGGAGTTTCGTGCTTGTAACACTTCACTTCCGGTTCAAGATGGCGGTTATTTTGAAATTCCTCCTTAACTCGCTAAAGCTACCACTTATGAATTGCTATCAGGCATTTTCTTACTTCAGGTAACCAACCCTTTCAGAAAATCAGCATTAGCCTTATTCACGTCGGATGATACCGACCGACCCCCTTGGCTCATGGACTACAAGTATGGCTGTCTTAGGATGTTCCCTTGAGGAGATATAATTTTTTCTTTGCATACCACAGGGTTCCCATGTGTACACGGACGACGGACGGACGGACGGCGGACGGACGGACGGCGGACACTATAGGTTTAATACCAGAAAAAATATATAGATTTAGCCACTGGCTAAAAGCGGAGCTCCTGGTTATAAAATGTTCTATGTGAATGAAAGGGATTCCCATGTGTACGTGGTTTATATGGTTGCTTTAGAGTCTTCACGAGATATTAATTTTTCAAGCATAGATGACGTCATCGATGACGTCATATCACGTGACCACTTCATTTCGATCATATGGTGGCCTAGACTACACTACCCAAGTTTGGTTCTTTTAGAGTTTTCCCCTCACGAGATATTATTTTTTCAAGCATAGATGACGTCATCGATGACGTCACATCACGTGACCACTTCATTTTGCTCATCTGGTGACCTAGACCACACTACCCAAGTTTGGTTGTTCTAGAGTCTTCTCTTGACGAGATATTCATTTTTCAAGCATAGATGACGTCATCGGTGACGTCACATCACGTGACCACTTCATTTCGCTCATCTGGTGACCAAGACCACACTGCCCAAGTTTGGTTGTTTTAGAGTCTTCTCTTCACGAGATATTCATTTTTCAAGCATAGATGACGTCATCGATGACGTCATATCACGTGACCACTTCATTTCGATCATATGGTGGCCTAGACCACACTACCCAAGTTTGGTTCTTTTAGAGTTTTCCCTTCACGAGATATTATTTTTTCAAGCATAGATGACGTCATCGATGACGTCACATCACGTGACCACTTCATTTTGCTCATCTGGTGACCTAGACCACACTACCCAAGTTTGGTTGTTCTAGAGTCTTCTCTTGACGAGATATTCATTTTTCAAGCATAGATGACGTCATCGATGACGTCACATCACGTGACCACTTCATTTTGCTCATCTGGTGACCTAGACCACACTACCCAAGTTTGGTTGTTTTAGAGTCTTCTCTTCACGAGATATTCATTTTTCAAGCATAGATGACGTCATCGATGACGTCACATCACGTGACCACTTCATTTCGCTCATCTGGTGACCAAGACCACACTACCCAAGTTTGGTTGTTTTAGAGTCTTCTCTTCACGAGATATTCATTTTTCAAGCATAGATGACGTCATCTATGACGTCACATCACGTGACCACTTCATTTCGCTCATCTGGTGACCTAGACCACACTACCCAAGTTTGGTTGTTTTAGAGTCTTCTCTTCACGAGATATTCATTTTTTAAGCATAGATGACGTCATCGATGACGTCACATCACGTGACCGTGCTACAGCACCCCCCTTGTGGCATAGACAAAATATCCCAAGTATGGCTATCTTAGGATGTTCCCTTGAGGAGATATAATTTTTTCTTTGCATACCACAGGGTTCCCATGTGTACACGGACGACGGACGGACGGACGGACGGCGGACGGACGGACGGACGGCGGACACTATAGGTTTAATACCAGAAAAATAAAGAAAAAATCATATCTCCCGAAGGGAAGCTTCTCTAGAAGCCAAACTTGGACAAACTTTCAAAGACCATCAGAGGAACTCTACACCAAAGTCACGTTCCCTCACGCCATCAATGACGTCATCAAAATGATCCAAAATGCCCGTGACGTTCAAAAATCAACTCGATGGTATACGTTTTTCCCTTAGGTATGGTGCTCCGCTTGCGCGGGCCTTCGGCCCGCGCTGGAGCTCCGCTATGAATGTACAGGCATTGGATCCTGATCTTCCATTGATGGTGGATTGTGAGAGATGGTAGGGGAAAAGACTTCGTCAGCGGCGCCAACATGGCTGCCACATTGCTTTGTGAGCTCTATGTGTTTTGAGCTGTTCAGCGTGTGTTCATCCTGTTCCCGCGTAACATGTGGCCGAATGTTGCACAATATGTACCCTTTGTGGTACTAATTCATTTTTTTCCAAGTTTAGCCACCTTTGTCGTGACTTGTGGACAGCAATTGGTTTCATGGTCGTTCCAACATAACCGCCATGTTGTTCCAACTACCGATTCTGACCGGCTAATTTACTCGAGTTCTACACTCAGGTCATTACGGAAATTTGGTCCAAAATGCCCTATTCCAGCCGAACTATGGGGTAAGCTTGCTGATCTCGGGATTAGAAAACCATTTCGTTCTCGTCGGAAGTCTCGCTTGTCAAGCTCAAGTTCTGGTCCTCGTAGGCGCGGGCTTCCTGTGGAGTCCCAAGGGTTATCGAACGCCGTACCACTGGGAGGAGGCCTAACAAGTCCCAGGCCAAAAGCATCTATTCCCCCCTTATTAGTTTGCAATGCTCGTTCGCTCTCGACCAAAGTTGACGAGTTGGATTGTGTCATTGGCCTCAATAATATCGATGTGGCTTGCGTGACGGAGACGTGGCTTAGCGACGATATCCCCGACCCTGCTGTCACCGTAAGGGATTTTATCATCTTCCGTAAAGATCGTGCGACTCATGCTGGTGGTGTGGCTGCCTATGTGCGTTCTTCTATCCCGTGTAAGAGACTTTTACAGATTGAACCATCAGAGGGCATTAGTGAGGTGATGTGGCTCCAGCTGAGACCTGTCCGCCTGCCGCGCCATGTCTCGTCAATCCTCATGGCGGTTGTGTACCACCCACCAAACGCTACCGCTGATGATAATAACAATCTCTATAACCACGTGCAGCAGGTTGTGGACGACTACCAAGCTAAACATCCCGACTGCCTTATATGGGTTACTGGTGATTTCAACCCGAATGCCACCAATATATCTGCTTCCATCTTCCGGCAATGCTGTGGGCTGTCTCAGATCGTCAAAATACTAACACGTGACTCTGGGATATTAGACTGGTGTTTGACGAACTCGCCCAAATTTTTTATGGATCCATCACAACTCCCAAAGTTAGGAACCAGCGATCACTACTGTGTCCTAGTGAGAGAAAAAGAGTCTCGTACCCAAATCCACGAGAAGTGCAGCGTGACTAGGCGTGACACCAGAGATAGTTGCGTGCGTGACTTCGGCCGTTGGATAACCAGCTTTTCCTGGCATGAATTTTTCGATCTGTCTTCTTGTGAAGATAAGTTCCAATTTCTCGTGACCACATTAGTTGATGCTGTGAATAAATACCTCCCACTCAAGACGTCACGTGGCCATAGCACTGACAAACCATGGATCTCCCCAAAGATCAAGGGATGGATTTCGAAACGCCAACATTTCCTTTCTAAATATGGAAAGACTCGCCTTTATTCAAGCTGTGGCGTAACAAAGTCGCCAGAGTTATTGGGTCTTGTAAGACATGTTACTATGCCTCGAAGGTAAAAAATCTTAAGAGCACGCGAGTCGGGCGTTGGTGGAAAGAATAAAGAGTATCTCTGGGACGTCCAGTAGCGACAGGGGGTGGTTCTACCAGTTGATTGACGGCAAGGAAATTGATACGATCGATACGCTATGTCAGCGAATCAATGAGTTTTTTGCTGGGCTAACGTCCTCATTTCCCCCCTGACGCCCTCTGACGTAGCGGATATTGTGGTTCCAGACATTCCTGCTAATCTCTTCGTGTCTGTCAGTGAAGCTTTCAAGTCTCTCCGTTCTGTCAAACTGAGAAAATCCCCTGGCCCAGACGGGATTCCTAATTTGGTGCTTAAGGACTTTGCTCACGAGCTGGCGCCTGTGCTTGCTGATCTCTATAACGCTTCATTAAGTGCAACCGCCGACTATATGCATTAAGGAAGCTGAAACGTTGTGGCGTGGCGGAGCCCGATATTGTGACGGTATATTGCGCGCTTATTCGTTCCATCCTTGAATATTCTTCTGTTGTATTTTCTGACCTGCCGCAATATTTAAGCCTGGCCCTTGAACGGGTTCAGAAGCGCGCTCTTGCGATCATATACCCTCACGTTCCATATGATGTGGCTCTAGTATCAGCTGGCATTCTTTCACTTTCGGACAGGCGATCTGAAGCCTGCTCTAAGTTTATCAAAGACCTAAAACCGCAAAACCCTGTTACTAACCTTGTGAAGTCCTGTCTCGTTTCAACTACTACTAGATATAACCTTAGATCTGCTTTATCACACCATTTAACTCGTACGAACACTGATCGCTTTGGTAACTTCTGCACGCATAAATACGCGGGACAAGTGAATAGACCAGGTTCGAATTACGCTCCAATGCTCACAAGACAAAAGCTTCAAATCGAGGCTTTCTCCAAGTTCTAATACATTTACAGTAATTTCAGAAGAAAGCCTCGACTTGAGGTTATTGTTTGTAGGCACTGGAGCGTAATTCGAACATGGCCTATTGACATTGGACATTTCATTATTTAACTATTTATTGTAAACTGCCTGGCCATACCTGTAATTCAGCTCCTAGCTGCAAAAGGTGTTAATAAACGAATTATTATTAGATAGAAAATACCATTGGGATTATGTATTGTGCTGATATTGACCATTGCACATTGTTGGCTGGATGGCTGTGTAGAGAACTGTGGAGTGGATGTCTGTGAAGTGGAGGGCTGTGACCTGGAGGATTGTGAAGTGGAGGGCTGTGAACTGGAGTTCTGTGAACTGGAGTTCTGTGAAGTGGAGGGCTGTGAAGTGGAGGGCTGTGACCTGGAGGGTTGTGAGGTGGAGGGCTGTGACCTGGAGGGTTGTGAAGTGGAGGGCTGTGACCTGGAGGGCTGTGAAGTGGTGGGTTGTGAAGTGGAGGGCTGTGGACTGGACGGCGACGTACAGTGAAACTGGAAAGGATGTTATCGACGTAATGAAGCCACTCAGTAGATTCATAATAGGATGGATCTTTGCTGTTTTGGACAGGGGGATCTTCGTTATCATCATTCACTTGATCACTGACATTGGTGGATCTTCTGCTTGAAATGGTCTCTGTCAGTAGAGTTGTATTGAAGGCCTGTGCCAAGGTTGCTACTTTTGCAAGTAATGGTTCTGTGCAGTGAGGACAGAGTCCACCATGTGTAGCCAAGCACTCATCATGAAAGGTGTGACCACAGCCAAGTCGCTTTACACCATTACCCCTAGTGACCTGACAGCCTGGACAATCACACAATTTACGAGGGTCAGGATAGTTGTTTTCATCAAGTTTTAATAGCAGATATGAGAGAGGAAGGGATTTACTGTTAATGACCTTGTCCAGGGTTTTGAGGTGGAACTGTGGCTTATTTGGGTTTCCGGGTACCTGAAAAATAAGAGATTGGCTGAATAACATTGTGTTTTTAAAAGTTCTTCGGCTACTTTGCCTGCCACTTTAACCATATTTTTTCTCCCTTTCCTCTGCAGTATGGCCGGACAAAGGCATCATGGAATGATTTAGCTGTAAGTGTAGTGGGGTAAAATTTGATATCTCAAGAGAGAGTGCCAGATCTCAACTTTCTTTTCTGAAATGACTGACATCCGTTTTTCTTGAAGTTGTAGTAGGCTTGGAAATGCTGTTTTGATGCATTAGGTCACTTAGCATGGACAGTGTGGCTCTATCGTAGTAGTGTCGTTCCCATATAATGAATGTGATTGCCAGCCTAAACATGATGTTGGTGTGGTTATCTAAATTACCAGATCTGAATGTAGTGTCATAATGAAAAAAATGCTAATGGCAATATTTCCTCTAAAAGGTTTATCATGTAGACGTACTCCAAGTCTTTGCAAAGTCTCAACTTGTCAAGTATTTTGTCTCGTATAAGCAGCCAGCCACAGAGTGTTCCCACTAGTATCAGATTTGTTCTGAATGGTTTGGGCTTTTTTGGCAATATGGAGCCAAACACAGTACTGTACAAAGTTGAAAATATACTAAAGTAATTTTCAAGAACATCCTCATTTGCATTTAGGCTCACATGGGAAAGGCCCCTGTTCTGGTATAATCTGGTGATATAACCCATCTGGGTTTGGAAGCTGTGCAATAAGTTTTTTGGTATAAACCACAGGCTTTCCTGAACATCTACATATATTCACTTCATTACCGCGAACATAACATCTAATTTACCCCGACCTGCTCCCAGTCTGACCTGGATAGCTCAGCTGGTTAGAGCATCTGATGTACAATTCTGAAGGTCGTGGGTTCGAATCCCTCTCGGGGTCAGAGATTTTTTCTCTTTCTCCGCTTACTAGGGCTAACGCTCAGAAGCACACATGGGACCATTTCATTAGCACGTTAGCTTTCACACAAGGTTAATTCCTTATCTCCATTCTGTTGAACTTCGTGCTACGCGGCCACAGGCTTTCCTGAACATCTACATATATTCACTTCATTACCGCGAACATAACATCTAATTTACCCCGACCTGCTCCCAGTCTGACCTGGATAGCTCAGCTGGTTAGAGCATCTGATGTACAATTCTGAAGGTCGTGGGTTCGAATCCCTCTCGGGGTCAGAGATTTTTTCTCTTTCTCCGCTTACTAGGGCTAACGCTCAGAAGCACACATGGGTTCATTTCATTAGCACGTTAGCTTTCACACAAGGTTAATTCCTTATCTCCATTCTGTTGAACTTCGTGCTACGCGGCCACAGGCTTTCCTGAACATCTACAAAGACACATACTTGTTAGAATTAGATACTTAGCAATGAATGATTGGCTGGAGAGGAGCAGTGATTTCATTTTGTGTATTTGATTTTTTGTTCTGCTTTTTTCATCCAAGATTTGGTTTCTTTTGAAATTTAAAAGGTTGTATTTACAATTCAAGGAAAGTCACTGGCCTGACTCAGTTGATTCCACTGAGAATAGTTCTTGAAAAAGTATTGAAAAATATTGGTTTTCTCTAGCAATTTCAGTGGAATCAACTTCTTAAGCATTTACTTTTCCTAAAATATGAGTTTGAAGTGGGTTGGGTTGAAATGGGTTGTGTGAATGTCAATGAAATTGAAAATTCGCTGAGTGTATTAAGGGCAGGGGGAAGGGGAGGAGGCTACAGCAATTCGCAGTCAAATTCTTACCTGAACTTTTTGATTTGTTGTTGTAATCCCTTTGCTGTGAACTTCCGACATCTTTCTGGAAGGCTTTTTAGGTATGTGGTGTTGTATTCTTTCAGCTTTTTCAGGAACAGCTGTTTCAAGTATATTGGCACAATCCCCCCTCGACATTCCTTATCTTGGCCATTTATTCTGCATGTTGGCTTGCTGTGAATATCCCGCCTGCAAGAAGGAATTGCAACTGCTGGTATTTGGTCGCGCACATCCATTATTGCAGAGGCCATGTGCGTAGCTCTGGATAATTTTAACTCATCAGGCATCCGAATAGTGTAGATAACATGAAAGTCATCCAACAGGAAGATCATGCTATTTCCACCCTGCAAAAAAATAATCAATCAGTTTATGGAAGTCTTCCTTTTTTAATGATATGTGAAAGAAATTTGAATGTTTGGTTTGGTTCCCTTGGAAGTTCCATGCAGACCATCATTTTGTATTTGAAAAATCTAGAGGCGTATGTCATGCTGATAGCGGGGAGGGGATGAATGAAACCCATCCCACTCATTTAGGGATGATACATGGATATCTGAAATTGAACAATTATTGTCATAATAATAGTTTACTGCAAAGTTTACAGCAAATTTACCGTAACAACATCTCCAATTTGTTTATTCAAGTTGTCAGGATAACTTTTTATCAGCTCTTTGTTGTGCCTGTCTATGGTCCTTGGGCTGGACAAAACCCAAATAGTATGCCACCGTTCAAAGCCGCAAGAGAAGTTCCATGTTGGTTCAGATATTGCCCAAGATCTTTCTGTAATGTTGAAATTTTCTGGGATCTAGAAGAAGATACTTGCATTAAGGCAGATTATTGTTTTATGCTACCAATAAAGTGTGCAAGAATTTTACATAAAATAAGCAATGATGTGTAGAAGGCCAACTATTCTTCTAAACTGGTTTCCTGGATTGTTTTGAAAGATATATATGGACTGCAAGGTGTATTTATTAATTAAGAGAGGGGATATTACTAAGTAGAATGAATGACAAGAAAGCCCCCAGCTCCTCCATCCCTGGACCTTCCAAGCATAAATGAAATCCAACCCATAAAATCAGTTAACAAAACTAACAAAACATCATCGTAGGGTTTGGAAGAAGACTTATACTAAATACCTCAAATATGCAATAATGTGGAGAATGGCTACAGTCCTTTGTTTCTGAATCTGTTTCCTCTCTTTGGAAACATTCTCATTTGCACTGATCGAGCTGGAGACAAATAATGCACTGATTAGCAATTATGTGTGATTCCAGAAATTAACAATCCACCTCCAACTGAATGGATTGAAAATACAGAGAGGTGGCAGGTATGTACAAGGGCTAGAAAATTACTGAAAATGTTGTATTTGGGGGAGGGGGTCCACACCCAATCACTATTGTGTTTAACAATAGTCTTTTAACAGGTTTTTTGTTTGTACAGTTTGGAGAACCAACAGTTTGGAGAACCAACAGTGTTTTATCACCTCAAAAATCGTCTGGTATAATCCTGGGGCATGTTTATCACAGAATTCTGCCATAGCCTGTGGTTTATACAATGGCTCCTCCCCCTCATTATAATGCCGGTGGAGAGCGGAGTGAAACTGGACCACCAGAGTATTGAATGATTGACCTACAAAAAGAAAGAAATAATAGCATTTATATTAATTAATATGATTGTCACATAACAGGCAAGGGGATTTCATGACGAAATTTTTTACAATACATTTACAGAAACAGCTGAAAGTAAGCACGTTCTTGCCTTTGTTGTAAAAGAGCTGTTACATGATTTTCTCCCATTCGCCTGCTTCTAATAAGACCTCCCCACTGCCACTCACTTGTCCACACGCCAATGGTGTCACAAGCGACTGCCACGCTCGTTCCTCAATTAGACGGTGAGGATGGACATGGATGCCATTTGTGTCCAGTAAACATTGCAGTCGGAATAGGAGGGTCTTAAAGTCTCTCCGCAGCTCAGGAAGTTGAGTCCTCGATGTATCTTTATCGAGCCCTTCATTTAGACTGAAGTAGAGGCGGTTGAGAGGGGATAAAGTGACTTCCGCAATCTATAACCGAGAACCAGCAATCTATAACTGAAAACTTCTGCTCTATCATAAATTACATAAAAGCATTCTGTTCGAATTCCACCCTCCATCTTAATCTAGAAAGGTGTAGCTTTATAATATTTTGATTTTGGTATAACCAGCGTGGAAATGCTGGCAAAAAATCCAAACAGCGAAAAATGGTTCGAGAATAAACAACATGTCTGACGTCGTGAAAAAATATTTACTCCTAAAAAACATAAAATATACCTTATCAACTGTGCTGTTCGGGCTCATTGTTGTCTTAGTGGTCTGGCTGGCTGTGAAGCTTGCACTATGAAACACAAACCTGTTAAAATCCCATTAAAATCCTGTAACAAAACCATTACCGCCACTTTAATGGCCATTACTTTTGCATTTTATAATCTAATGCCATTGTAATGACAATTAAAAAGCAATACAATTTTGGGCGGCCAAAGTGCAAGCCATTAAAAAGTCGTTACTGAAACCATGTGGAACAGTAACGGTTTTGTAAGGGCCATTATTAAACACTTAAAATCTGCGTACGTATTGGGCGCCATGAAAAAGTAGTTACTTAAACGCATTGGAAAGAGTAATGGAATTTCATGGTCGTTATTATAGCCGTTCTCAGTAACACGTGCAGGTCCACTAGAAAACTTGCGCGCCAAAAGTCGTTTTTGGTAACCGTTTCCATGACAACGCACCCGCTTTTTGCAATTCGGCGTGTCAGCAGTTCTTTCGCGGCTCCTTGAGTTTCTTGGCGGTGCAAAGTTTGAAGATGTCATTTCAAGCATTTTTAGAGGATTTTGCGTTTACGAAAGACTCCCATTTTGCCGAACTGGATAACGAAGACACAGAAGAAATTGGCGTGCAACTACCGGACTTGGAAGACACCCAGATTGTGCAGCATAACGACGAAATTGTAAGATAAGTCCACCCTGAATGAAAGTTTCAGCTGTTTAACTTATGCAATCTTCTTCGTGGACTCGTGTCCACCAACGAAGTTTATTTTTCTCCTTGGCATGAGAAAAAATAATGACTAAATAGTCATGATTTTAAAGATTTGCTTGTCTTATTTTTTCCCCGGTCCATAGAGAGAAGTGGTCTTGTACTTGGCGACAGCCAAAGGCAAAGTAGCCGGACCCGAGCTTCCTCCTTTCGAGTTGCCAAATCGTTGGACGTACAACACGCTGCGGCTGTGTGTTGAAGACTTTATAAGTCGTCGAATTTTGGAGGGCAGCAGTGACAAGTTAGTGATCGACCAAATGTATTACAAAAAAGCTCGAGGGAAAGGAGTGGTCATCCTAAACAGCGACCACGACGTAGGATCATTGGTGAATGAGTACCCGATTGCGGTAAAACGGAACGGAGTCAAGAAATCAACCATGTACCTCGCGGTCGACTATCACACAGAAGGTATGACATGGATAGCGGCATTGTTCTACGTTGCCTATTCAGTCTTTTGGCAGTGTCAGAAATGCCCATAAGACTAGCCAGGCAACCTTTAGAATTTTTACTGGGAAATATCCACATAAAAACCCTGTTTTTCCCAGGAGTCAGTCCATGGACCAAAAAGCCAGGTTGGGAGTACATGGATAATTTCTGATGCATGTGGTTTTCTCTTGCTTATCTCCTATAGGTCAGAACCAACCTATCACCCCTCGCAGGTCTCTGCGTATTCGAGAACAACAAACATTCGACATCTTTGTCCACGAGATCTCCCCAGACATGAAAGTTAGCACAACATCTAGTGTGATACATAATGTCAGTTCCAGCGCCGACCTGAATGAAATCATTGTCCTCCTGAAAACTTTTGAAAGTCCAGATGTAGTTTACACCCCAGCAAATGGCCTATATTGGCTTCGGAAAAGAGGCAAGCAGCCAGTAAGCTTACGATGTGAACAAGATCTGCAACTCTGCAAAGCCGAATACAAGGGACAAAGCGCAAGACTGGCTTGTAATTCTGTTAGTCTCAGCAAATCGCCAAGTAAGTTTTAATTTCAAGTCAAAATTCAAGCCCCCACGTATGCCTGGGTTAGGGGATGGGAGAGGTGGTTATTGGGGGGGGGGGATTTTTCAGTGCGCTTTGCATGCTATAAATTTTACCCTAAAAACTGCCTTGTGTTTTTTTATATCTCCCCTCCCCCAGTTTGGAGGCTTGCTACAGCCCTTCATTAGCATGTTAGCTTGTGGCAATTCCTAACCAGGTTCTTCTACCTTCTTCTTTTACCACAGGAACCAGCAATGCTACATCAGGTGCCAGAAAGAGGCGTCTAGACCTAGGTTCATCAAGTGCAACTGAGAATGAACTGTGGAACAAAACACATGTTCAACTGGTCGCCGACCTCGAGAAAAGAGGTACTTTGTGGAGGTATGGTAGCAAGCATTTGACCATTTGGACTGATAGGATACTCCAGGCAAATAGTAGTGGAGTGAGTGAAGAACCCAACTGGACAGAGCACATTGATGCAGTGGCTGTTCCTCCCAAAACTAGACGCTCCAGCTCTCCCAAGGAGCAAAAGCCAAGCACTAGTCAAGGTCAGATGCAATCTTCACTTGAGTCACTTCTGATGTTGATGATAGCACAAAATGCACATGCCTCAGCAGCACTACAGGTGAGTGCTAAAAGTTTAATAAATTGAACCTTATTATAAGAGGCAATAGCCAAAATTTTAAAACTTGAAGTGTACACAGAACAACTGGGCATGACAGAGCTCAATAGGTGTATTCTCACTTGCCCCATATTTTTACCATAGTAGCTAATTGATTTCAGGCTAGTAAAAATATTTTTTATCCTGTAAAAGCCAACACCACTTAGCGTTTGCCAAAAAGACTTCTGGAAACAGACATGTGCGGGCTAAAGCCAAACATTCCAACTGATCTGGTCAAAATAATTGCATCTTTTTTCATGTTATTTGAATTTGCTTTTAGTGCTATAAAAATTCATTATCTAGTCAAACTGGCAGTGTAATTCGTTTCACCAGATCTGGGTCAAAATACATTATCAGTATGGAATATTTTGGCTTGAGCGAGAGTCTCTTTCAGTGAGTGCTAAGTGGTGTTGGCTTTTGCAGGCTAGGATTTTTTTTTTTACTTTTTGCTTATAACCTCTTTTTCCTTTTTGCATTGATTTGATAGTACAAATAAGTGGAATCCTGAAATTTTTATATTTCCTTGTCTTGTTTTGGACCCAAGAAGGAAAAGTAGCTGTCTAAAATTCATATTTTCTTTCCATTCTGGGAGGAAAAATCCAAAATCCTGTTTATTTCAGCAAATTTTAACAAGTAACAATTGTAACAAATCAGGTTGATAATTAATTTAGCCAGTCAATCCTAAGTCATAGTCTTCAATGCTGCTAGAAGCCATTTTGAGAGTCAGGTATTGTTAGAGATCAAATCTTTTTTTTTCAATATTGACAGATGCCAAGACAAGTCACTCAGCCCTGCAATGCAGGAGGAAAAGGTGAAATAGTTTGTAATATATTTTCTCGTACACACCAACCCTTTCACAAAAGGTTGCTTGGGTTGCTACCTAACACTTTATAAACAGGCTCATTCCTCTGATGGTTTATGGAAATTTATTCAAGGGAGGGAAATTATACAGTGTTCTGTCTGCAAATGATCTGGTTTGCTGGGTGCCAAAGCACTAGATGCTAATGAGTACAGAATGTTAAAAAGCTGCTGTCAGCTGCAGTACAGTATTTGAAATCAGCCTGCTTTATCATTGTGCCCCAAGTTGTTCCAATGCCAAAACATGCTTATGTTACACTTAGCTTTTGGTTTTCTTAAATCCGGTCATTCCATTTAAAATTAGTAACCACCCTAGGCTCTAAATTGCTCTGCCTCTTTGGAAATCCAAAACTCTTGTGTGGCCAATACGAAAATTCCAGATTTTTTTCATGGATCCTGTGGAAATCCAGGCTCTCTTACAGCCATTCTCAGTTACATGCAGTCAGTGGGGAAAAAGCGTGCAAGCGAAAGCTCGTTTTTCTGTCTTGTCTGAGCGGGACAAGCTGACGAAAGCATGTGCATTGCCATGGAAACTTTGACAAAAAAACGAGTTTTCGCTTGCAAGCTTTTTTCCCAGTGACCGCGTGTAACTGAGAATGGTTGTAACATAAACCCTGTGGAAACATCCGTCAAAATCAAAGTCCCTTGGGGAAATCCAGGGTCAAAATAAGGAAGAAGACCTCTGATGGAAATCCAGGTTCCAGGGGGGTTACAAATTGTGAATGGATTGAATGGCCGCCAATGCATGTATGTAGTACTATCATTTATGTGTCAAATGTTTTGACAGCAATGAATGAGATGACTGTTGGTGACAGCATCAACATGATACAGTCCATTGGTTTGTCCAAATACAGCAACACCTTCCATGAGCACTCTGTAGATGGGCCAATGCTTGAAGCTTTCATCAACACACAATTTGGAAGACAGTTGATGCTGTCGATGGATATCTCTGAGGAAGACTGCCTAACACTTGTTCCAGAAATATACCGTCTTAAGGCACGGGGGTACAACAACCATACATCCACAGTCAGTTCTTTGTAAATATGACTGAGCTATCCATTTGAAAAAGTATCCTGAAAGTAGCAAATTTGCCAAATCTGGGACTGATCTTTGGCAAGGATATGATTTCCAAAAGGTCAGATAGTCATGAGCTCATAAAACAAATAGTTGTGTGTGGTATCTTTGCAGGCTTTCATAACCTTTCTACTTACCGGTAGCTAAACCTTGGCAATGTTACTCAATTCAGGATATTTTTGTCAATGGCATTGTTTTGCCTGATAGACGCGCTCTGATTGTTTGTGGTAGGAAAGTAACAATAATAGCAGAGCTGATAGGTCAGGAGTTGTTTTTATTGTTTACATTTTACACAAAATGTTGTTAGCCAAAAAGTGAGGAGAACCCCTTATGGTTAATGTTGTTGTGTTGTATCTTTGCAGGCTTTCATAACCTGTCTAGCTAAACCTTGGCAATTTTACTCAATTTAGGATATTTTTTGTCAATGGTATTGTTTTGCCTGATAGAGGCTCTGATTGTTTGTAGTAGGAGAGAAACAATAATAGCAGAGCTGATAGGTGAGGAGTTGTTTTTATTGTTTACATTTTTGAAAAAAAAAGGTTGTTAGCCCAAATGTAATGATCAGAATCCCTTCTGGTGAATGCTGGTTGTAATAGAAAATGTTGCTTTTAACAGAAGTTTTCACACATATCCACATTCCTGGAATGTATTGACACAGCTGCCAGGCGATATCTGAAAGAGAACATGTCAAGTTGACCTTACTCAAATATTTATAATAAATTGTTCTTGGTTATACTGTGTAAGTTCTTTTCTTTATGGCTGGGTGGCTCCTTCACAACTGGCACCAGCATCTGATTAGTACTGCAGTTTTTTGTCCAACCCTCGCACACACGTTTTATTAAAAATGCATTTGGCAGTTGTGATATTTCACAGGAAGCATGGACAAGATAAATTTTAAACATTTATTTTCTGGTTGGTCAGTTCTATCTGGTTGAGTAGTTGAAATTAGTGAATTGATGTGCATAATTCTGCTGTTGGAAAATGAGTGAGGATAAATAAAATGTCACAAGCAATACCCTTGTAAATTCCAAATGCATCTGGTGTCAGTAAGGTAAAAGCCAGATTTTACATAATAGTTGGATTCAATTTCTTATTAGACCTGAAGAGACCTAAATTTTGGGCTCCAGAAAATATCCATACCCCCCACGGAAGGGTGTTGAAAAGCGACCCCCACCCCTCTGGAATTTCCAAGGAAATCAGTATTTGTATGGAAAAAATCAAATAAATTGACCCCCACCCCTCCGGAATTTTCAATCCCTTCTGTAGGGGGGGGGGGGGGGGGGGGGGGTATTTTTGGGAACCACACATTTCAACTGTTGGTCAAAACGATTTGAAGAGGTAGTCATGAATAAACCCTTGTGACCATAACCCCTAACCATTTGTACAGTGTTGAAGTCAAAATTGTAGGTACATGTATTAGATCAAAATTAGAAGCTGGTTGTTTTCAGTTTGTGAAGACGGGCTTGCAGTTTGCCCCATTGGGTTAATTGGTTTTAAAAATGACCCCTCACAGGAACAGAAAAAATAGAATTTATAATAACGACCTCCTAGCTACATTGGAAATTATCTTCAAAATGACCCCATCAAAATAACAATTATATAATTATTCATTCTCCTCAATCACACAGATTATAATGACCAGCTCCTACCCTAGTACCCACACTGCAAATTTTCCTTTAGCTAGGAAACACAAGGACTCAGCATTCTGGTTCTTACCTTGTGCAAAGCTATTTCAAAGCATCGTTTAGGATACTTCTGGCTGATATCTGAATTCCTCTTTAGCCAGCTTTTCGCAATGCCAAAGCATTTCTCGATCGGGTTGAGATCAGGGGAATATGGCCTAGAGTCAGAATAATTGCATTGTCTAGTATTTTTTTTTTGTTATAGAAAATAGAAAAAACAGCGTTGTTCAGTGGTCTATCTAAGTAACACCTCTTTTGAGACTATCATTTTGTTTCTACACAGTGGGGAATTATGCCCCCTCACCTTTCCAATCAAGGCTACGCAGTGGTGAAATTGTGATACATGTGAGCTAAATAAACAAGCAATCAAAACTTTGGCATTTTCCAAAAAAACAACCCTTTTAATTTCATGTTGAGGACCCAGCCTGGATGTGTCCCCCATCATCTGATGCATTGAGACCCCACTGGAGTAGCTTTTGTGGCAAAATAATAGCAAAACTAGCACGTGCCATCTCTAAGATTATTCAACACTTGACTCCTTATAGAAAAGAAATAATGTATATTCCGTTTGAATACACTAGATTTTATGTGATAAGCCTTGAATTAAACACCATATGTTCTAGTGAAGTTATATAGAAACTTGATATCTGTTGACATAAAAACAATGTCTTGCTGTTGTCATCTCGCGTATAGCATCAAGCAGTACAAGCAATAGTATACTTACGGAAGAAATACAACAATCCCTCCTTTCGATCTTATCATTTGGATGAAGGTTTCTGACTTGTGAATCGCACAGTTATCCAAGACCACTACTGAGCGTGGCTCACCATTTGCAAATGAGCCAACCAGGGGAGCTACAAATAGCTCCACAGCAGATTCAAACCTTGATGTGTCATAAGGGCCAACAATGACATGGGCTTGTACACCATCACATGACACTGCTCCCAAAACACTATATCTGGTGCCACGGGTGAAGTTTCCCTTCCTTGACACACGGTTCCCTTTTAGGGAACGGGCAAACTTTCTCTTCAAAAACAAAAGCACTTGAGTTAGCATTTTTAACAAGCAGGGTGTCAAGTTCCTATTTTTCAAGCACATTCACTTCCAATTAATTTCCAATTTTTTGTTGGCCAAACCCGTATAATTTTCCTCTTCTTTTTAGCTTTTTACAGCAAAAACTTGGGATATCCAGAATATTTTGCACTAAAATTTGACACATTTCCAGTCCTCCTGACATTCTCTTTCAAAATTTTCTCTGGGCAATCGTGCCCACAGCTGTTGGCCATATTATGCATCTACCTGCATAAGATATCAAGCTCAAAGTATGCACTTGTTACCTGAACAGTTCTGTCATCTCTAGCAGATTCATCCAGAAACAGCAGCTGTTCTGGGCGAAAGTTTGAGATAAATCTTCTGAATATCGCGCGTTGCAGTTCGCTGCGTTCCCTGGCAATTAGGTGCATCTGCAATTGCAAGATTTAGAGCGGATTTCAGATGACTGGTAACAGCAACTGCAAAGTGACAGGAACCAGTGACAGAGTGATCACATTACGAGCAATAGTCTAAAAACTGCTTTATGAGATTTGTAAATTGTAATTGATAGGAAAAAATACACGAAGTCGCCTGAATGCTAGGTAATGCAAAATTCAATTGCTACAACACCTTTTTTAGGGTAATTCCCATCTGCCCCAAGCATCTGTTTAGTGTTTGAATGGAGAACGTTTCGCCTGTCGTGTGATGAATCCATTGTTGGAGTTCGTCCAAGTAAAGTTCTGGATTATCCTCTAAAATGTTGCGTATCAGAAGTAAATCTGCAGCTTTGAATACAATATACAAAAAATACGATGAGATAACGTACCAGAATAATGACAAAGAGCAACAAATGGCTTGCATACCAAAGCTTACCTGTTATCTGGCGATGCTTCGACTTTCTTCGAGGAGGATCGCTCACGCTTTGGGTGTCAGTGTACAGCTTGATAATTTTGTAAACAAACCTTTCACTCACGAACAACCTTTGAGCGATTTCTCTGTTAGTCATTCCCTGGGTTTTCATCATTATCACCCGCCACCTCAGTGAGTTGGGGAAAGACTTCACCATTTTCCCCTTTCGCTTCTCATAAACAAACAAAAATGGCTGCTCGAAACCTCAAACTCAATGGCTTGAACTAGCCATTTGTTGTCATGGAAACGGTTACCAAAAACGACTTTTGGCGCGCAAGTTTTCTAGCGGACCTGCACGTGTTACTGAGAACGGCTATAAAGCATTAAAAAATGAAGGAATATTGAATGTCATGAAAAGTTGTTACTAAATGAAATAATCATAACAACGAAAATTTGATGGACATCTTAAGGTATGAGTATAAATTTGCGTTAGGGATGTCAATTTTTTGAGAAAAACATCACTGCCGTGTCATTATTACACCACAAGGGCCAATGATATATCATTTTAAAGCTTTACTTATAAAATGGTATATTTCTATGTAACATTACTTTGATGGATTGTTTTCGTCGTTTTGTGCTTCAAAGGAAACGTACCAATCATACAAGATGAGGCCAGTTAACTCAAAAGGTGGTTTAGCTAGTAACTGGCCTCATATGTTACGTAGTTACTGAAATATCACGTAAAACAGGTTGAAAAATCGATTTTTTTCCCAATGCTTAAACAAAAATAAGCATAAAATAGGTTTTCAAAGTAAAATCAAAAATCCTGCACACCGTTTTTTTAGGTTGCGTTCTAAAGAACAGATTTTGCTTAAATTTGGAGCTGTGCCATTTAATTAGAAGAAGCGTGAGCCATGCGTTATAGGTAGCCATACATTTTTAGATTTAGATTTTTATTGAAGAAGGCCGAATGGTCGAAATTTCTATCAATTTTTAGTAATAGCTATGTGTTGGTAGTTTTATTACCAGATAGGGGACTCCTGATAGGGGACTCCTGTTCTTTGATATTAAAGGGAGGCCGTCATGCTCCAGGAACAATCGCTGAACAAAACCATTTAGACCATCCTATCAGAAAAGTATTGAATAACATGTAAACCGTAAACATTTGATCAGATGGGTTGAGAAATAGAGAGATTAAAACGGATTGTTTTCGTGGTTTCTTCGCTGGCCATCATTATGGGACAATACTCCTTTCTGTTGAGATGCGCAGAACAGCTGCGCAGTTGCATTACAACCTCCCTTTAAGCATTAGAGCACACATGATAGAGCACGCATGATAACAAGAACCTTAAAATCACTGGCCACAGGTGATATGGTTTGCAGGGATATGTGCCAATATGGGCTTCAAAGTTTGTGTTGGATGAGTTACATGCTCAGTTAAAAAACTCCCCTTGATTTAATGCACAGCTACTCCATCACTCTTAGTACAACCACAAATGGTGATGAGCCATCACACCAAACTGTAAAAATTCTGTGGATTTTAGAATTGTCTTGTCATAAGGAGATGATCATGAGAGAAAGAAGAAAAATCCTGTTTTATGGAGATTTTGTATTTAAGTTATTTATACAACTCACAATTGGATGATTTTAGCTATAACGCATGTGCGCACTGCATGTCAGTAGATGTGGGACATTTGTTGAACAAACTGTTAAAAAAAGCATGCACTGTTGTGGGAAACAGCTTTGGGTGGCTTGGACATTCTGAATATAGCAGGCACTCACACATATGGCTCCTAGAATCGTTTAGAGACCGGCAGGTGCTACTTAGGCCTAAAATTTCCTATGTTGAGCTTGATTATATGATAATGCACAATAACTTTTTTTTTTTGCTTGGTCATTTCATTATGATTATGCTGTGCCTCAGCTCTTGTAATGTATTTCAATGGAACAAATATTGTTGTTATATATATTATTTAGATAGACAGCATTGAGCTATTGAGAGCTGCCAGTGATGATGACTTGACAAAATGTGGACTTAAAATGGGTGCAGTCCTCAAGATTAAGCGCAGACTTGACGCCTTGCCAGCTTCTCACTCAATTCAACCAGAAGTTAAAGAGCTTGACGACAGTGGCATTTGCGAGGTATACTGCCTTATTGTTTTTAACTGACAATTTTAGAAGATTGGCTCGATCCATTGACTTTGGTGGGACTTTTCATTTGGTTCTCAGGACAGTACTGTGAACTTAGAACACGATAAAAGCAGAGATGATACTGCAGATGAAAATGGAACTGTACTTAGCGAGGTATGTGCTTTGCTATCTCTCCCAATACATATGTATACAATGCAGCAGTGATTTGTATAAGCAACTAGCAGCTTGCCCATTTTGTAAGAACAGTTAAAGCATGTTATGCCCCCTGTCACACAAAAGATGAAAATTTGGATTTCTCAAAGCTTTATTAAATTGGCATTACCCCTATGATGCAGAGCCAACACACAATTCTGACTTGGCTAATTGTCAATGTATTTTTTAATTCTAGCTCAGGGGTTTCACCGCAGCAGCTCTCTTGAAGAAGGCCCCCCAAAGAGTGAAGCCAACAAAACCTCAAAAGTTATTCAGGGTATTGGAATTTTTTTTATTGAGCACATTACCACATATTATCACTAGGTAAAGGTGGCACTTGACAGAGTTTTAATTGCATAAGGGAACAATGTTTGAGTTGACCTTTTCAGGAATGAAAAAAGGTTTGATTACGATATGTATATTTGGCAAGGGCTCAGAGTTCTCAGTTATTACATCACTCAGAACAAGCTAAAGGTATAAATTTTGTAGGATTAGGCTTGGTGTTGTAAAGTACAGTATGACCCATTATTATTAACGTAAACTTGCTCTACAATACACATTAAAGTATAAATATTTTATTTGCAGAATCTTGTTAAAGCCAGTGCCATGTCTGCCAAGATGTGGCACAAGGCTCCTAAGATATGCGACATTTCAGATTCAAAATGGAGTGTCTTTTTTACTATGGTGAGTCTTTTTGTTACCTACACAGAATGTGTTACACTTGAGAAGTTAGTGATGTCACTTTCTGGTCCCTGGGATACTAGTACTTGCATTAATTAAGTTTATATACCCGGTAGTGTTATTAAACTAGTAGCAAGAATTTTGATTTAACGTTCCTTTACCGACTCAATAATCAGATACTGGCGTGAGGTAACAAAAAATATTTTCTGGGAGATACATCCTCTGACTACATGTAAAAGACTCTGTTGTAATATAGACAAATGACATCAATATTTTTCTTTGTTGTTATAAATCATGAAGATATTGTTCCTTGTCATTGTGCACACTGCTGCTGCAGTGTGTGGATGAGTTATTTATTTTAAGAAATTTTTCAAGCTTCTCTGCAGTGAGGATTTTGAAAATCATACATTGTAGCTCTTCCAACTGTTCTTCAATACTTTTTTATTATTACAGATTAATACTACTGCGCCATCTCTGCGAAACCACGAAGCAGAGGTGAAAGAGAGGCTTCAAGGAATGCTTCAAAACAGGAGGAAGTACTTCCTTGATGTTAGCCTTGGAAAAAGGAAACTGAAGAAAAGGTAACGATGTAAGATACTGTATAGGTATTACGTATACATCATGCATGGACAGAGTGCAACAACATTGGGTAAGGACTTAATGTTTTGAGAACTTCACAATAAATAGTAAAAGCCCCCCCCCCCCCCCCCCCCCCAGCACTTCAAAATATCGAGCACTTGTGTAAAAAAGAATATCTGCATGCCCTCATCCAACCTGTATGGCACATGACCCCCTAACTCAACCTCTTGTGGATTTTGCAATGCAGTTCTGCCAGTATGGGCAGTATGTCAAGTACAACTTCAAGCAAAACACAAGTGGAAAACAAAAGTGGAAAACAGAAAACACTAATGGATTGCAGGTAAACTATGATGGGTACAATGTATCTACTAAAATATTGGAGATTGAGTGTTGGCACACACCTAGTTAATTATCAGTTGTTGATTGCTGATGAAGATGGCTAATGGTTGTGTTAAAGTCACAACTAGAGATGGAATTTCAGAGTTCATTCTACAAATAAGTATCAGGTACACAGTACATGTTGTACTAGAAAGTAGCAAATTCAGTGGGGCTATAAGCTGTTCTCCTTTTTGGTAGATTGAATAATTCCATCTTTGACATAACACATGTATGTAATAGGCCATTTGCACTAACTGGGTCAGGTGACCCAACTACCTCTTAACGAGATGTTTTGTCCAAATGATTTCCAAAAATACAAAGAACTTATTTATATTTAGTCAGAAACGTAACTTTCAGAATGTGTATGGGATTTGGGTCACGTGACCCAGTGAGTGCAAATGGCTGTATAATAGAACATCTCAACTGATGTTGCCATTCCGTAGAGAACCGACCGACAGAGAAGTGACTTACCTTGAATTCGTTTCTCCGTTTTCTTGAACTGAAAATAATTTCAGGATCAAAACTGCCGTGATTCTAGCAAAGGAAGGATTAAACCAATATCCTGTGCACGATATATATTCGTATAAAGCTGCGAATTACAATTCCGGAGCACAACTAATCAAGCTCAAGACAAGCTTTTTTACAGTAAAACATACGGAAGAAAATTAGTTCTGGTGAAGTTTTTTCCCCCTCGACCCAGGACTCTCGCGGTTTTTCTTAAACCCTGATTTGGCTTATTGAGATCCTCTCCAGTATGTGCAAATAAGCTTTTGTGTGATTATTGTTTTCCTTTACAGCAATTTCGTACGTCAAAGTACTCCACAGAAAGGGCACAAAAGGTGTGTTTTGCTCTCATGGTATTTCCCATAAAGCAGTTATATTCATCAAGAACATCTTTTTTATCTTTTTGTGTTTATGAGCAATTAATCATCATTCCCTTTTACAGTTTATGCTTTTTGCTTTAGTGTCGTGGAAGAGGGAGAGCATGCCTCTGCTAAATTGTAGGGAATTTACCATAGCTGTAACTTCGGAACTGTGGGATTGATTGCCATTGAACTGAAGGCATTGCTAGAATTTTCTGCAGTAAAGCAGATTGTCCAATATAACATAAAAGCACTACAATGTATTGTCTGCCTGTATTTTGCAGTGTACAAGAAAATGAATTCCCTGAAAATGAAAGGTACTTGTGCTTGTGACCCTATTTTAATAGTTATTATTATATTGCTGTTGTATGTGGAACATTTACACATACTGTGATAGGCTGCTGGTTAATTCGATCAGGAGCCAAATGATTGGACTTCTGGATTCTCAAGAATCAACTGATGGATGACAAACAAACCTTTTAGCTGACATGCTAAACCAGCATATTCTGGTTAATATAACATAGCAGCAGCTATCAGTGCATATCTTTGTGATGGCATATAAGGACATCATTCCATAGTTTTCGTTTCTGGCAGCTTTTTATTGTGTTTCGATAGGAGCATAGAATGTTAAAAGAGCATGTCTTTCTCTCTGTGTGTGTTTGTGGAGGGGTAACTGCATGATGTATTGTCAGTTTGTCAGTTTTTTTTTTTCGATAGTGCTATTGTTGTGGATGAGGAAATACAAACGGAGACCCAAAGGTAAGTTATCAATCTGGTAAACTGATTAACCTATTAAAAATTAAATTAAAAAATAGCCTCTTCCATGGGTTTTTCCAAGGGGGTGCAAATCAAAAAGGTCTCTTTTTTATTCTAAGGGGGTTACTAAAGAAAATGACCTCTTCTGTACAGGGGCTGGGGCTTAAAAATGGAATGGCCCTTGGTATCTGAAAAATGCATGCTATATGATGCAAAGTTTGGCATTATCTAACAGTGTCATTTGTTGTTTAGTGCAAGTCATGATGCTGACAAGACTGATAACAGCAGCTCAGTACCAACCTTTATGAATGGGTATGCACAGTTACATCCTATGGTACATTGAATAATAGCAGGACCCTTGTCACTGAAAACCTTAAATCTTTTATAATTTAGGGTCCAACTTGCCTTGCAAGGGTGCAGTTGCAGGAGTAATATGGTGTATTAGAGCAGTTTTCACATGACTGTCGTGAAACCAATCGCAAAGTAATTACACAAATTCTGAACAAAATGCGTGGGAGTAACTACAAAGCAATTGCGAATAACTCATGACAGTAATGTGAAATCCGCTCTATGTACAGCAATATGTGTTTACTGGCTGCAGTCTAACCCATGTATTGTTTGAGAAGACCTATTCCTATTGTTCATACATGTATGCCATTCATAAGGAAAATACAAGTACAAACAGTATTGGCTATAAGAGAAAGTGCGATAATGTGAAACAGAATTGTTCGATCAAATATACAGTGAATTTTGAAAAACCTTACCTGGGTAAAGTATTTTAGCAGCTTGGAAAATGTCATCTGGATTTATGTAGCTACCGGTACATATGTAACACAGTTACATGTACAATATGCACTTCTTTGCCATACAAATTTATACTTGTTAGATAAAATTCAAAAGAAGTTTGAATTTTTTAATATTTGAAAATTGAGGTGTTCAGATTGTTGTCATCTCCTGCAAAATTTGGATATCATAGTCTTTTAGGGGCAGTTCCTTGCTGTCTAAGCCACTCAAAACAAAAGTCAAACTGAATAACGGTCCCTGTGTGTTTGGTGCAGTGTCTATAGTATGTATACTGGTATAATGTTTTCTTTTCTATAACACTTTAGAGATATTGTGTACCTCATGAGGACATTGGGCAGTGACGACATCATTGGCAGGGCAACGTTTTTGAGGTTGGACAATCCTTGCGACAAGCAGAGTAAGATATGACTAGCTTTTATTAATTGGTGATTGATGAAAAACAGGCCTAATGCTCAAGCTACATTATTATATTAATTGGCAACTACAAACAGCATTTCTGCTGATGCAGGTACATGCATGTACAGAAGCCAGCGTAGCAAACGTGCCTGTGTGTTTTGGTGGAAAAGAAACCCAGAGAAACAGGATAAAGCAGTGAGAACTACCGATAAAAGCACTTCCCCTCCCCGTCTGTCCTTTTCTTGCGCTTGCCCCATTTTCGCATGGCCAAAAACTCGCTCGTTGAACTACCTCACCGCTTTCTCCTCTGTTCCTCAGGTTTTCTTTTCCCTAAAAACACACGGGAATGCTTGCTACGCAGGCTACATGTACAGCTATACCAAATGTTTTCAACACCAGACCAGCAGTCACACCACACGCAATGTTCTCTTTTGTTTGACAGATATGTACTCTGTGCTGTCATTTATCAAAATGTATGGAGCCGGGAGAGATGATGATGATGATAGCATAATACTGCCAGCTCCCAATGAAGATGGAATCACCAAACTTACGGACCTCAAGGTAATAGGCAGCCAGATCTCTCTAACTCAAGCTTTCCTTATAATTTGTAACTATGAATAGAAATATAACCAGCTCTTTACACTGTTGCTAACAAATGCAGAATTGCATGTTTCCCGAAATAAAGGACAAATATTGTGTATATCCCCCCCCCCAGCAAAATAGCTAAAATGACCTTTTTTATTTGAAGGACAAAGACAGGTTCGTTTGGAAAACTGCCAGGATGTCTCTTGCTGTAGGAAACAAGGTACATCCATTGAAACATTGTTACAGTTATGACAGTGAATATAGTACTAGTGTGTAATTTTAGTTGCTTTTGTGCAACAAACTTGATTCAGAAACGAATCAAATCACCTAAAGTTTTTTTTTAACACACACAAAAATCATGAAACACGGTTTAGGAAAAAAAATTAAACTGAATCTTACATGTATCTCATATCGTTTTAATAACCAGTAGATATATTTTATTGATTTTTTTTAGCCAAAGAGCAAGAGCACAATGAGAGAGAACCAAGAAAAGGTAGGTACTTAACGCTGGCCTAAATCATTTGTAATGTAATACCACATACACACATAGCTGTTTCAGTTAAGTATTTGAAATGAAAAGCTGCAGGTATTTTAATAACAAGTAGATATATATTTTATTGACTTTAATTAGCCAAAAAGCAAGAGCACAACAAGAGAGAACCAAGAAAAGGGTTCTCAATGCAGGCCTAAATCATTTGTAATGAAATAGCACATACATTGCTGTTACAGCTAAGTATTCGAAATGAAAAGCTGGTCTTTTAATAACCAGTAGATATATTTTATTGATTTTAATTAGCCAAAGAGCAAGAGCACAACAGGAGAGAACCAAGAAAAGGTAGGTTCTTAACGCAGGCCTAAATCATTAGTAATGTAATAGCACATACGCTGTTTCAGCTATGTATTTAAAAATAAAAAGCTGTTTTTATTCTTCTTTTGCTGTAGCCTAAAAAAAGAAAAAAGACCTGCAACAGTAGCGGAAATACCGACAAAGTAAGGATGTTTTTGTTATACATCTGATACGGATTTGAATTTTTTTAATGCCCTAAACTATAGCTGAATGTTTGTCTAAAAAATATTTTTGTATAGGTAATTATACGACTTCGAGTTCAACAAATTACACGAGTGAGTTCAAAAATTATCAAAATTGCACAAGCCAAGATTGAACGAGATTAGTCATCAACCTCGTTCCCAGGGTCTTGTGGGTAATTTTCAAGATGGCAATTGGTCGAGCACCAGACCCTGGGGAGGCTGAGTCACATGATCACTGTTTGAGGACATGGGAACGAGGTTGTCCTTTGTTTTTCGAAACCGCCGTGTTACTCAGGCCTCCCTGGATCACGGTCTATTCCCAGAAAGGACATACCTTTTAAGCAGCAAAAAAAAGCTGTATTCGTTTATATTTCCTTTAAGTTTTAACCTATGTCTGTTTCTTATTTTTAGCCAAACAACAAGAAGACAGCAGATGATCACAGCAGCTCAAAACTTCCTAAAGGCTGGGCAGAAGGAGATCTCCCACCAGCAACATTTTTCGACGTTACAGTTTTGGACAGGAACGGGCGTAAACGAAAAGCTAATAATCGATTTGTTTGAGCATTTGAATATTCAGACAAATTGAGTATTAGCTTTTCGTTTATATTATCTTTTCTTAGTATAATTACTCAAGTGATAATAAGAATTTCTGCATGCTGATTGGTCGAGGGGTTTGTTTTCTCTTTTCTCTTTATAGCATAAAAAGGATTTGGAGTGTCCACGCAAGTTTTGTTATTATCGTGAAAAAAAAAAAAAATTTTTTAAGGTTTAATAACCCTAAATACTTTATGAAACACTTGAGCAATTATACTTAAAGAATTAGTCATCTCAAGTTGCATGAATATCAGTGAATAGTTACCTCTACTTTGTCTCGGTGGCTATTTGCTGATAATCATGTCGCCTTCCCTAATGCCACCTTCGGCAACTTATTATTAAAAAATGGACTTTCAACGATGAAATATATATAGGGGGAGGGGTATTTCATTGCATTTGTTTGTGCCCAATAGGCAAAAGACGAGAATTATAAAAAAAATGATTGAGGTAAATATATTTTTGGAATCTCACAAATTATATGAATCACAAATTCCACAAATTATATAGCAAGATGATTTAGTTGCAAATGTTCTGTCTCACGTAAGTGTCGGCAGCTGTGCGGCAAAATATATTTCAACAAATTATATGAATTATGTGTATATGGGCAAAAAAGAAAAATTATAAAAAAATGATTGAGGTAAAGTTATTGTACCGGTATGGATCTCACAAATTATATGAATCACAAATTATATAGCGAGATCATTTAATTGCAAATGTTTAATTACGTTACGCCAGTTGCGCGGACAAATATATTTCAACAAATTATATGAATTATGTGTATATAGGCAAAAGAGAATAATTATAAAAAAAAATGTTGAGGTACAGATATTGTACGAATCTCGCAAATTATATGAATCAAAAATTATATGGCGAGATTATTTAATTGCCAATGTTTGATTAAGTGTCGCCAGCTGTGTGGCAAAATATATTTCAACAAATGATATGAATTATGTGTATATAGATTAATTCATTAATATATAGATTAAATAGAATATGAAATAGAGAAAATGGTATTGTTTGCATTCTGTGTTTTTTAAAGTAAAAAAGTATAAACTATTTTGAATTCTGTCTTTCTTGCAACCACCAGCTGGACACTGGATTGATGCGACAGCCAGCTAGGAGATAACTTATAGACTACGAAGGACTAGATGCAAAAGACCAGCAGCAGCCGATAGAGTGCTTCTGGAGGCTTCCCTTCTGTTTGGAACTGCAGCTAAGTGCAATAATCGTTTCGATCATTGTTTGCAGCTGCATTTTTATTTGTCATTTACACAGATCGATTCACATTTGTTTTCAACTCCATTTCGAGTAGATAAAGATATCTATCTGGGGCCACGGTTCCTAGAATGTCAGATAAGAGTTATCAGTAGAAAAACACTTATGCAACAGATAAATCCAGGACAAATCCTATACAACAGATCATGTTGTCTGTGGATAACTTTATCCAACCATTAGCAGGAGGAAACCCTGGCTTTTAACAAGACACGACTTTGCTGAAACAATGTGGAATACCTCAGACCAAGCCATGGTCAAATGCGGCCGTTCATTTCGTTCTATTGTTATTTGTCCCGAAAGCATGGTTACTAGAAATTTCATGCATAATTGTGCTGTGTTGTGCAACTACAAGTTTGACACCAATTTATATAAAACCCAATCAAAGTACCATTACTTTAAAAGTAAGGGTTTTCTAATCGTAATTTGATTTAAAGAAGCCTTACTTAAAATCCTATTAAATTTCCATTACTTACAAAGAAAGTGGTTTTTAATTAGGGGTTTAAGTTTGGTAATCGCCTGTTAAAATGCTATTACTTTCCAATTACTCTTTCAAGAAAAAGTAATGACCCCATTAATTTGTAAAAAAAAACATTAGGTTTTAATGGATTTATAATCACCCATTAAAATGTTGCGTGGTCCTTACAATCCCATTACTCCAATAGTAATGGTTATTTAATGATATCTGGGCGGTGTTTTTTAATAGGGTTTAATGGTTTTTGAGCTTGTTAAAATGTTGTTACTTTGTAATGGCATTTTAAGGGTGAGTTTCCCTCAGCCACAAGACCATTAAAATGCCATTACACACACACATACCTGGGTGGTTACAATGTCGTTACTTTCCAATTAGTGAAGGGTTTTCGACCCATTAATTTGTCAAAAATTCAAAAGGTTTTAATGGTTTTCTAATTGCTTTTTCACGACTGTGTGTCCATTAAAATATCATTAGTTTCAACCCATTAAAATGTCGTTATAAAAGAATTACTTTTTCATTAAAAAGTTGTTACTATTTTAAGGACTTTTTAATGACTTTTTATTTCATAGTGTTGATGACTGCAAGAGGAAAAGGAACATAAATATCGCAAACAAATGTACTTACATTTATAGTTCAAATAATTTTTGTAAGATTACAAAAAATTCCACGTGTAAAATTTGTCATCCTTTAAATGCATTTGTTTCCATTGAACCCTTCTTTAAAAATCTTGGCATAAAGTGAAAGTATACTGAACAAAATTTGAAGAGTTCTTACATGAAAAACGACAGTATTTTCAGCAATGCAATTTTGCCACTTTAAATGTTTTAAAAAAATGTAAACAAACATTACGTAACGGCGCGCCCTCACCGTTCTACGTGACAGCGGAAGGAGGTACTTTGTATGACTTCTAAACTCTTCATCTACCAAACGTCTCCATTAACAGCACCAAGAAGCTCCTGGTCGATAATTAGGGAGGTCCTTCCCAACTTCGTCGAACAGGCGGTAAAATCTTGGAGGTACCGGCACGGGCGAATTTATTTTTTACGCCCACTTCAAGATGGCGGCAAGCTAGTATAAATATTCATTATGATTCACATATTATCGTTCTATGAGTGAATCAAAAGGAGGATGTTGACCTGCGAACTCTCTCGTAGCTCATGTGTAAGAAGTAGGGTTATGAATAGGTAATTTGCACAGGGTTGAGGGTTCGCACAACCATGAATACGTTTTCCTTTTTTCTCAATAACTTGCCTTAAAAATTTCTAAGTGCCATGAAGTGGGCGTAAATAAAAAAATCGCCCGGCACGGGAGAAATAGCTTTGCTGTGACCCCACGAAGAAGGGCACGAACATCTTCGGCCTTTTTTACGAAGCTCGTTCCTGTGTTGTTGGCATAGTACAGAGCCTAATTTGATACCGGCCTCTCTCGCTTCGGCAGCTGTGACCAACCGACAGCTTTCTGGATCACTGCACGAATTTATGCCTCTTGTCCTCTCTTCTTTTTGACATTTTTTCCCGCTTTTCCTCCACTAGAAGTTGCTATAAACACTTGCAACACTAATAGATACAGCAAGCCCACCTTCACTATCTCCATCCTCGACTTCTAAAGTGCCTGTAACTTTTTGTTCAGAAAAATTAAAAAATGTTCACCTCTCAAATTGCAGAAAAAGTAAACAAAACTCCTGAAGAAATGTAAAGCTTGACTTTTGAGTATTTTTCTTAACTTTTGGGTTTTTCTGAGCAAGAAATTCGCGGGTTTCTTTTGCTCTAGCAAATCAGCAATACTTTCCCGCTGTTTTTGCTAGCGGCGGGAATTTGAACGCGGCTGCGTGTATCTTGTTGTACTGCGCGTGCGCAGTCGTTTGTCAGCGATGTGCAGTACGTGCAGCCAAAAGTAGCCGATTTTGCTCTTGTGGTCACCCTGTGGCTAACAGGCCGATAATAGGATTACGGGGTCGAGTTTTCTTGTGACGTGTCCGGAGGTATTGGTTTCAGCTGTCACTCAAATGTAGAGTCAAGAGAAGTGCACTAAAATATATAATTTTCCACGGATGCATAAGAGAAACTCATTTTGATACGCTTGTCAACATCTATAGATGTAAATTATTTGAATGTTTTTTCGATACTATAAGAGAACAATACCTCTCGCCACGTCATTCGAACCAGGCCCTTTTTCAGCGCGGCCGTCTTCGTCGAAGGAAATTGCAAAATCTGTAAAATATTCTCATTTTTCACTGAAATCGAAAACAGTTTTCGGTAAGTTACTTCTAATGTCTTATACTACCTGTCCCATTTCGCACTTTTCAGGGGTGATATACACTTTAATATTAGAAGACGAATTACGTGCAGAAATGTGTTAATAGACATCTAAAAACAAAGTTTCAGATTTGATTTATCAAATGCAATCGAGAACATTGCTCTGTATTCTCTAAATCAGTGGATGGAAATGCATGCTTTCTCTGACTTGATATGTTGCTGTTATATGCTGTCAAAATGGCGGCTGACACAGGCTCTTTAATAACATGATGCATTAAGAGCGCTCGTCTGTAAATATCGAAAATCGAAATTCAAAAATTTGCGAAATCGCTCAAACTTCATCCATCTCTACCTCTAGTGGATCTTTAACTTTTGTGGGAATTTTAGTTCGATCAGATAAATATTTTAGGAGAACAGGGGCCGAGTTGAATCACTCGGCTGACTGCCGATTTTGAGGTCCGGTTTTGCCTTATCTACCATACCTCAAAAGTCAACAAAATTCTAACCGCTCGCGCTTCACAATCAAAAGATAACTACATTAAGGAGGCTGCCTATAATGTTTTCTGCCCTCAACGCCCAATCTTTGTATGCCTGCTGTTCAGGCTCAAAAACCTGTACCGGTCTGAACTTTCACATGGTTACCCTGGAGGGTTTGAACTTTAGTGTGCATTTTGTTGTGATCGGAGTTGCTATAGCCACGTTATAACCACACCCTTGTTTATAACTAGCAGCCATCAGACGCGTTGCGCGACTTAAACTTTTTAAATGACACCCCTCGCACAAATCCCTGATTAGCTAACATTAATCACAGCAAGTTTGGAGAGAATTCATTGGGCCGATTTTATGTTACTCGAACGGACGTTTTCAGCCTCCAAAATGTCAACGTTATTTATGCTGCAAAGTATTTCCTTGAAAAAGAATGGCTAATATCAGCGGAATTAAGAAGTCCTTGCCGCCCGAATAATCTACAAACCCAAGGCAATGTACCAGCCAAATTTCACTTCTTAGAATGCTTCCGATTTTGTTTGGCATGTGTTCAAAGAAAAACTGCAAAATTTGAGAAATTATATTATAAATCTTCATTTTGAGTAGCTTATGCAGTCAAACTCGCTAGAAATCAACAAAATAATCGTCTACGTTTTTTAACTAACCTTTCAGCTCTTAGATCAATACAAATTTGGAGTATTTTCGTGTATAATCGAGCGGATGAAATTGGATTGCTAATTGGCATTTTTGAAACATACTATAGGTTCGGAATTGTTTCTGTAGAACACTGGTCTTATTTTAAAACATTTTGATGAAACAACCGTGACAGTGCCCCTTGAAGTCTAGGTAAAAATGGCTTATTGTGTGATTCCAGAAATTATCCATAGGAAGGGATATCTTTTCCATGCAAATACTGTATTTTTCTTCGGAACTTCGAGAGAGGTGGGGGGTCACTTTTCAGCACTCTTCCGGGGGGGGGAATGTTTTCTGGAACCACACATTATAGATATGTAGGTATGTATATGGCTTATTATGGATTCATAGGTAAGTAACTAGATATTTACCTATGAATCCATAATGATCAATATATTTACCTATGAATTCATAATGAGCAATACATTTACCTAGAAATTCAATTCAATTCTATTGATCAACCCCAACCTTTCCCTGGAGAATTCAAATCCCTCCTCCACTTTTAGTTTGTTGAGAGTCATTATCCGAGTTAATTCCCTACGAATAACAATGGAAACCGCGTCAACTGTAAACTAATAGACAATACTTACCATTCTGAGAGGAATTTGACATCAATAGGGTAAATACTGAATGTTTTACGGATTTTTTAATTATTTTTATTTTTTTCACCTTGATTTCGGGGCTGAATTTCGAGGGCTTATTTCTCCGATGTAACCCGGAACTCAGTTGATTTGAAATTGCCATTCCCTAGAGCAATGCTTAAGGTCCGTATTTGTCAAAATAATATTTTTGGGCCAGGCAAAATGAAAAGTTCTAGCGCACCTACGAGTGAGCCCATTTGGAGACTAATTACTGACATCTTCCAGACACCTCTCGATCACGAACTACTCGCTTTGTAATAAATCAGAACCTAATCCTGAGCCAAAAACATAAACAAATTAATGCAAGGACATGTTTATTACGCTCTATCTTACTTACAGTTCAGAAGTTTCCATGAGCGTGAGTTTACAGCTGAAAATTGGTCTTAGCATGGCCCTCGAACGACTCCATTGACAGCGGGATGACAGGGAAAACATTGGAACCCTTCCTCAAGCAGGCTAAAATGTTCGGGTTTCTTGGTTAATTCTCCAATCTGATGATCCTCCTTCAGTTTATAAAGTTCTTGACAGGAAATAGGATCTACTTTACCTTATTTCGAGGCGAAGAAACCGAAACGTGAGCCATTCCTACCAAACAAGTCGGCGACAACAAAGGCCAGTAAAAGTGGAGTACGTGACATAAAAAAAACCTCCAGGATCGAACCAGAGAACTTGTTGAAAAAGGCGTGGCAAAGAACGATGGCAAAATAAGGGGGTCAACTCTGGGGTCAACTAGAGGTGGTCAGTTTCTATATGCAAATTGCAAAGTGTAGTGATAGAGGTTTGCCGCTCTGACAGATCCAATATCGTAGTAGTGCGCGCCAAAAGAAAACTCAGGTCTCTTGCAATCCTTAAGTGATAACTGCACGACACGGATGATGGCTATACCGACCTTTCTACCAAAGAACTTCTACAGCATACAGCTGTGTTTATCAAGTGATGTAACTTAGTAAAAGTCAAAGAGTGTAGACGAGAACATTATCAAAGTGGTTCCCTTGAGTGCATCGATAATAGGTCATACAGCCGATTGCGTTTGAGAGTTTTACCCTAACAGTTCGCACGTCATGTTTGAACGTTTAAAGTTGCGTTTCTAGGATCAAACGAGACGTTTCTATGGCGAACCAAAAAGTTCTGTCCTCTCTGATTGGTCAGTGAAAAATACACATGGCAGTTGCCCTTGGAAACGTCCGACTTTTTGTCTCACAACGCAACTTTCAAACGTTCAAACGTAACGTGCGAACTGTTAGGGTAAAACGCTCAAACGCAATCGGCTGTAATAGCGCTGGGGATTTCTTTGCTTTGTTTTATATTGTGTTAACATAAAAACGAAACCATCGATAATAATCGAAAATCGGGTCACACTCCGGTCATCTGATAGCATGTGCGCTGCTCGGTCGTTGTGCGTTTATTTTGCACGGGCTGCGAACAGCAAGAATTTTACCATACTTGCGTTGTTGCATATCGGATTATCACAAAAAACAGGGCTCATACATCAGTAGAGTATGAATACGCATTTCAAAATTATATTGCCGCTTTTATGACTGCAATATTTGCCTCGAAAAAGACGATTTAAAACGAGCCTAAATGAAAAACAGAAGACCATACGTGTGGGTTTCCTGTGGTTATCGTATGTCACGCGCGCTGTGCTCACACGCTTTGTTGTCGTCCGACTTGATGGTATAAGGACTGATTTTGCTGGCTTTATTTGGCTCCATCGCCTCGAAATATGAACAAAATCGATCTTACGTCATTTCAAGAACTTTATGAACTGAAGGAGGATCACCGGATTCGGGAATAAGCCAGGAAAACCTCTTGAGCAAGGTTCGATTTCGGGTCATTTGTTTTCCCTGTCATCCCGCTGTCAACGGAGTCGTTCGATGGCCATGCTAAGACCAATTTTCAGCTGCAAACTCACGCTCGTGGAAACTTCTGAACTGTAAGTAAGTTTAAGCGTAATAAACATGTTCTTGCACTCATTTGTTTATGTTTCTGGGTCAAGATTAAGGTTTAGGCTTATTACAAAGCCAGTAGTACGTGATCGAGATGTGTTTGGAAGATGTCTCAAAATGGGCTCACTCGTAGGCGTGCTAAAACTTTTCATTTTGCCTGGCCTAAAAATATTATTTGACAAATACGGACCTTAAGCATTGCTCTATGGAATGGCAATTTCAAATCAACTGATTTCCGGGTTACATCGGAGAAATAAGCCCTCGAAATTCAGCCCCGAAACCAAGGTGAACAAATTAAAAATAATTAAAAAATCCGTAAAATATTCAGTATTTACCCTATTGATGTCAAATTCCGAATTCAGAATGGCAAGCATTGTCTATTCTTTTGATTTAATGTAGTTATCTTTTGATTGTTAAGCGGTAGCGTTAGAATTTTGTTGACTTTTGAGGTATGGTAGATAAGGCAAAACCGGGCCTTTAAATCGGCAGTCAGCCGAGTGATTCAACTCGGCCCCCGTTCTCCTAAATATTTATCTGATCGAACAAACGAAAATATTTATCTGATAAAATTCCCACAGAAGTTAAAGATCCAGTATAGGTAGAGATAGACGAAGTTTGAGCGATTTTGCAAATTTTTGAATTTCGCGAGTAGGTCGATATTTACAGGCGAGCGCTCTTAACATGTAGGGGACTCTTGAATTATATCGTCATACAAGTAAAATTAATAGATTGTCATTCTTTAGATTTAGGAGAAAATGGCTAATCTGAGATGTCAGGAGCTGCTGAACAGCAGCAATTTGCATGCTGCTGAACAGCATCTCAAATTTATCTAATCAGCAACCAGGTCAGTTAGCTACAACATTTGGGCCAGTTGGAAGTGCTGGACCATCAGTACGTCCCCAAGCTCAGCTGTCTGCAGCACCACTATTGCGGTCAGCACCGACTTTATCAAGGCAGGTAGTACCAGTTGTAAATGAACATCAGCAGGTATTCAGGTACACTCCGAGACAGACTAATGTCCGAACAAGAAGAAGAGCACAACGTCAGCAGCCAGCAACAAAAAAAAGCAAGCGGGAGCCAACTAGGACACGAACATTTGTTTACCTGGCTTCAACGATGGATGAGAGGATGCCAACTGCTAGTAATTATAAAGCCTTAAAGAAGGCTTCGTTGGGGGGAAAATTACATTTTATGTAAGTGATGGTCCATTTGAAGTTGATTGCAAACTGAAGAAAGAATTTGCAAAGCTTCAAGATGCTGGAGGGTATGTGCTGCAATGTGGCCGAAGCTCATCAACACGTGTTCTAGATGGCCTGAAACAACCATACTCTGACCAAAAGCTCAAGGAGGAACAGGTCAAGCCAATATATTCATAAGACAAGATCTTCAACAAGATCTTGACATCAAACCAGAAGAGTCCATAGAAGAGATGGTATGTTTGTACCTGTATTTTTTTTTCATTTATGATATGTCTCTGTAACTTATTTAATGCAGTTAGGTTTATGACGGCTACACAATAATAATCTTTATGGAACTCATTGAGATGTAATTGAATTTACCTGCACAAACAGGTATATAGATATGCAATTTAGGGCAAGGACAGGAAATAGTTAGGGAGTCATGTGGAATGCAAGCAATATGTGTTTTTTTCTTGTCATCTTATTGAACTTTTGCTCTACAGGAAACGGATACTCTTGAAAAGTGTTTAGTTTGCAAACAGTACTTCCTTGGGGAGTTGGCTGAGCACATCCCTGAGTGCAGGTATGACCTACTGTGCACTTTGTAATTAAAGGATGAATTGTTGGTGTACAGCTCCATGACTTGTAGGTAATTCTACACTGTAAACGTTTCGCTCTACTAAGGACCCATGGTACTGTCACCCCTTGCTTTGAATATTTTTATAACATTGCAAATAAATGTTGCATAGTTTTCATGAAATTTTCTCAAATCTCTAAAATAGTGATTGGTCTACTGATTGATTTGATTAATTGTTTTGATGTTTTAGTACTAAAGAGAGAAGCAGAGCTCAGGCACTTTTGAATGGTGAAGCAGTCAATTATCCGCAAGCTACTCAGCTTTCTGGAAATGAGACAGAATTACAATCTGCCCCGCTGCAAGTGGATTATGTGACCCTTGCAGAATCTGCCAAAATCCCAGATAAGACCTCTTCACCATCCGCCACACTCACAGTTGACAATGAAATCCAAGGGCCCGAGCCTGCTCCTCTCCCATTGGAAGAGATCCCTTCACAGCCCTCTCCCCTCTCAGTGGAGAACCCTGCAGAATCTGCTGAAATCCCAGGGGAAACTGAGACCCTTGCCCCTGCTGCTCGATTAAGCGTATTGAGGAGACTGTTGATTGGGAAAAGGACGAATCCTTTATTGTAGAGCACGATCGACTGAAAGCTGAATTAGAAGAAAAAAGTAATTATATATTATTATATTATATTATATTATATTATATTACGCAAGGGATAATAATAATAATAATAATAATAATAATAATAATAACAAGATAATAATAAGATCACGTGCACAAATATTTCTTAACTCTTGAAAAACATAATAAGAACAAGACGCACGTTAAAAAATTGGTTGTCAATCATGAGGAGCTTTGGGCACGTAAAAAATGCGCCCCCCACCACTTGAGAAAGGTGTTAATCCCTGCCAAGTCACTCTCTGGTTTTTAACGGAGCTCCAGCGCGGGCCGAAGGAGCACCATACCTAAGGGAAAAACGTATACTATCGAGTTGATTTTTCAACGTCACGGGCATAATGGATCATTTTGATGACGCCAATGATGGCGCGAGGGAACGTGACTTTGGTGTAGAGTTCCTCTTATGGTCTTTGAAAGTTTGTCCAAGTTTGGCTTCTATAGAAGCTTCCCTTCGGGAGATATGACTTTTTCTTAATTTTTCTGGTAATATATAGATTTAGCCACTGGCTAAAAGCGGAGCTCCCGGTTATAAAATTTTATGTGCGAATGAAAGGGATTCCCATGTGTACATGGTTTGTTATACTATGGCTGGGCTTTTTAAGAAAAAATGTTTCTTGATATGTATATACAACAGTGTTTTCTTCGGTATGTTGCTGCATTGACACAATACAAATACGGGACGAAAATAAGCATCCTGTCAAGTGAGATGACCTCCTTCAGAAAAATTAAGGTATTAATTCCTCAAAATGGAATGATTCAAAAGTGCAATAAAGAGTATATTTTTTCAAGCATAGATTGTTTCGTCGATGGCGCCATATCACCTAGACTACACTACCCAAGTTTGGTTGTTTTAGAGTCTTCCCTTCACGAGATATTAATTTTTTAAGCATAGATGACCTCATTGATGACGTCATATCACGTGACCACTTTATTTCGCTCACCTGGTGACCTAGACTACACTACAAAAGTTTGGTTGTTTTAGAGTCTTCCCTTCACGAGATATTAATTTTTCAAGCATAGATGACGTCATCGATGACGTGACATCACGTGACCACTTCATTTCGCTCATCTGGTGACCTAGAGTACACTACCCAAGTTTGGTTGTTTTAGAGTCTTCTCTTCACGAGATATTCATTTTTCAATCATTGATGACGTTATCGATGACGTCACATCACGTGACCGTGCTAGAGCACCCCCCTTGTGCAGATTGACAGCCAGCGAAATGAAAATTCACACATCCCATCCCTAAAATAAATGTTGCCTTATAATGCATCAAATAAAGCATTTAATTTTAATTCAATTCAATTCAGCCAAGAGACAAATAAATTTTATGCTGGTCTTCTTGTCTTGAATAAAACAAACTTGTGTCATATAGCATCCTTAACACGAAAAGCCACGCTGGTCATAGAGAATTCACTGTAATTCCAGTGAGTGTGGTTCAAATCCAAAATTACCAGGAAGGTAGATCAAATAGCATCAATCAGCAGGTAAACGTAAAAAAAGAATAACAATATAAGGGCATGCCCCTCCCCTGAAGCGCACGGGAAGTGTGAATCACAGGAACCAATAGGCGATTATTTCTGTGACATCATTTGCAGAAGGAACAAAGAATCAGGCTACTTGGCAGAGCTAGAGTATAATATGCTTTGAATATAAATAAGATGCAAAAATTAGATTATGAGCACATGCAGTAAGGCTGAATTTAGAGAAATCAAGTGGGCTAATGAGTATTTTCCACAAACGATTCAAAGGCTGCATATAAGCTTTGAAAACATAATGAAAAGCACAGGATAAGTTCATTTGTTACTTTTTATGCTTGTTGAGGCTTTTTCAAAACCTTATGAAACCAATTGGGCAAAACGCTTGTTAGCTCACCTGTTTCTTAAAATGTGTGGTTCCAAAATATCCGTACCCCCCAAGGAAGGGTGTTGAAAAGGGATCCCCCTCTGGAATTTCTGAAGAAAAATACAGTATTTGTATGGAAAAATTAAAGTAAATTAACCGGCCCCCCACCCCCACCCCTCTGGAATTTCCAATCCCTTTGGGGGGGGGGGGGGGGGGCGGGGGGGGGGACAATTTCTGGAAACACACAATTACAATTAAAAATCAGTCTGCAAGAAAATTTGCTTTGGTGGCCTTGATTTGAGTAGTTGCACTTTAAGAAGACAATTTTATACAATTTGCCAAATGACTATTCAAAATGCCTTTGTTCCCTTTCAAAATGCAAACATGGACGAGCGGCTTGGGAACAACCGACTTTGAAGTTGACAAGCTGAATGTGATATCTTTAACATGACATTGAATATGTTATTGTTTGCTTTCGACAAATCAGATTTGTGATAGTGAGCTCAATGTATATGAAAACTGTTTTAGGCACTACCATCTCAATAACTATGATTTATATTTTACCCATCTGATTGATATTTTTGCTCTGATTTCACCTCACGTTCATAAGCAATTATTGGTTGAGGTTGAGCATGACATTGTGAGTAAGCAAAACCGAGGCTTGTGCCATCTGCCGAAGGCTGAGGCAGATAACACAGGCACGAGGTTTTGCTAACTCACGATGTCATGCAAAAACTGAATTCAATAATTGTTTTATTATACTGGAAAAAAAAAATACAAATTGATACAAGGCCAAAATGGATTTGTTCAAATTGAAAATGAAGACATGGATGAGGGGCTTGGGAACGTGCGGACTGCAGATATTGCATTTAGCATGTCAAGTTCATGTGACATAGAGAATTGATTGTTTGCTCTCGGCCAATCAAATTTACGATAGTGAGTTATAATAACAGTGTTTATTATATCCATTTCGAAATCACTAGCAAATCCTGAAATCTGATTGGCTCTCAGCAGTGCGATTTGAGCACGAATCACATTATCAGGAGCCCGGATCGCATCTTTATCTTAGGCAGAAGAATGAATGTTACAGAATGTTACACTAGAAAAAAATTAACCAATCAGATTTAAGTATTACAAGGCGCTGAGCAATTAAATTTGCAGGAAAATAATAGCAGAAAAACAATTTTCCTGCACTTTTGGGTGTGGAATCTCCCCTTTCTCCTTTTGCTTGATAACAAAAATCACAATAAAACAAAACTTTGGATAACTTTCATTATTTACAGTACCTTGAAGAATATTTTGACTTTTCCTCAGGCAATTTTCCAGAGTTTGAGATCAGTTTTCCGCACAACATTGACAGTTTTGAAGCAAATAATCCATCCTGCACCAAATCCAAATCCTGAGTCCAGCGAAAAAACATGAGGCTCACAGGACAATCCAAATGCCATACGAAATGGACATTCTTTGCGTAAAATGCTCCAGCATTTGGGGTTTAAGAGCCCCTTTCGAGCATGGAATTCAATGTTGTTGTTGCACGAAAGGGTTTGTTGGGAGTCAGACAAGAGACAACAACACTAGACTTCATGCCTAAAAGGGCTCTTAACCCTAGAAAAGAAGACAAGACAATCACCATATAAACAAGGCACAATTACCTTTTAATATAATGTCTAGTACTAAGTATTTTTCTCAAAAAGTGACCTCTCTCCTGTCCGATCAGCTCCTTCCGCCATCTTGAAAATCAGGATTTTACGAAAATGCCATTGCACCCAGCGAGCTAGATAAAGTTCTTGGCAAGTTTTATGCAGAAGTAAAAATAATGGCGAAGACTATGAGCCAGAGTCCCTCAAGATCATGCCAAGCACAATAGAGATGTTTTTGAAGGAGAACAACAATCCACTCAGTATGTTTTTCAAGCTACAAACTCTCCAATCTTCCATAGACTTTTCTGCTTACATAATGATCTGTTTTGCATACAAAGAGATGTCCGGTGTTCCTGGTTTCTACTTTTCGAGGAAAACCGTAAAATAGAGCTTATGAATTAATCGATACCCGAGATAGAGATAAATGTGATTTCAAAATGGATATAATAAAGTCTACATGATGTCCCCATGAATTATAGCAGTGTCTAACCAGAGAGCTAGATGAGAGGAGTCTAACAATGGGCTATTTAGGATAGATTTTACATAGTTTATTGTAGAGTCTCTATTGAATATGTTTGTGTGTAATCGATTAAAATGGCTTCAGCTTGAAGAACATCACGAATCACCCTTAAAACCGATAACCAACACCTTTTCCTCACACCAAACATCTATTTTTAGTTCCAATACTAAAAACAAGCTTTGGTACTATTTAAAAATTCAGAACTAAAATATACGCTAATTTAAGTAGTTAATAATTTAGCTTTCGTGTTTCATAAATTCAGCCAATAAATTGTTTCTCTGGTTTTCGTCTTGAATGGAAAAGCGTCTCATTTTAAACAACAGCTTTACCTGCTTCAATTTCTTCTTCAGTTTCCTTCCTTGCTAAACGCCTGTAAAGGATTTCGATGTAACGGGTGGCATAAAGTTCCATAAAGTTCTATGGCCTTTTCCCATCTAATGTTTATCCCGGGAATCAGCATGCACAAAGTTCCCTCTTATCGAGTGAAATGTTTTTCTCGTCGAGCACGCGTGAAGTTAAAGAGTCGATTGTTGAGTTAAATCCTTGTTTTGGACAACTTAATCCCCTCCGTGCTTTAGTTGAAACAATCCTGTGCAATTCTTGTTCTTCTCTTTGCAATCAAAAGTCGTTCATAGCGTGAACATGTGAAGTTGTTGATTTTCTCATCGATTACTTCACAGTCTACACTTCAATTTCATTCCACTCTGCCAACAATCACGATCAAAAACGTCGCTGACATGTAAAATATATACTAGCGATTGCTATTTTGGCAGAAAAGTCGATTTACATTTGACTTTGCCATCAGAACTTGAAGAATTTTCGCTCCGACATCTCCTAGCTGTGTTGGCAATGGGCAGGCTGAGGAACCTGGCCTGGGTACACACGACGTACCACGTCCGCGATACTTAGACCAGCGGCTGTCCATCGGAAATTATAACCACGCGAAAGGTGCTCGATGGGTTACTTTTATTTCATTTTTGTTTCATTTTATTTCATTTTGTTTTAATACCACACATTAGCCTATGGGGCTCCACCAGAGTTCCGCTATAAATTCAAACTCCATATCTTTGTAACAAAAGATTGTATGAGCAAACTTTTGACATAAATCAGATAAGCTCCTTGGCTGGGCTCTTATTATTTGCCAAATTTGTTAATTATCAAAAACAGTTAGCTATTATCAAGCCCAAAAGATTTAGCCTAACGTGACGTCATCAAAATAGCATAAAATTAAAAATGGCTGTATCTCTTGAACAGGTTATGATACTAAGTCAAAAGAAACATAATTCTTGTTTAGTGAACCCCTATTTCTTGCCATTACACAGTTTAAACATGCTGACGCACAAGTCCCCAAAAATGTGTCAAAACAATGAGCTAGTTTACAAAAAATCAAGACAGTTACATGCAGAAAAATACTGTTGACAATGGCATTTTAATCTTCCAAAATTTACATAATAATGTCATGTCCTACATGATCACTTTTTCTCTGCATCAGTCCAAGTGAAGGATGTCTAGGCAAATTCAATTACCTTTGCAGCCAATGAACAATTATACAGCTGGAGAGATAAAGGCTGGTTTACATAAGGTCGTATCAGTTGTCCCAGTCGACCATGAAACAATTAAAATTGGAATCACTCTATTGTTTCACGGTCGGTACAACTGGGAAGACTGATGTGACCTTGTGGAAACCAGTCTTTAGACATCATCATAAAGACAAGCCTGGGGCATGCAAATGTTGCAAAATTGCAACAATGTTAATTTTGAACTCATATCTTATAGCTCTAGTATCCAGGCAGTGTCCACAGCTGTGCTTGGGATGGTATCTGGCTACTTCACCACCACTTGACTTCGCCTCCACCATTTCAAATTCAAAGTTCCAGTCCGTAAATTTCTAATGGAGATGGTCACTGTATGCAGACCCTTGATACATTTTGTTCTTTTCAAATAGTCTCCAAATATTGCGTCTATCGGATGTACTCCTTTACATTTCCCTGTACTTAATAACTCACCAGAGTTTGTCTGTTTATATATTTCTACTGTTATGTTGATGATGGCATCCCTCAGTAGTGTGCTGATCTGGGATTCAATGTACTGTAAAAAGCAACCGATTGATAACAAGTATCCTAGAATGTCAGCGAACCACCAGCACTTATCGCACTGTCATGCCTTTCCAGCTTCCAAAGAAGGTCGTCATAGCTCTATCGTACACTGCAACCGCTGTTAATTGTCGGTTCACTTTTCGTCACTTTTTAATAGACACTGCAGTATAAAACGCCAACCACAATCAAAAGTCATCCTTTCTCGGCTTCGATATCAGATGTTGTCGACGCTTCCTGAAAACTTTCACGTTAAAATGACAACACTTCGACTCAGTTCCAAGTTGTCGAAGCTTCTACAACTCATCCAATCTCCTCTCCTACCGGTGAGCCAATTATTGGTTGCTAAACCATACATTTTATTTCGGCCTAAATCGCGCCAAAACTACTCGTTAATGCAGCCATTTTGTTTTTGTTGAAATAATTACATGAAATTATGCATGCAATCAGTGTTTTCCAAATATGGTATTTGCATACTAATGAGTTTTGATTCAGGGTCAAGGATGGTACGCAGTTACACGTTTCAGTCATGCTGATATTCTAATTTTATTTTTTCCAGAAACAACACATCAGAGCAGATGCCCTAGAAACTATTGACTGGCCAGAGGAAAAAAAGCAGAAGTGGACTACAGTGGTAAATGAGTTAGAATACCACTCGTCAGAGGAGAGTGCTGAAGGAGGGGATGAAAGGGAGAGGATGTCAGAAATGTCAGAAAGCTACTGTGGGAAAAGAAAGAGTTGAAAGATGGAAAGCGGGAACTAGACTAACACCAGATATCCAAATTGAGCCGTAGAGCTCAGCTGAAGAGAGTTTTGCGGCGTAGGGGTGGGAAGGACTCTGATAGGGCAAGACCAGAGAGACGGCTGAGATGGGCAGTCAAGAAACCACCAACAAACTACACTGCAGATGGCAGTGTTAATATTGGACAGCCACTGCATGCATCCACACCTCAGTAAACCAGTTTGACCACAAACTATCATCCAGGCAGTCACATCTGCATTTGTTCATGAATTTTTGACATATTTTCCTTACTAAGGTTTGAGGTGAATGTAAATATATTTTTCAAGTAGAAGCACGCGAAATGATAGAGCAAATGCTAAAGAACATTGAACTCTTGGGCTGTCCTGCTATTGCCAAACAGATTCTATTCATGAATCGAGTTCCAGTTTATAACACAGTGCAGTGTAAATATATGCCTCACATTAAATCACCCATTCATATTTTTGGAATACTTGTATAAGAGTACATAATATAGCAACACAAAAAAGCCTGCCTCCCACCCTGGGCCTTCCCCTTTGGAAAAATTCTGGCTATGCCCCTGCACACAATATGCATATTAGTAGAATTAATTTGACATTTTGCATAAAAGACACACAATGTCATTATCCTTTTAAAATTTTATTACCAATGGGAAGGTCAAATATATTTTTTTTTCTGATCTGATCTGTATCATTACATTAACTTGTTTTATTGTTGTTATTATGGTAGGCTTGGTCCGATGGTGCGCTCCTGGACTATGCGGTTCGAGGCTAAACATGCAAGGCTAAAACGTTTAGCAACCAGCTTGGGTAACTTCACAAATATTCCATGGACTCTTGCTAACCGCCATCAACTTCGACAGTGTTATGAAATATCTGGTTGTGTTCATGGCCAGCCACCAATAGAGAAACCCTTGGAAGTTGGTCCAGGTAAATAAACACACTACCCTGTTCATTTTGGCAATACACTCTTACTTATCGTGCAGCCCTTTAGGAGCCACACTTTAATCCTTTCTAAATATCCATGAGTGACTATTAATTATTTTTTAATAAGTTGCCCAAACTGTTGCTGGCAGTGTCAACTACTTCAATGAACTACTCGAGAAGCTGAATACTCTTGAAGAGGAGGATATGATCCATGAGTGAGTATAGTTGGAAGTGCACTTGCTTTATTTATATTATTAAAATCCGCAAAGCTGTTGGCATGAAGCGGAAGCTTTGTTTCCCTTGTGATAATAATTAATCAATAGTAAGGAGTTCATTCTTATCTGATATAATTTGCTTTATAGCCAACTATATGCCAACTATATGCCAACTGGTGTACTATCCATGGAACAAAGTATAAAAAAGGAGCTATAGTTCATGTAGGAACTGATGGGGTTTTTCCAGAATTTGCAGAAGTAGCAAAGATAGCCGTACTAACAGCTAAGGATAATGAGCCAGTTTTCTTCATTTTGCATACTGTTACTGTCATTAATTATGAAAGTCATGTACACGCCTACCGAGTAAGTACAGCTGACTATAGAGACACATTAGTTGCAATGCAATCTGAATTTCTGACTTTCAGGCCAATGCATGTTTCTAAAAAAACTGGTGACAATGTGTCTAAATACATTTGCCCTAAGTATGATCTTGATGTGCATAGTGAGCAGATTTAGTTGGATTGCTTCCTTTATCCCATATTGGCATTCAAAAGTAGTTCATAAATATTGAAATAAATACAAGTAAACTGTACAATATTTGTTAATGGTTGAGTAGGGATCAAGCAAGCAAGAGTTTCTTTCATTACACAGTTTAAACATGCTGACGCACAAGTCCCCAAAAATGTGTCAAAACAATGAGCTAGTGTACAAAGAATCAAGACAGTTACATGCAGAAAAATACTGTTGACAATGGCATTTTAATCTTCCAAAATTTACATAATAATGTCATGTCCTACATGATCACTTTTTCTCTGCATCAGTCCAAGTGAAGGATGTCTAGGCAAATTCAATTACCTTTGCAGCCAATGAACAATTATACAGCTGGAGAGATAAAGGCTGGTTTACATAAGGTCGTATCAGTTGTCCCAGTCGACCATGAAACAATTAAAATTGGAATCACTCTATTGTTTCACGGTCGGTACAACTGGGAAGACTGATGTGACCTTGTGGAAACCAGTCTTTAGACATCATCATAAAGACAAGCCTGGGGCATGCAAATGTTGCAAATTGCAACAACGTTAATTTTGAACTCATATCTTATAGCTCTAGTATCCAGGCAGTGTCCACAGCTGTGCTTGGGATGGTATCTGGCTACTTCACCACCACTTGACTTCGCCCTCCACCAATTTCAAATTTAAAGTTCCAGTCCGTAAATTTCTAATGGAGATGGTCACTGTATGCAGACCCTTGAGACATTTTGTTCTTTTCAAATAGTCTCCAAATATTGCGTCTATCGGATGTACTCCTTTACATTTCCCTGTACTTAATAACTCACCAGAGTTTGTCTGTTTATATATTTCTACTGTTATGTTGATGATGGCATCCCTCAGTAGTGTGCTGATCTGGGATTCAATGTACTGTAAAAAGCAACCGATTGATAACAAGTATCCTAGAATGTCAGCGAACCACCAGCACTTATCGCACTGTCATGCCTTTCCAGCTTCCAAAGAAGGTCGTCATAGCTCTATCGTACACTGCAACCGCTGTTAATTGTCGGTTCACTTTTCGTCACTTTTTAATAGACACTGCAGTATAAAACGCCAACCACAATCAAAAGTCATCCTTTCTCGGCTTCGATATCAGATGTTGTCGACGCTTCCTGAAAACTTTCACGTTAAAATGACAACACTTCGACTCAGTTCCAAGTTGTCGAAGCTTCTACAACTCACCCAATCTCCTCTCCTACCGGTGAGCCAATTATTGGTTGCTAAACCATACATTTTAATTCGGCCTAAATCGCGCCAAAACTACTCGTTAATGCAGCCATTTTGTTTTTGTTGAAATAATTACATGAAATTATGCATGCAATCAGTGTTTTCCAAATATGGTATTTGCATACTAATGAGTTTTGATTCAGGGTCAAGGATGGTACGCAGTTACACGTTTCAGTCATGCTGATATTCTAATTTTATTTTTTCCAGAAACAACACATCAGAGCAGATGCCCTAGAAACTATTGACTGGCCAGAGGAAAAAAAGCAGAAGTGGACTACAGTGGTAAATGAGTTAGAATACCACTCGTCAGAGGAGAGTGCTGAAGAAGGGGATGAAAGGGAGAGGATGTCAGAAATGTCAGAAAGCTACTGTGGGAAAAGAAAGAGTTGAAAGATGGAAAGCAGGAACTAGACGAGCACCAGATATCCAAATTGAGCCGTAGAGCTCAGCTGAAGAGAGTTTTGCGGCGTAGGGGTGGGAAGGACTCTGATAGGGCAAGACCAGAGAGACGGCTGAGATGGGCAGTCAAGAAACCACCAACAAACTACACTGCAGATGGCAGTGTTAATATTGGACAGCCACTGCATGCATCCACACCTCAGTAAACCAGTTTGACCACAAACTATCATCCAGGCAGTCACATCTGCATTTGTTCATGAATTTTTGACATATTTTCCTTACTAAGGTTTGAGGTGAATGTAAATATATTTTTCAAGTAGAAGCACGCGAAATGATAGAGCAAATGCTAAAGAACATTGAACTCTTGGGCTGTCCTGCTATTGCCAAACAGATTCTAATTCATGAATCGAGTTCCAGTTTATAACACAGTGCAGTGTAAATATATGCCTCACATTAAATCACCCATTCATATTTTTGGAATACTTGTATAAGAGTACATAATATAGCAACACAAAAAAGCCTGCCTCCCACCCTGGGCCTTCCCCTTTGGAAAAATTCTGGCTATGCCCCTGCACACAATATGCATATTAGTAGAATTAATTTGACATTTTGCATAAAAGACACACAATGTCATTATCCTTTTAAAATTTTATTACCAATGGGAAGGTCAAATATAAATTTTTTTTTCTGATCTGATCTGGTGCCCACCTCAAATCCAACTGTATCATTACAACTTGTTTTATTGTTGTTATTATGGTAGGCTTGGTCCGATGGTGCGCTCCTGGACTATGCGGTTCGAGGCTAAACATGCAAGGCTAAAACGTTTAGCAACCAGCTTGGGTAACTTCACAAATATTCCATGGACTCTTGCTAACCGCCATCAACTTCGACAGTGTTATGAAATATCTGGTTGTGTTCATGGCCAGCCACCAATAGAGTTTTCTTCATTTTGCATACTGTTACTGTCATTAATTATGAAAGTCATGTACACGCCTACCGAGTAAGTACAGCTGACTATAGAGACACATTAGTTGCAATGCAATCTGAATTTCTGACTTTCAGGCCAATGCATGTTTCTAAAAAAACTGGTGACAATGTGTCTAAATACATTTGCCCTAAGTATGATCTTGATGTGTATAGTGAGCAGATTTAGTTGGATTGCTTCCTTTATCCCATATTGGCATTCAAAAGTAGTTCATAAATATTGAAATAAATACAAGTAAACTGTACAATATTTGTTAATGGTTGAGTAGGGATCAAGCAAGCAAGAGTTTCTTTCTTATTGTTATCTGTTTGACGTGTTTGACTTTGGGTCTGAAATGGGTCTTGGGGCCAAATGACCGGAGCGGCTGTTTCAGTATTGGAAGTGCCATTTCAGAAAATAAGGAGGCCAAAGCAGTACCCTTTGTCACTGTTTTGGTGCTCAAGTTACCAAAATGGCCCTTGTTGGGGCCAAAATGGGTTTTAAAATTTAGAGCCGTTTCGGTTTTTGGGGCCAAATGGATCTTTTCGTTTTACAGTGTATATAATATATTATTCTGTCTATATATTTTGAATTTTTCCCATTTGTTTACAGAAGTATGTTGAAAAGAGGGGAGCTCTCCTTTAACTATTATAAAGACACTTAAATTTAATAAATCGATATCGATATTGTAGGAAACTGGACACTGGAGAGTAATTCCAATATTTAGACACTTCAAAAGTGCATATGAATGTACAAAGGGTGGCCCCTTGCCAACCTATCGAAACTAGTACCAGTGTGCACGAGCACTTTGTGTGCACCAACTCCCATATAGTGTTTTATTGGGATGATATAAACAAGAGGCTGCTCCAATAAACCCTCCAGCTTGTTCTCACAATACCACTAAAACCAGATTGACTAGAGTATATACCGTACATGTAGCCCTACCTTGCCATTGTAGTTGGATAGTGTATCAGATAATGAATCTTTGGGATGACAGAGCATTCAGGATATAGATGAACAAATCTTCTCCTATATCTTCTCCAATGTTGTTACCTCAGCAAAGATGATGTCCACTATTTCTAAAAGCAACAAAAATAATTGCCACTTCTCATCATCAAGGGGGATGTGTGAGCCAATCATCAATGGTAAGTGTCTCCCCAAGCACCACATCTGTGAAGCTGAAAAAGAAACCATGATTGTATTGCTTCTGTGTTCAGGCAACAAAAAATCTGGGTTAGTTATATTGTATGATTCCAGAAACATTTAAAAACTCATACTTTGATTTAGTTTCCAACACTCATCTGAAATCCACTCCAAATACAGTAGCTAGCTTGTTTGTAGTATGTGCAGAAACTAAAAGGGCTTTAAAAGCCATTTTAACTTCATTACACCTACAATGTAATCAATTTTACTGTAGCAGTATTAAATGATGTCAAATAGATTTTCATTTTGAGCTCTGTTAGGAGTGGCGAGAGTTAAGGGATGCAAGAGCAATTAAAACTTATTTACCACCACATTGATACAACTGACTGCATACCTATACAATTTTTTTACATACAGTACACTCATATTGATAATTTTACACACCTCTTTGTTTTAGATAATTTGTTGTAGAATTTAAAATGGCACTTGATATTATCGATGGTTTGTTTGAAATGTCCATGTAGCCATAGTCAAAGTCTCTTATCCAGTTGTTAAGATCATCTAATCGGAAGAATTTCTGTGCATTGATTGCATATTTCAGAAACTCCTTGACTTCATACTGTAGAAGACCTTCAAGGACATCATGCATAGCATCACCAGGAAGTCCCATAATCACATGAAAATACCTTGATTGATTCAGAATCGACCTCATGTTTATTCCATATTCGGAAGTGATGTCGATAGCTGAATCTCTATTGCTGTACAGTTGTCATCGTAAGTAACCCTGGTGCGCAGCTGGAAATCATGTTGGCTGAACTAAAAAATAATTGGTATCTTATGTATGAGAGTCTTTATAATAAACCAGTGATCAAATGGTGTTGAAAAGTGGTAAGAGTTTACTCACACACATATTTGCAAACACTGATGTCAACTCTTATTCAATTGCAACATGTTCGAATTTGATTGCAATGCCCCCAAGATAATGTGAGTCAATGCGGCTCAACTGAGGTCACTCTAGTCACCGTTTGATTAATAAATTTACAGTTCATCTAGTACAGTATAACTTTTTTCTTGCCATTAATCAATAAATGATTAAAACATGTCATACTTCAATAGAGAGTGGTATGAAAGCTCTGGTTAGGTTATTGGTAAAAAAAAATTGCTTGCTTTAATACCAAAGTGATATAATTTAACAAATTAACATTTAAGAATAATTTAAAAATATAATTCTGATGGTGACATCATGATCCTTGGAATTGAACAATCAGGATGAGTGTTGAGATTTCAAGCAAAATACAAAGATCCAACAACAAAGATTAAATTAATGACACAATATACAGTAAATATGTGGCAAATAAGGAATACTTTGGCATGGTGCAAGAATGTACACCTAATTTTCACATGCAAACAGATTCCAGACAATGCAAACAATATCTTGCTGTATGAGAGGATGGAGCAATCTTGTGCAAAGTTTGTGAACTCTCCAAGATCTATCTTGCCCTTGAGGTTCCTGATTCACACCCTAACCTCAACCCCTCTTCCCTACTCACTGAGAACACTGAATAATCCATGAGACTGTGGCACAGACTAAGAATTGAATACTTTTGTTACTCTCAAATATCAAACATTTTCTTGCTGGCAATGGGATCACTTAAGAGATAATATTATCATTGTTATCATTATTAACGTTGTGGCACTGGTACCTTAGTAGCAACATCATTTGCATTTCCCTTGCATACTCGACACCTTAATGCAGCAGCACTGCCAATCTTGAAACCTCCTACTTCTTGTGATCCCAGATTGTCTCCAGAAACAAAGATTATAGTACCAGTAAATGATTTCCTCTCACCATTTATGTGTGTGATAGACTTGTTTATCGCAATTAAATACCTAGGCGGAATTCCGTACATTCCTAGATAAGATCTAGTGTATATATCGTGTTGTAAAATATAGCGTGTTCAGTGTATAGCATATAGTCGGCTCGCGTGCTCTTCGCATAAGTGTAATTTTTTTTTAAATGGCTTCGTTCGATTTCCATGCTTGGTGCGAGGAGAATAGTTTAAAGGAGGAAACGGAAAAGGAGCTGGCTACGAACGACTTGAATTGCATGGAGGCATTAAAACTTGTCTCGTCTGACGATATTGGCGGCCTCAAGTTGTCCCTCGGGCAAAGAAAATTGGTGCTTCATGCCCTCAGCAAGCTCGATGGGAAAGCGAAGCAGACGAAACCAGCAGCAATAAACGCCACCGAGGGACCTGTAACAACTGCGTCTCTCAGCAAGGACGGGGGCCTCGAGGAGGTCTTGAAAAAGATCGAGGGAATCTCACTCGACGACCCACTTTACACGTTGGGTGCAACCGCGACATCTAATGGGAGTAACACGTCTTCCTCGGCGCCTCTCACAAGAATTGACCAGGACCCACAAGTGTTCCTTGGCGCGGCAACAAAAAAAGGAGGTGAGAAGCCTGTGCTTATTCCTGATTTTGTGACCGGGGTTTACGACGGCCTCACGGAGGATGAGGAAGAGCTGGGCGGCACAGCGCCCCTCGCTCTAATTCTCCCCTTAACCAGCTTCAGATTTGTCGCGTGTATAACACCCCCTCAGGTTGCAGTTGGACTAATTGTAAATATCGTCACGTATGCTCTGCGCCTAATTGCCACCAACATCACCCGTTATATGCGCACCCTAACGCGCCTGCTTCATCATGACTGAACATAACCGAACTTCACCCTTCACCACTGAATCTTAACGCATGGACTGACAACTTGACTGACGATTACGACAAGGACTTTATATTATCAGGATTATCGTAAGGCTTCCGAATCATTTCGCCTGTTTGTGTCCTACAACCTACGGAACTACAAAACTACAAATCGGCTACTGGACCTGATGTGCGTGACAGGGTTGAACAAACTATTTTGGACGAGATACGAAACGGAAACTACATATTAACAGATACTAAACCAACTATCGTTAGCGCCCTTGGAGCGGTGCTCAAACCAGACAGCAATAAACTACGACTGATTCATGACTGCAGCAGGCCTGACAATTTTAGCGTTAACTCATATGCATCTGATCTTAAGCATTTCTCCTATGTTACAGTGGACAAGGCGGTTTCATTAATCAAGCCTAATGCATATTTAGCGAAACTGGATATCAAAAGCGCTTATCGACATGTCCCTATTCGCCCTTCAACTGGCCTTGCGTGGCAATTTCGCGGCGATGACAAGCCTTCTTATCTGTACGACACAAAACTGCCATTCGGGGCGGCAAAGAGTCCCGAGGTATTTCATCGGCTCACGCAAGCAATTACACGAATGATGGACAGGCGGGGATATCACTCTATCCTTGCGTATCTAGACGACTTTCTTATTGTGGGTGACAGTATGTTACAATGCGAGCAAGCGTATCATGAACTTATAAGACTGCTTGGTGAACTGGGTTTTCAAATAAACTGGGACAAGGCTACAGGCCCTTGTCAGCGGTTAACATTTCTCGGGATAGAGATTGATAGCGTGCGCAGGCAATTAACCTTGCCCGACCGCAAGCTGTGTGAACTGCGAGCATTATTGAACAATACGATAGCAAAGCGAACTGTTACCAAACGGGACTTGCAGTCCTTTGTAGGCAAGCTAAATTTTGCGGCGCGCGTAGTATTTGGCGGACGAAAATTTTTACGGCGGATAATTGATACTGTTAACCAGATGCAGCGACCTCATCATCATGTTCGCATAGGGTCTCAATTGCGAGCCGACTTGGGTTGGTGGGCGGAATTTTTGTCAACTTTTAATGGGAGAACATTCTTCGTAGACACTGAGCCGGCCCCTTCGGCCGAGTTCTCTACTGATGCATGCCCAGTAGGCGGAGGGGGATTCTATAAAGGCGATTGGTTTTACGTTTACTGGGAGGTGGATGAGCCCCACCTAGCGCACGCTCAGATAAATCTGCAGGAAACATTTACTGTGCTGGTAGCATTGGAACGCTGGAAAGAAAAGCTAAGCGGGAAATGGGTCACGGTTAGGACAGACAATACGACTACCTTGAGCGCGTTAAATAAAGGCTCATCGCGCAACCCTCTAGTCATGACATGGCTGCGTAAGACATTTTGGCTGTCAGCCTATTTCAATTTTCGTGTGACCTCAAGGTTCATCTCAACCTCGTCTAATATTCTTGCGGACTCAATATCACGCCTTCATGACAACGCCCACTGTGAACGGTTTCTCCAGCGGCTAACTTCGAACGGTAATCTAATAGACGGGCCAGAGTACCCATCAACTCAACCAAATATGTCCGGTAACGCATTTAACGCGCTGCCTTTACAGGTCCAGTGGAAGCTCAGGAACTACAACTTGATGCGGAACTGAGGCAATACAGAGGTCACGCTTTCGCGGCATCAACAGCAGCGACATACAAATCTCAGCTACGAGCATATTTCAGGTTTGCCTATACTTTGGATACAAGCCAGTTCCCTGCACCGCCCATCATCTACTCCGCTATGTGGTCTTCTTGGCTAGGACGCTCTCCGCCAGTAGCATTCCTTGCTACCTAAACGTTGTTCGTATTTTACATCTGCAGTACGGATTCAGCAACCCTTTACAGGAGCCGCTATTCAATTTCAAAAAGAACTGCTTATGCGAGGCATCAAACGGGTCAAGGGCTCGCCAGTTAACCAAAAAATCCCGATTACGCCTGATATTCTACGGAAAATTCGTACACAGCTAGATCTCACTGACTCACTAGATGCAACATTCTGGGCTGCATGTGTAATCGCCTTTTTCTCGTTCTTCCGAAAGTCTAACCTACTGGTACCCTCTGGAATTGCGTTCGATGCCCAAAAACACTTGCGTGCCCGGGATATCAAAGTATACACGTGGGGTCTTCTACTTGTCGTGCGCTGGTCAAAGACAATCCAATATCGAAACAAGGATTTGCTATTGAAAGTGCTCTCGTGCGTGACGGGCACTATTTAAACCAACAGAACAATAGACCATGGCCCAGTTCGTTCGAACCGACGCTCTAGTCGCTTCTTTCGCTCTTACTGTTAGTCCACGTCGTAAAAGTTCGTTAGGTTTGGAGTCTTTATGGCGGAAAATCAATTGCCAGGAGAACCTATCCGTGTCATCCTTCCTCCAGAAGAACCTGCATTACCTGCAGCCGACCCACAAGATGTTATTAATGGAGGCCAAGCCGCTACTCCCGTACCACCAATTCCCGCTGTTGAAGTCGCTCCAGCTCAAGCTGAAGCGCCTCTTGATGTTGCCGAGGTTCGTAGCTTATTACTATTGTTCTATTAGCCGTTTCCCTGTTCGTTTTGGTCTTAGAAGTCCTTAGTTTTTCAGTCCTTTGTTGGCGTAATTTGTTCTTTAGTAACCACACCACGTTCCTCGCTAGCGTTTCGTTGCTCTTACAGAAAAGTTTTCAGTTTTAGATCCTCGCTATTCTGCGTTTTTTCCCATCTTTTACATCAGTATTTCATCTCGGAGTTAGCTTTTATATCGTGCTGTTCGGCTAGTTTTTTGCTCTTTTAGCGTAGTTTTAGCTTCGGCATATTTTGCATTCCTACGTGTTTTTCATTCTTTCCCACAAGATTTTTGCCGTTTGTTTAAATATTTTTAACCTACAAGCTATAGTTAACAAGTGTTGATCAGTAAAAGTCTATCTTGCATAATTGTTTTGGAAATGTGCTCCGTGGTTGTGGCCCGGGCTATTTTTGTGCGTTGTCTGTGGTCGGGGCCCAGATCGTAAATCATTTAAAAAGTTTTATTTAAAGTTAAAAGGCATAGAATATGTGTGTCTGTGGTCGGGGCCCAGACTTTAAAACTGGAAAGTGACATTGAGATATGCGTGTCTGTGGTCGGGGCCCAGACTGTAAAGCTGAAAAAGTAATATTTTGGAGTTTAAAGGCATATAGTATGAGTGTCAGTGGTCGGGGCCCAGACTGCAAAACTGAAAAAGTATGTTTAGGAACGACAGAGAACATGCGTGTCTGTGGTCGGGGCCCAGACTTTAAAACTGGAAAGTGACATTGAGATATGCGTGTCTGTGGTCGGGGCCCAGACTGTAAAGCTGAAAAAGTAATATTTTGGAGTTTAAAGGCATATAATATGAGTGTCTGTGGTCGGGGCCCAGACTGTAAAACTGGAAAGTGACATTGAGATATGCGTGTCTGTGATCGGGACCCTACTGGTTCCGTAAAAGTTATAACGTTAAGGTAGTTTGCATGCTGGCCGGAGACGCGGCTTTAGAGTCTTGGGGTTTTACAACATATATATTTAATCTTAGTAGAATTTTCCATTTCACGTTTATTTATTTTTTGTGTATCTATGTGTGCGTATTTTGGGGTGCGTGGGTACCCAAATTGGTCGCTATTAGGTTTGGCACTTCGCGTAGCAGTTTAGTCGCTGCCGGTTTTAGATGTTATGTCAGTCGGCTTACCTTCCGTTCACTCGCTTGTTTTTGCCGCTCGTGTCTCTTTGTTTGTTTGTTCATTTTGTTTGTTGTTTGTTTGTTTGTTTGTTTTTAGTATATGTGCTACTCTGTTGTTTGTTGTTTGTCTTATTTGTTGTTTGTTTGTATATCCGTTAGCCTGTTTGTTTTCGTTTGATTGTTGCAATTGTTGGTTGGCCTACATTGCCGCCCGGAAAAGTCGCATGATTTAAAAAGTGTTTTTCAATACATTTGAGGTATCCTGATTGTTGTTTTCCTTCTCTCTAAATGTCAGATGTCCAACTTGATCAAATCGCTACAAGGCGAAATTAAGAAGCTTAAGGAGGATAAATCTCTTTCGGGGGGTGTTGCCGCCTCTCTTGCCCTTGTCCGGCAGCTTGGGATTGTCACATGATCTTGAGTGCCATTCAGCAGCTAGCAGATAACGCGCGCACTTCCTCGGATCCGAAAGCTGCCGAATACGAAGCGATACTGCGTCAGTGTCGACCCATTATGTTCAGGAGTGACCTGGGAGACATAGTTATAAGGCTGCTTGGGTCTAAAGAGGAAAGTACTGTGGCGGCAACCATCGCTAAGATGACAAACAAGCCTGCAGGCAGGTTTGGCGGCAGCCCATCCCCCTACCCGTTGTTCCGTAGAGGTCAGCAGTTTACCCCACCCTCCAGGCAACCCAGATTTAGAGGCACTGCAAGAACCTGCTTTGGTTGCGGTCAGATGGGACACTTTCAGAGAAATTGTCCAAATAAGTATTGATATAATTGAATATTAATGAGCAAAATGAGGATTTATACTGCATGGCCATAATAAAAGTTCTCCTTTTCCAATATTTAGTTCAGTACTCTTTGTTCTGTTTAGCTTTTGTTTAGCTCGTGTTTTTTCACTCCCACCCACCTTTTTGTCGCTCTTCCAGGCGCGGGTTTCTACGCCCTTACGCTCTGGGACCGACATTTCGGTGGACCCTATTCCGGTTTTGGTACCCCTTCCAGTTTTCTCCTATTTGGTAATTCCGGATTTTTTGTGTTCGTTTCCCTTTAGGCATCCCCTCTCAAGCGTCGTAAAGTGCTCGATTTCCGTCAGCATTTTCGCGAAAGTATACTATGTGAACTAAAATGGTGTAACTGGAAGGGCGGGTCCATCGAAATGGTCGGCCCCAGACCTCCACCCGCGTTGGTATCTAAGGGTTATGTTAAGGGTTCCCCTGAAATGGCGATCCTCCGCGATCCGTCGGTTTTCGTTCCTGGTGGGATCCATGAACATTTTGAACTTTGGGAGAAAATTACCCCAGTGGGTGAGGGTTTGGAGATCTTATCAATCATTACAGACGGCGTTGATGCGTGGTCATACTTCAAACCCTTCAAAGGAACATTCGCAAAAACATATTACAACTCGGCTCAACCCCCTCCTATGGTGCTCCAAAATAGTCCTTCGTGCCTAGCGTTTGAAGATTTTATTACCCAAACTATCGTAGAACGTGTCGCCAATGGCTCGTTAATATTTTGGGGAGAGGTGGGCATGGTTAAACTACGTACCTTGTTATGCCGATCACAGTAGAGCCTACTAAGCCCAGAATGTGTCATGACGAACGTTTCCTAAATCTCTGGGTTAAAGATCTACCCTTTTCACTAGATTACTTATCAGACCTCCCTAGGTACGTTTGCCACAATCATTTCCAAACCTGTTGCGACGATAAAAGCGGTTATGACCACATCAGGTTGACTCCATCTTGCAGAACCTTATTCGGGCTGTGTTGGAAGGGTTGTTATTTTGTTTATGCTACTCTGCCGTTTGGTCGGAAAGCCAGCGCTTATGTTTATCACTCTACGGGCATGCTGGCCACCAACTACATACGTACCCTCGGAGTGCCTTGCAGCCAATACATAGATGACAGGCATATTGGTCAACTGACTGTACAGGGAGATTGTACGTGGTCCGATTTCGAACTAGCCCAAGCAGCCGCTTACATTGTTATGTCTGTACTCACGTCCCTTGGATATACGCTAGCCATAAGCAAGTCAACTTTTATCCCCACCCAGATTATCCGTTTCTTGGGATACCTGTGTGATTCCACTCGCATGGCCTTTTTTCTCCCACAAGATAAGAAAGAGAAGTTTATTACACTTCGGGAAGCCATTCTAGCAAAAAATAAAGTTGATCTAAAAACTCTCCAACGTCTCACAGGAAAGACTACATCCTTTGCTATTGCCGTCCCTGTCGCCAGGTTGTTCTCCCGAGTTATGTATCGATCGATTAGTAAGGTGGCCAAGAACCCCTTTTACAATGTGCTAGTTCGAGGGGAACTTCGCGATGAGATCACGTATTGGAGATTTCTTGACGATTGGCAAGGTTCGTTGCCTTGGTTGGACGAACGCCACAAGTCTGTCAAGCTATTCACTGACGCATCCAACTCTGGTTGGGGAGGCATCATTTTGTCAGACGTACCTTATATCTTACGAGACCACTGGAATACCGAAGAAGCAGCACAACACATTGGGCTTAAGGAGGCCTCGGGGCTACGCCTTACACTTTCCTCCGCGGCTGAATGTTTGCGTAATTGTCGGGTTGATGCGTACTCAGATAACGCCGCACTTGTCCATGCATGGAAGAACCAAGGAGGAAAGAGCAAGGCACTCACTGACGCCATTAAAGCCGTCTATGAGGTGACTTTGCGTTATAATATCGCTTTAGCAGTGAGTTTTGTTCCTTCTAGAGAGAATCTGGCGGACGCCCCATCTAGATATTTGTCTCCCAGTGACTGTATGCTGGCACCAGTAGCTTGGAGCACCCTGGAGAGTCGTTGGGGCCCACATACCGTCGACCTTATGTCTTTAGACTCGAACGTTCAGCGGGATGCTGTGGGAAATCCCCTCAGGCACTTTACTCCCTGGCCTACTTTGTACTCTGCTGGCGTAAACATGTTTGCGCAAGTTCTATCACCGTTGGAGAACGCCTATGTTTTTCCACCTCCGGTCATGGTAGGCCCAGTCCTCCGTTTTCTCTCCAACAACTGTGGCTGCCCTTTTACGCTGGTGGTATCAGATGTTTTCCCACGAAGGTTCTGGTGGCCTTTAATAATTGGGAAATGCCAGGATAGAACCCAATTGGGTACCAAGCGCGACGTGGGAGCCCTTTTGTTCCCTTCCTCCAATGGCGGAGTTGTGGCCAAGCCTCTTTCATGGGATTTGCGGGGGTTCCGTTTCTCTCGTCCGAGAATTTGATGGCGTCTTTCCTTCTCTATTTTTAGACTGTTCCCCGAGTTTGGAGACCTGCTTTAGCTTGTGTTACATGTTTCTACCCTAACGATGATTGTGCAAATTTCTGCCAACGGTGTGGCAACAGGAAAACTCAAGCCATCTCCCAACCTCATTCTCATCTGGAAATTAACCTTCCAGTTATCGATGCAGGAATATCTAGTTTACAACAGATTGCGGCATCCTCGTCGTATGGCAAACAGAAGTCTCAGTTACAACGAGAGCTTCAAACTTTTCTTTCATCTTTGGACCCTCCTAAATCAATCCTGACCTGCGTACCTCAGGATATTGTACGGTTTCTGGTTTGGAAGGATCGCAAAGGAAAGACTAAAGTACACCAGGATTGCTGCGTAACTACTACTTTGGGAACCAGTAACACTTGCGCATGTCCCACACGGTTGGCCTCCGGGACTGTTGACTCATTAATTGGAAAATTGCGGACGATTTTTAAATCGGCCGGCCGATCCGGCGAATGGGACAACCGCATAGGTTGGGGAAACCCTGCAACCCACATATCTGTTAAAGAGTACTTAAAATCTATCAAAAAAGAACAAGCCCAGGCTAGGGTGCTCCCAAAACAGGCCACCCCAATCTTTTTGATAAATTTTTGAAGGTTGGTGTCGAACATCAGGACTCGCCTCCAGGAACCTTCCGCGACAGCCATTCAGCAGTATATTTGGGCGCGTGACTTGTCATTTTTTTCTTTGGACTTCTCCTCAGGAAATAGAGCTTCGGATCTAGGCAGAATTAAAGCTGCGGATGTTTTGCAAAACCCTGACGGTAGAAGTTTACTTTTTGTCCAGCGTGTCGGAAAAACGCTTAGAGGAAGTAATTCGCACCCCATCTCAGTCCGACAGTCTAGTAACTCAATCTGCACAGTACAGAATCTCTTATTTTACAAGAGAATTTGCGACGCATTAAAGATTACACTGACCAACGGCTACCTCTTCCGCACTACGTCCAAGCACTCTTCGGTAACAAACGCCCCTTTTCTGGCCTCGGCAGCTCAAGCTCGTTTAACCTTTTATTTGAATGACCTAGGGATTAATGGGGGTGAGAGTGTGCACGGTTTCAGAGGTGGGACGGCCATTTTGTTAAGAATGTTGGGCGCCTCTAAACCAGATATGGCTCGGCATATTGGCTGGAAGTCAACCAACATGGTTAATTACTACACACAGTTGGATAAGGTATTGAATGCGCTGCCGACGATACCACTCAGATGTTAGCCTCTAGTTCTGAGAATCACGGCGACGGCGCAGCTGCCACTCGGCTCGGGACTCAGTTTCGGGAATGTGACAGTCTTACAGGTTTTACACAAGTATTTGGTTAGTAATAAGACTCTAAGTACTATAAGATTTAAAAACGTTAGTTTTGGGGAAAGGGGTTTAGTTACGGGTAGTCAGCTTTTGGAGGATCAGGTTAGGGGGATGTATACAGGTGAACCTTGGGTCGTCTCCTAGGACTCGCATCTACCCATAACTCACCCTAGTCCGTGAGCAAGAGAGCAATAGGAATAGAATACTATTCAAAGTGCTCTCGTGCGTGACGGGCACTATTTAAACCAACAGAACAATAGACCATGGCCCAGTTCGTTCGAACCGAGGCGATTGTGCATTCCCGCTATACAACTGGGTAGGGGCGGGCTGGGGCCTAGGACGGCTCGTCTCAGTGTCTTCGGTATGGTGCTTCATCCGTTTCCCCACCCTCCCACCCTCATGCCATTAATCTTTGCCACTAGCGACCTTCCGTCTCCTTGCCTGCGGACTCGCATCTACCCATAACTCACCCTAGTCCGTGAGCAAGAGAGCAATAGGAATAGAATACTAGTTCCAGTACCTAGGATAAAGGGGTCCATATTATGCCCCCATTACTCATGCGTTCGACTTAGCGGGTTCAATTACTAATCGAGATCTCATGGATGGACCTGCTTTTGTTTATTCTTCCAAGGGCAAGTTACAGGGGTCTCTGTAAAATAAAGACCGGACCTCGGCGGACCGGAGGACCTCGCGGACCGGACCTCCGCGGACCGGACCTCGGCGGACCGGATACATTTTTTTTTTCCTGAATTTCTTTTTCTACATTCTTTTAAAAAAAAACATCTTTCATAAAAAAACATCTTCCATTTTACTGAAGAAGGTATTGTCTGTTAGACGGGCACCTTTCCAGCCGCCTGTCCCGTTGCGTGACTCGCTCTTAAAACACAAACCGCAAGGGTGTAATTGTGTAATGTTCTTCATTATTAACCTTTTTAACATTATGGGGAAAATAACAATCAAAATAAATAGCAGAAAATGATATCCTTCCTCAGTCATTTTTTTTTCTGACTACGGCGCTAGCATCGTAGACTTTAGGCCAGTTTCAAACGTCGATTCATTGGATAAAAAAAAAACGTGGTTGCCCGGATATACTGTGGGTAACACACGACCGGATACTGGTCACCCTACTATTGTGTATTGGACCTCCAGTTTTGTGAAAACCGCTAAAGCTATGAGCCATATATGCTAGTACAACATTCACAAATAAATGACTACAGCAATCAATGGAATCAATGCCAGTGAATCAAGGTTATCAGAATTAGTCTGATAATCAATTTTGCGTGATCGGATACTGGGTCCCATATGAACACAAAAAAAATAGCGAATTTCACATGACTGTAGTGAAACCAATTGCAAAATGAAATTGCAAAATTACACGCAAAATTACAAGAATTGGAAAATTGCAACGTTTGGTACTTCGTATTCTGGCTTTATTTTTGTTTTCCACTGAGAAATGTATGGGAAAATACATCGAAACATCCAGCCTCGACGTATTTGCCCACACATTTCTTTGTAAAAAGTAGGCCAGAATTCAAAGTTTTGAAAATTCATATCTCAACCAGTTTTAAAGTAATTATTTTTAAACTTTGCAATTTTACGAATACTGGATTTCATTTTCTGATAACTATTAAGTATCATTATTCAACTTTGCGCGATAACGGCCTATAGGAGTAATTATAAAGTATAAATTGCTGAAATCTCCCTCTTAATACATCGAATTGTTCTTATTCTTGACACAACATCAGTACAGCTTAATACATAACTGAGTTTAATTTCTTTTCAAAAACAAGTACAGGCTAAATAACTAAGGGTTATTTGCAGTCTTAATAGCATTTAATCAACATTTTATAACCAAATTTGCCATGAGTAAACTAAGATACTGCGGCAGTACGTAAAGCAAAGCAAAGTTACTTCAGTTACTGTTCTCACGGCGATCAACAATTGCCCAGGGTGAACTGACAGCTCGGATTGTTTGTGCAAACCGGATGTTTTTTCTTGCTACAAACAGCCACTAGAAAGTTACTGTTCGCACGGCAATACCATTTTTCGCGAACTGACAGCTGAAATTGCTAGTGTGGAGATAAGGAATCATTCATAGAAAATCATTCTCCCACAAAAAAGTACCGCTAATGCATGAGCTGCAAAGGTTCTCGCTCTCCCGGTTAGACTTCTAGACGCTGGACGTGGATACGGTATGTTTTGCGAGCGAGTCACGCAACGGGACAGGCGGCTGGTGAGGTGACCCGTCTAACAGACAATACCTTCTTCAGTAAAACAAAAGATTTTTTTATGAAAGATGTCTTTTTTTTTTGAAAGAATGTAGGAAAAAAAAATTAAGGAAAACAAATTTATCCGGTCCGCCGAGGTCCGGTCCGCCGAGGTCCGGTCCGCGAGGTCCGCGGAGGTCCGGTCCGCCGAGGTCCGGTCTGCATTTTACAGAGACCCAAGTTACAGGGTCAGTCTTAGCACCTTGTCTATTCCTACTCTTCATCAATGACTTGCCCAATCAGTTAGACTCAACCGTCAGATTATTTGCTGATGACACTCTCCTTTATCTGGCCGTGCAATCACAAGAAGACACAATAACTCTTCAAACAGACCTGCAAAAGCTTGAAGCATGGGAGAAAGCATGGCAGATGGAGTTTAATCCCAGCAAATGTCACGTCCTGCGAGTTACACGAAAACGTGACCCTATCGTCCATGACTATGTCTTGCATGATAAGGTTTTGAAAAGCGTTGATGCTGCAAAGTACCTCGGCATCACATTCACATCAGATGGAACCTCCATGTCTCCAAAGTTACAAACAAAGGAAACCAAACTCTTGGTTTCTTAAGGCGAAACCTAAAGATCAACTCGCCTCCCATCAAGGCACTGGCATACAAAAGTCTGGTCCGACCTGCACTGGAATATGCTGCTGAGGCATGGGATCCGTATACGGGGACATATACAATCTAGAGATGGTTCAAAGAAGAGCAGCACGCTTTGTGTTAAATCGCCACCATAACACATCAAGCGTTACGGATATGTTAGCGGAACTAAACTGGGAAACGCTAGAACAAAGAAGAAAAAAACAAAGACTGTCTATGCTCTTTAAACTACACACTAACAGACTCCTGATTGATACATCTAACTACCTTATCCCACGTATACACAAAAGTCGCCATACACATGAACACTCCTATGAAGTCCCTTTTGCACATACTGATTCATATAAGTACTCTTGTTTCCCGAGAACAATAAGAGACTGGAACACTCTACCAACAAATGTCGTAAACGCCACTTCACAAAAGGCCTTTTTGGCCTCCGTTTAGACCACCATCCATCTATTTATTTAATTATTTATGTAACCCCTTAGTTTTCTTTATTCCGATCTTATTTAATGTTTATTTTTGTATGTAATTTAAAACCCACAAGAATCATCATAATTGATGGAGGTGGAGTAAATGGAAGAAAAAGAAGAAGAAGATGTTTTTACAACTAAACTCAAACATGCACTTGCGAGCTGCGGTTACAATAGCAGCCTTTATTCGGGCCATTCGTTTCGGAGAGGTGGAGCAACATTCGCGCTGAGTTGCACTCATGCGAAACAATTGCTTGTGGGCAAGGAAAAAACAAAAGATTTTGCTCGCTTGAGTGCAAGTCATGGAAACAAACCCCAGCTCAAGCGGAAAAGGTCCATTAATTTCTTCCAGCCATTTTAATCTTTGTAGTGGTATGTGACAAATATGAACTATAAAGTGCTATTCACTCAAATCAATCTCTGGTTGGCACATGTATAATCGTGGATAACGTCAGGCCTCATGTTGGGGGAGCAGTTCTATAGACAAATATGTAAATGTAAATGTGTGAGAACGACTATCCAGACTCGAAAGCTGAATTGCGCTGGGTCTCAACGGTGCCACCGGCAGCCAAGCAGTCATAAGCACAGACACTGAGGGTGGTCACTGCCAGAGGATTTATTACCACTGAGAGTCGGGACCTTGGTTTATAGTCTCATCCGAAAAACGTGAAACACAATAGAACAATGTTCAACCCACAATGTGAACCAATCTCGACTGAGACCAGAACAGAAAGAAAATGTTCTCTGTCCCAGCCAGGAGTCGAACCCGGATCACAGCGACAAGAGACCCAGTGCCGTAACACTGAGCCAATCGTGCTCCCCAAATATGGAATTTAAAGATGCTTTTCTTGTGGTCAGCTGTAACCAGAGGTGGGACTATCAGCAGTTTAGAATAGTACAAAAAGCATTTATTTAGGACTCAGCAAAATTTTCCCTTTCATTTTAGGTACCTGCTTTAAAATAGAAGGGTTATTCAGCCACTGTTCCAAGCTCTCGAGAAATGGCACATCTATCACTTCATCATTTTTTCGCACCCTTCTCCTTTTTGCATCTTTTTGGCGGTGACCATGGTACTGACCAAGAATGCGTTTCACAGGATCCTGCAAAGATGGAATTGTTTCTGTTCTGAAGTGTGCTTCAACAATGTAATGACAGCCACAAAATTAATAATAACAATGGTTTATCCAGTCTGCAGCTTTAGGTGTCAAGTGTCTTATACATGTGCAATTAAAATAATTTCAGTATGCCAACATGCCATTTTGTTGAGGAAAAAAAAAAGATTTTAAATAACACATCAATGAATTATTAAGTAAATGGTAAATTAAAGGTGTACTGGATGAATAAAAGAAGAAGTAAAGTTGTACTTACAACCAGTCCAAAAAATTCCTTGTATGATTGGTATTGACTATTTTCAGTCATCAGTTCATTGAATGGCCTTGCAGCAGCAGCACTTTCCTCATACAATGCCTGCCATGTTAAATTATCGACAGCCTCTCCCCCTTGTAATTGCCTGGCAACATTGACACAAACAGACTTGACAGCATTGTCAATAATTGTGGTGGTGCTTCTTATTATGTCATCCAAAGCAGATTGTGCTAATTTATGAGTCTCTCTGATCCTCATAAGGTATGCAGCAGACACTTTTCTCATTTCCCGATGATGTTCAAATTCTCCTTCTGCTGCAATTTCATCATCATCAATCTCTCGTTCTGATGCAAGATCATCATGATCAATCTCTCCTTCCGGGATGATGTCATAATCATCAACCCTTTCTTCCGGTGTATTACCAAAAAGTTCGTCATCTTTTTTGATATTTTTCTTATTAGCATATACATATCTGTGGTCTTTTCAAGTGGCTTCTGTACGTGTAAAAATTTTTATAAGTGCTTCCACAGCCGTCGATTCTGCACATAACATTGACATTTGAATCTTCTCTGTGTACTCGTTGGTAGTGGTTCAGAAGAATTGAGAAATTGTCCACGACAGCATTACACAAACGGCATGAAAGCCCCATTGTTTTAAAGGTGTTACCTGTTCTCGGTGAGCTGAAAGTCTAATAGTCACAATTTAAAACTAACAACAGTCCTCATTGGCCCAAATAGTAATTCTTGACTTCATGCTGATGATTAATCGACAGACTATAAAAGTCGTCTTTCCCTCCAATTTTCCCTCTTTCGCCGCGACTTCGCTACCTTACATCTCCAAACCAAGTCCAACGCCGCTTTCTGTCTAGCTGACTCTTGCTGTAGCCATCGTCAAGAAATTCAGTGCGTCCTTCAAACCAGACGAGGTCCTAGATTGGTTAGATTACCATAAATTTTCACCAGAGACGATCAAACGCTTTGGTAAGTATCAAAATAAGTCGATTTTTCGATCCAAGAGGCAAGCGATTTTCGATCGCCACGTGTGACTTGGAAGTTTGTGCAATGAACCGATTTATTTGCGTTTTCTTTTAAAGATGACGAAGCCATCGACGGAGAAGATGCCTCAAATCTACTTTCAGACGAGGAAGAACTTAGAGCTATCTTCCTCACGTTTAAAGAAAGAAAGAAATTCAAGCAACTTGTACGAGAAAAGGTGAGATTACTTCATCTTCGCGCGTAAAAATGCATGCGCGCGCGAGTGTCGGGTTACATGATTGTTGACCGCGTTGGCCTGGACCGTCACATGAGCTAGTTTGAGCATGCGCGGAATTTCGACTTTGAGCGGGCTGCGGAGCAAAGCGACAATAACGGATTTTGTCTTTTAGGAGTTCTCAAGATTTAAACTGAAAAGAAAACACCACGGTTTTCTAGTTTGCCGTTCGATAAATCAATGTAAAATTGTAATAATAATTTTATGTATATTTTGTTACCATCAAGCTGTAGTGAGCAGTCTTTCAGCAGCAGTTCTTCTTCGCCTTTACCTTCGTGTTCCATATCAAGTATTGCAAGTGGTAGTAGCAGCCTTGAACATCCAGCCGCCTCATCAACACCAATTCCCAGCATCGATTCTAGTGGCGAAAGTGATGAAGACATCTCTGAACGGGAAGAACCAAGCGAACCAAATGCTTTGATTTTGCGTTAACAGACTATATAAAGCAAGATTGTCCTGGTAAAATTTTTGGAAATGTAAGACTTTACAAATACAGTGAGTCGAAATTATGTGTGTACAAGACCGTGGAATGTTATCTTGAAAGAACAAAAGACATTAGGAGTTCTTCCAAGCTAGTAGTATCATATATAAAGCCATACAGCGAAGTTTCTACTAGCACTATTGCACGATGGATTAAAGTGGGATTAGCTCTAGCTGGTGTTGATACGTCAGTGTTCTCAGCCCACAGTACTCGTAGTGCATCGACTAGTAAGGCAGCACTGTCAGTTTCCACGGAGGTGATACTTGCTGCAGCTGGTTGGAATGAAAATTCTACATTTCGAAAATTTTACAAGAAGCCTATAGCAATAACTGACCAAATGAGTCGAGCTGTATTATGCTAAGTATTGCACAACTATAAAGAATGCTGTAGTATTAAGTATGCTGATATATTAAATTATTTGCTACTGGATGTTATACCGGTATGTTGTCATTTTGTGCTCACAGCTTTGAAATCTCATGTTACCCGGATGTACATAATGATTTGGTAGAATTTAAAATTAAACAAGACTTACCTGTAAGTTGAAGTTTGATAATAATTCTTCCAAATCATTAAGAGTACAGAAGGGTTAACATGCCCTGTTTATACCCTGGAGTCTTGCCCACCCAGTCGATCATCCGGTTTTAAAAGTGATCACAAAATGGCGTTAAATACTGATCTACTGCGGTGCGTGCGCATCTCATGTTAACCCTTCTGTACTCTTAATGATTTGGAAGAATAATTATCAAACTTCAACTTACAGGTAAGTCTTGTTTAATTTTAAATTATATAGTACTAAATTTATTGTAACTTTTGTTCACACATGCCCTATTGGGTTTGCTGTCTTACAATAAAGAATATGTCATCTCACTCTTATTGTGGGACTAACATTTGTTTCCTGTTGCATAGCTGTCAACTCACCCGCATTAGGCAGGTGTCACAAGATTTTGAAGCCTGTCACCCGCATAATGATTGCAAAATGTTTCATACATTTACTGTATTTCACCCGCATTGTCACTCATTGTCACTCGGATTTGCTCATGCATTTACTGTATTTTCCTGCCACGTGAGGGGTAACCTCAAGATTTTTGAGGGAGTTGGGTTGACAGGTATGCTTTTGTTTACACACTTGCAAGATTGGGCAATTCCAGAAAATATATGTACCCCAAGGATGGGTAGCACTTGTTCTTGACACCCCACCCCCACCACACTTACAGAATTTCCAAAGTGGTTTTTTTTTTAAAAACCCTCTCCCTTCAGAATATTTCTAAATGCTGCCCATCCCTGGGGTACATATATTTTCTCGAATTTCCATTTCAAATTTCCCAAACAGTCTAAAAATAGTACAATATTTTGATGGTCTGAACAATTTCTGGAACTAGACAGCATTAATACTGTTAGCTTATTTCAGGAAAATAAAACTCAGAAATTCCAGAGGCGATGTCCATGGAGAAATTCGCTCTGTGGTGAGTAAGAGTGATAATGTATGGGAAATTGCATCTTTACAGCCTGGAAAAAACAAGTAATTTTCCCCTTCAACTCCACCATTACACCTCCAACATTAAAAATGTCCTCTATGGATTTTTGGGCCATTTGATTCACAAAAATTGTCTCATGCTCATGCTTAATTTCCTCACAGCGCTACAGGTTCCGCGCTACATTTCGACATCCGTTCGTTCGCTTCCTTTATTTAAAGTATTCATTCCCAGATGCAGTCGTCCCTCTCTGAAATGATTAAATGCTTCTTCCATATTTGCCGATGGGAGTTCAAATTCGTAGTTACAGAAAGAATGGAAAATAATGCGTTTGCCGTACAATTGTTGTTCGAGTCGCGCTGTCCCTCTGTTCGCTTCTCTTGACTACAGAGGCTCTGCTCGCAGGATGTCTCTGGGCCGTTTCTGTTCGAATTATCGTTATACAACAGTAACATATCGATGCTAATATCTTCCTTGGTGTCTGCTAAACATGCCAAGGCACATTAACGGATTCACAAACCATTTGTATTTCGAGTTTTTGCTTGATATTGTGTTCCACTCTCCCTCAAGTGAACGAGTAATGTGTCACGTCTTTCATGCCTAGTAGTTCCTCTCTCGGTCGCTTCTATTCGAACAAAATCATCACACACGGCGGTATATTTTCCTTATTCCTTCCTGGTGATTCGTTCTTCAGGCTGTAGACTCTCAATTCGGCGAATCACAGAAAGGATAAGTGTTTCTTCGAGCAATAAACATTGACCAGAGGGCGCTCGCTGCCGATATTATTCGCGTTCACGTCTTCTTTGTATTGTTTCTGTTCGAAATAACGCTAAACACAGTAAAATATCGACGCTAATATCTTTCTTGGAGTCTGCTGGACACAAACTGCGACTTTCATGGACTTGCGAACCATTTCTCGTGTATATTTTCGCCCCGCAAGACGCAGCAGTCATCTTTCGTTCACATAATTTCTCTTCTGTGATCAAGTCACATGTCTTTTTCAGACGTCACTTCCGACGTCGTCCGCCGCGAAAATTGAACGAAAGAAAACCGCCAATCGGAAATGTTTAAAAATCATTCTAAAACTCATGAATAGTCAATCAGGCAAACACAATTGAAATCAGGACCATGAAGGCCGTTTGTATACCCCGATAGAAATTAGCATTTTGGGGAGTCCATGAATATTTTCAGGGAATAGCTGTTCTGATTGGTTGCCATATCATAATGGTGCTCAATCAGCCAGAAACGATATAGAACTGCTGCGCACTGAACTGAATCTCATATAGAACTCCGGTGACGTCAGAGTTCTATATCAGATCCAGTTCAGTGAGCACAGTCCTCTATCAAGTTTGGCTCACTGAGTATCAGTAATGATAGGACAACTCACCAGAACAGCATGTTTCCCCGATAACATTCATGGAGACCCCATCTCTTACAAACGCTCTGTGGACATGATTTCCACTTTTTCCCGTAACCTACGAAAAAAGAACGCATGTTAGAAATGAATACGTGCATTTTGTAAAACGATAGTTCATTTATCACATTTATTAATTTTCGGTGGCCATGTTTTAAACATCCAACGGCGACTCGGGCAGTGCCGACTACCCTTCTGTGAACATTTTGTGAAACGAGCCCAAACGGACGTCCTTGACAATTATTTGGTAATACTTGAGTTGAATTGGGCTCAAAATCATGCACAGATAAACGAATTTAACTCACCCGTCCAAGTTACTCTACTTCGCGAGTCCGAACGAACCGCACTGCTTTGTTAAACGAGAATGAATGGGCAAATTGCATATGATGCATTACGCGCATGACAAAGAAAACTTCGTCAAAGAAATTGAATCATAAAAAGAATAAAAAACAATAGGAAACACTGCCCCCAAAACTAATGACATAGCCCTTTCTTTACAAAAGCCAATCAGAAAGCCCTAGCATTATTATAGGTATCGCTAATACATTCATTTCTTTTCTATGACATTTGAACGGCATTTCTTTGCTCATCATTATTATAGGTAAATAAGTGACAGCTATTCCAAAGGGAATTCTTCTCTTTTTGAAAGTCATGTAATTATGAACAGACCTTTTGTCCCAGCAGAGAAGATTATTCGGAACGCCTCTCTAAATACACTATTCGTAATGAAAAGCTCTCATTGTCAATCTTTTGTTTGCCATTTCAAAATAGCTAAACAATACAACTTGAAGCCAGTCTATATCAGATTTCTCATTCTCGATTTCAATGAAGTAGTTCTCACAAATTTATTTCCTTTTTTTTAACTAGCTTGGAATTATGAATTATTACTGGCAACCGTTTTAGAAGTAGTTTACAAAACTCGCTGTCATGTTTTATCTGCCGATAAAACATTCCAGCTCGTTTTGTAAACATTACATAAAATATTCAAGGAGCGCGCAAAACACATTTTTATTTCGCAAATGCTCGCTTGGATAATGGATCTTTTTGATGAAATATAGTTGTTTTGTGCCTTTAGTGGCACTTTAACAGTGCCAGATTTAGGGGGGTTCATTGGGTACTTGTACACCATCTTGAGTTCATATTTTACAGGAAATGTATGTTCTACATTTAAGTGCACATACATTTTTAAGCTACATGTTTTATATATTGTGCACCCCTTTCTGGATCCACCACTGATTAATGTTATGGGTTTTCCAATTCACATTGACTACAACAAATGTTCTCACCCATCATTTATTTGTATCTGATGAGACTCAAAAATAAACTGTAGTCCCCTTCCGATATGTACATAGTACCAACAAATATATAAAAGAAACTGTTCTGACTGACTCCGAGGGGACGGCTGTCAAACCAACTCAATCTCTCCCATCATCCAGTAATCAAACAGGTGATGTTGAGTTCAAAGTAATTTCATTTTGTTTTGCGTCGATTGATGTTGCATTTCTTACATTATGTTTGGGTCATAATGACATCTTGCCTGGATCGGGCTGGAGGCATTTTCTGAGATCCGATGGGTTGTTTCCTAAAGCCTAGTGCACATTAGCGACAGGACATAAAGACGTTATTTCACAACGGTAAAAAAAGTAAAATTATCAGTTTTATCGATGGATTTAAAATGGATTACTGTTAAACAATTTGACTAAAGTAGTTTTAAGTTATTAGTTGTGGAAAGCAACGCTTTGGTATGCAGATTTGGTATACAAACTTATGCTAATGAGGCAATTCATGATGTCAGCTCTGACTTATTATAAATTCAGACTAAACAACTTAAACACAATTGGCTTTGGAAAGAAACCTATTTGCTGATGAAATTTGATTTGCGTTGTTTCATGTCGCTAGTGTGCACTACACTTAAATATGAACGCTTCTCACATTTCCATTTTTCTTATTATCATAAAGTCAGTGCTTGAAGTTCAGTTCATATGGCTTGTTGCTTTGTATATATTTGTTTGAATAAACAAACCGGTGAAGGCGGAAAGAAGCATAAGAAGATTTAGCTGGAGCAAAGATGAATATCGTTTTTTCACAAGATTTATTTGTCCGTTGAAGAGATATTAGCCTTTTAACGTTTATACAAATTTGGTGATGTCAGCTCTGGCCAAAACTGCAGAACACAGAATCTCTTGACTGCTTTAACTTATCCAACTACTTTGTGAAGGAATCAACTACTGCCAAGCCTCTAGGGCCTTCGTGTGCCCATATTATTAACACACCGAGACATCCGAGCCAGTTCTTAGGTTCAATGGAGTTGAATCTGATAAATCACTCACAGAATGATGAAAAGCACTGAAAATCACCTCCACAATCCAATAGGGAGTCCGTTCTCCATCATTCATGCAGGAATTACATCAAGCGAAATGGGAAGTACGGACCGGCCTTGTCTAAGTCAGCAAGCTCCTGCCGACTTCTTAAAGGCCCATAGTCAACCGGTAACCTTTGCGCTTTGTACTTCAATTGGATCGATTGTTATTCAACAGCTGTGATTGGCTGATACTGTAGCTCCCAAAGGGGCCCCTTTTGTTCTTCGCATTTCACAAGTTCAAACTGGAAATTTGCATCGAATTTTCAACTGCGTTTTATTCTTGTGTGCCTGCAATGCGGCTTGGGCGCTTATGGGCCTTTAAGTCTGTGATATTTTGGCTTTTTTTGTGCAAAAAGCAGGTGGAATTTTTACAATATCATCTATGGGTTGCTTTCCAGCCTAAAGCTTCAGATTATCGCTCAGCTGTGCTAGCTAAACTACCACAAGAGACACTAATGGAGAATATGGAAAGACTAGTAGTGGCGCCAAGCATAGAATATGTTCTCGTCCCTAATGTTTGTCCTTTTGCTGAGGTGAAATTTCCAGACATGAAGACATAGGAACTCGCTTACTCACCCTTTTGTTTTTATGCGTTTTGTGTATGCTTTCACAGAGTCACACGCTGCACGGCCCAGACTCTGGTTCAGATTAGGATGTCTTTACAGGTCTTTACTCAGGTACAGATGTACCCCAAATTTTGATAGAATCGCTGTTGTTTTGAGGACGAGATATCATAGTTCAAGTGAATTTAAGATGAACTCATTGTGGCTTTTGGAGAATGCATGGCAGAAAAGGGAGAAGAGCAGAAGAAGAAAAACGTGTACCATAAGATGCGTGAAATGGTCAGTCTTCTCCAAGCAGTGCAGAAACAACAACCTAACATGACCATGAAAAAACTGATTGACCAAGCGTTTTTCGACAATGTTGTAGATACTGTAAAAGGAATGTGTGGCTTCAGCAAAAAGCAAGGGCTCAACATCACAACAGCATCCCTGAGTCTTAAATTGCGCCACAACATAAAAACATGTGCGATGATCGTGATGGGATGGGCCCTCAAGACAAACGACACCACAATGGAGAAGAAGGCGTCCGACTTTGTCCGACTTATCGAAAGTGAATGGTCGAGAGTTGCAACTAACCGCCAAATCAAAGAGTACGTACCACCCGTTGCTGAGGATCTGGTTAAGTTAAGTAAGTTTCTACAATCTTGGACAAAATGTCTTGGCAATTTCCCCAAAAAATGACCGAAATGACGTTTCACTCCTGTCCATGCGTGATTTGTACCCCTCCCCCACCCCCCCTATAGTCAATGTTGCTTGGGTCCGTAGACAGATGATCTAGAAGTTCCTCAACATTGATTTGGGGGGAGGGGGGGAGCGAGAATTGGCATTATCCGTATGTATTTCAGCATACCCACTGATTTCTGCACAAAACTCAAATTTTGCCAACAATTTTGTCCAAGATTGTCTGGGGGCAAAAGGTGCACCCCTTTCTCTTAGCGAAATGATTTAAGGAGAACCGGTTGTGTCTTGTTGTTTTGTTGTATATTGAATACAGTAGACTTGTTTTCCTATTTTCAAGCAGGTTTTTTAATGCATTGAAGGCCTTATTTATTTCGAAAAAGATGACTTTCATAACTTAAAAACGTGGGACATGCTTTGTTTCGAAAACTGCCCTTGACTGGACGCGCCTTGTTTATCGCTGCAATCCAGTTTTGTAAATATGGAGTTGTTGCACGAGTACGATTCTGATTCGGAAAAGTCTTCTGCTAGTAGTGAGAATCCTGGATTGCTTCCAGACGAGATAAGATCTGTTTATTTGGTTACATATAGCCAAGTAGATAAAGATAAAGTAAAAAACCGACGCGATTTTGCAAACATGCTGGTTGAGTCGTTCGAGCATGGCGGGGGCAAAGTCATTCAATGGTGTTGCTCTGAAGAAGAACACAAGCAAGGAGGGATTCATTTTCATGTTTCCATAAAGCTGAAAGGAGTCAGGCGTTGGAAATGTTCAAAAGATTATCTGAAGGAGAAATATGGAATAGTGGTAAATTATTCAAGTCGGGATTACTGTAACTACTATAGTGCCTGGCGCTATGTCACTAAAACTGATCTAGACTACGAACAAAGCAAAGGACACCCTGATCTTACGAACTTTCATGAGCCGAGAACTACTAGGGCCAGTAAAAAGGTGAGAGAAAACAGAAATAAAAGGGGTCGTGCTAAAAATTCTGATAAAAAGGAAGGAGAAAGTGGGTCTAGTAAGAAAACCAAGAGAAAACGACTTTCTGTCTTACAAGTATCAGAAGTGCTGTTGAGTAAAAATATAAAAGCTTTGACGGGATTGGAGGCACTTGCTTACAAACAAAAGTCTGAGGGAAAAGAAGACCTCATGCAGTTTATACTTAACAGGTCACGGAAGACGGTTGAAGAAATTATTGATACAACCTGGGAGATTAAAGGGGCGGGCGAAAAACTGGAGCGAGCGAGAAAAACGCGCATGGAAATACTACAAGACGCAAAACAATTGGACTGCACGTGTGATAGCGAAAGGGACTGGTTTAACTGCGCCAAGGAAGTACTTGAAAGTAATGATATTGAATTGAATGGCTTTGCTGAAGCTATAAAAAATTTGCTTTTGAAAGGCCGCGGTAAATACAGGAACATCATGATTACTGGACCAGCGAACTGTGCAAAGACTTTTATCCTAAAACCGCTTACTCTGATTTTTAACACTTTTACTAACCCTGCCTCGGGCAGCTTTGCCTGGGTAGGGGTTCAGGATAAGGAGTGCATTTTCCTAAATGATTTCCGCTGGAGTGCCCAGATGATTCCCTGGCACGATTTACTGCTTTTATTGGAAGGAGATGTAGTTCATTTGCCAGCACCGAAAACACACTTTAGTCACGATATCCAGCTCAGTGACGACACTCCGATATTTGCAACAACCAAGCGTCCACTTACATTTATTAAGAACGGAGTTGTGGATGATCGAGAGAGTGAAATGATGGCTGTCAGGTGGAGAACGTTCAACTTTAGAGCGCAGATTTCGGAGGCGAGGCAGCGCCGTGTAAACCCATGTTGTAGGTGCTTCGCAAGTCTAGTCTGTTCCTAATTAACACCAAAAGACTCCGAAAATATTCAAAGAGTAAGTTTCCCTTATTTCTCGTGAGAACATAGCAACCTGACTTAGATTTTTCACATAGACGGTTTACATTTGTGAGCTTACACTACTAGTGGAAAAATATTCGAGTTGTTGAGACGTTTTCCAGCATTTTCAACGGTTTACGGTGTCAAAATTACTAAACTGAAATTTGATGCTCATAAATTAATTTCCTGCAAAATCAGGCGTAAACCGTTGGAAATCGTTGTTAAGCTTAGAATAACCGTAATTAGTCAAGTGCATCGTAGACATCATAGCAGTGTATTGTTCTCCAAGTTAACAAACTCCAAAAAAACATAATTACAAGATGTTAAAAATCGTTTCGTATGTCAACGGTTTACAAACCGGAAGTAGACAGAGAAAAGACCGGAAGTAGCGGAATTATTTTGGCGGGAAACATCTGACGATTTGGCATGCAACAAAAGGAATTGTTATTTGCTTAGTATTTTATTCGGTTGCCTTTGCTTTTTATAATCAAGTCTATCCGCTTATCCATCGATCCAATAATATTATCGATGATGTTTACTGGAAATGCTAGAATTGTTTCCCTTACGCGATTTTGAAACTCCTTGTAACTCTCCCTCTTAATTTTGCGAGTCAGTGCCTGTTTGTTAAGTTCTTTCCTAACCAGATGAAAAACGTTCTCTATAGGATTGAGATCAGGGCTTCTTGGCGGTATTGGGAACAGTTCTGCTTTAACTTTTCTCAATGCCCGTTTAGCAGCAGCCGAATTTTGACTCGGATCGCCATCCTGTAGCCAAAGTTTGGAGGGGGCCTTCTGTGCTTTTTTGAACAGTCCGCGAAAATGTTTCATAACATAACTTCTGAAGAAATCCCCGTTAAGTTTTTCGTAAGGGTCGCATGCTATTACCCCTTTTCCGAAACTGATGCTAACAAAAAACTTACACGTTTTCCCTCCCGACCCCTCCTTCTTTCCCTTAGCCGTACATCCCAGCGCTAAACCCTCAGATTTTTTTCTCCATATCCGCCCCTGTGGTGCTCTAGCTTGTCCAGCTGGATTTCTCTTGTAATAGAACCCGACACCGTCCAAATAAAAGTTTATCTCTGAAGTCCAGAAGTCGTTTTGTGTGGTTTTTTTTCACATCCTTGGCAAACTGCAAGCGTTCTTCTATATCCCCTTGCAATAATACCCCCTTTTTCCTACTTTGCAGATACTCGTAACCGTGATCGTGTAGTCTTCTGCGTACAGTTCTGTTACTTACTTCGCGTAAATCAAGACCACATGCCTCGAATAGGCTTCCAGAACATATGTTGGGATTCTCGTGACGCAAAAGATTAAACTGTCGTATAAGTACCCTCTCTGTTTTGGCAGTTATCTTTCTTGGACGCCCAGAGCTCGGCTTCCGATTCTTTTTTCTTAAAGCCCGAACTCCCTCTTTTCTTATTCTATAAACGCTTCGTAACGAGACTCCGGTATCTCTTGCAACATCTATAGGCTTATGGCATGCATCTCTTATCCTGTAAAGGATATACGCCTTAATTCCGCCTTGGATTTCGCGGCAAAACACCATATCTGGTTACAAAAATTCTTACTTCTGTAATCCACGTAACAGTGACGACGCCCCAATTAGAACCTAATTCGTCCCATTAAGCAGTAGAATGCTATGGCGTCACACCTCTCGCGCTCAAGTAATGTTTTCATATAAAAAGATCTTACTGGGCCATACACATTTCTCCGGTATCCTACGAACTCTATTCAGACAATCTTGGACAAAATGTCTTGGCAATTTCCCCAAAAAATGACCGAAATGACGTTTCACTCCTGTCCATGCGTGATTTGTACCCCTCCCCCACCCCCCCTATAGTCAATGTTGCTTGGGTCCGTAGACAGATGATCTAGAAGTTCCTCAACATTGATTTGGGGGGAGGGGGGGAGCGAGAATTGGCATTATCCGTGTGTATTTCAGCATACCCACTGATTTCTGCACAAAACTCAAAATTTTGCCAACAATTTTGTCCAAGATTGTAGACATGAAAGTCGCAAAACTTACCAAGGTTGTCAAAAAGGAGGAGAGCACGGCAGATCTCCGCCAGTGGAGGGAGCTTGCTAAAAGCACTCTGGCAAAAATATAATATTCAACAAAAGGAGAATGGGTCTTAGCTTGAGGTAGAGAAGTTTAAACAAAGGCCTTCGTGGGAGAAGTGTAGCAATGCATTGAAGCAGGGCCTGAACCCTGTGGTTTGCACACTCACGAATTACTCACTCAAAGTTCATTCAGCTCGACCGGAGGAATGTCGGATATCTCGCTTCGTGTTTCACCTTTGGTATTAAGAAAGTCTGTCAATAAAGAGACATCCCTTTTTGTATTTTTGTATTTTTGACAGTATTTGGATTTTCTTGCTCTTGAATAAATGAGTCAACTGAACCGTCGAGCAGCACTAGTGAAAAAAGATTGTTCGTCCAATCAGAAACGCAAACGATGTTTCTTCACTAGTGAAAAGTGTCGTTCACGTATCTGATTAGCTAATAAAAGCGCGCGAACGAAAATTTGCTCAACTGCAATTTATGAACTTTTTTCTCAACTTAAAGCTTTCGAATAAGAATTGTTCCTGCACATTCCTGCAAGTAATCTGTGACAGAACCATTTAGGTCTGAATGACTCTGGTGCTTTTGGCTGTGCGAACTGAGTTCTTTTTTAGTTTCTGTGGGAGATTTCAAATTGGCGGCGATGGCAGCTTTGTCCCTCGCTTAAGAAATCGCTTGAATTAGAACTTAGCCCAGGGTGAATCTTTTCCAACCAAAACACGCTTACTGTCGAGAATTCCACCTTCTCTGCAGGTTTGTGAACTTCTTTTGGCGACACAGCTTCAGGCCTAAGCGGAGTGAGTGCGAACGATTTAGCCAATCAGAAACGTTTGCGCAGACAACCCGATTATAATAGTATAGATTCCTCATGTTTTGTAAAGCAACGCCAAACATGGCGGACAGTGTCTCCCCGCTAAAGAAAATGCTTGAATGGCAGCTTCTCTCCTTGCATCGATTTAAAAAAACTAACACCAGCTTGCAGCCTTGTAAGTGATATGTGGGTCTAATGGGTCTCTTAGATTACTGTAATAGTTTGATGTACAAAACACCTGCCACATATATCGCAAAACTTCAACGTGTACACAATTCCGCGGCCCGGCTGATATGCTGCATACCTAGGTTTGACCATATAACACCTGTTTTATATTATTTGCATTGGCTCCCTGTATCTTATAGAAAAGAGTACAAAGTACTGATTTTAACTTTTAAAGCTATATATGGAGCCGCTCCATCTTGTATCTCTACTTTAGTTAAGGTAAAGAAGCCGTCAATATACAATCTGCGTTCCTCATCAGAACTAAAATTAGAGCCACCTAAAATCAGAACTAAGAAAACTCTTGGTGACCGATCGTTAGGCGCATTTGGTCATATTCAAATGTTAATTTGCGCCTAATAAGTATTAAATTATTATTATTATTATTATTATGTATCACATTTACGGTGGTAGTTAGCCGTAGCCTTTAGTGGTGAAAAGGACAAACAGAACAAATGTCTTTCATTTTAAAAGGTTTCATGAGTTTAAGGTGGCGTACACCTATTCAAAGGCGAAACAACATAAAGGTTTAGACGATAAGATTACAAGTACTCATTTCTAAAAATAGCCCCAATATTGGGCCCTGTAATAAATGTAAGCATCTGCGATAACTAGATTTAGTCGAAGTCATTGCGCGCCTGCCAAGAACTCGATTCCGATTTGCTTTCACAGGCACATAAAAGGGTACTAGACTTCCTGTATAAGACCAAAAAAGTGGGACTTTTTATAGAAATAGGAGGCCATGTTTAATTTCCCCCCCACTTTGTCCATTCACTGATTTCAGGAAATCGGTTAAATTTATTGAAAGAAAACGATACCAAGTAGAAAGCTGAATAGTTGTTTTATTGGCTGGCCAAAAATGACACTAATCGGGGAACGTTTTATGACTAAACTCGGTGTCTAAACTTTCCTGTTGTTTTGCCTTTGAATAGGATAGATATCAGATATCAGATAAATTACTGGTTTTATTATTTTTGAGCTTATCTCATCAAATCCAGAACTTGACTTAGGATTCATTTGAGAAACCAGAGATTCGATTTCTATTGAGTTAGTTGAGTGCACAATAGAGCTTGAACTGAAGTCGCCAGTTAGATAGCTTTTAAAGTTTTGACAACAACAAGACAAGAAGTTTATTTTGCAAAGAAGTTTATTTATGACAAGTAGGGATCTTGCTAAGTTTGGTCCAATGTTGGTAAAATAATTACAAAACATTTTTGCTATCGTCTTTGGATCATTTTCCTCTGCTCCATCAATTGTAAGTAAGTTATTGTTAACAATGGTCTTTTTTTTCTTTAAAACAGATTTTAGTACGCCCCATGTTTGCTTTGCGTTTTGTTTCGCTTTCTCTATATTATTGCAATAGTATTCTTTTTTGCAGTCTTAAGTAATTTTGATAGTTCATTTTTATATGTCTTGTACAGTCTTTCATTGCGCTCATTTGGCTTTTTTAAGAACTTTTTATAGAGTCTATTTTTATTATTAATAGACTTAAGTACAGTAATATCAATTGAAAGTTTAGGTTGAGTGAATCTAGGAAAGACTTAAGTTTGTCAATGTTTATCTTTAGACTTCTAGCATTGATATTGATAACTGAAAACAAGTCAGAACTATGTTCCATATTTGATTTCAGGATATTGTTGAGGTCAGAGTTGGAATAGTAGTTACAAGAGTCTCCATTAAGATAAAAATTAGTATCCGGATCAGTTTCAGAATCAGTGGTATGATTTTGTAAAAAAGGGTTAAAAATATTGTTAAAGCATTAATGATGTCATTGAAAGACAATCTATTATTTCCAGTAGAGGACTCAATCTCTTTATGTTGTGAGAAAGGCAAAATTTGAGGAATGCAAAAATGGCATATACAGTTGGAGATAGCATTGGCACTTGTTATTTCCTCTTTATAGTTAGTGCATTTTCCATGAAACCAAACATTGCAAATAGAGCAGAAAACAGACTTGTGCTGTGAAAGAACAGTCTTTGTACAGAGACCACACTTGCCGAGAATCATTTCAAATAAAAAATTAAATGTTAAGAAAAAGATAAACTAGAGGAACTTGAAGGAAAATAAAACATAATGGACAAGCATTCGCCTGTTCTTGAGGCCAAAGCATGAGCCTGAGATTAAGCCTGATCTTTTGCTTGAACTGAACCTATCGTTAGGATATTGAGACATTCACGCATAGTGGTGAGTGATTTGGTAGAGTCCTTGTCATAGTTTAATCTAACACAGATTATACCATCTATTGTCCAAGATTTGTAAATGAAATCCTTCCCTTTTACCTTGAGAGTCTTAAGGATATCAACTCTATTCTTGGTAAGGTCTTCGTTGACATAGATGGTGGAGTTTTTCTTGCGGTGGTCTGCCCGTTTCTTCAAGAGTTCTACTTTCTTGTTGTGGCGCGTGAGTTTGACAATGATGTTACGAGGTTTAGCCCCTTTTTTCCCGACACGGTGTGATCTACAAATGTCATCTAGTCTGATGTCAACATCGATTTCTTTTCTCAGCGTGTCTATGATTTTCTGATCCGTATCCTCGCGGGCTTCTACTTCAGGGGTTCCAACAACGTATAGAATTTCTTCGGGAGTACTTTTCCAATTCGTCGTTCCTCTCTTTTGGGGCTTCAACCTCTTCCTTTTTTTATTATGAAAACCATGTTAATCATAGTAGCAAAGATTATTATTTGACGTTTCGGAGCCATTATTACATGAAAAGCTTGGTTCACAACATTGGGTTTCACCGTGCTTTGAGTTCTTCTTCAAGCTTGTGGCTGGTGAAAACGGGCTTGACAACAACACCAGCCACAAGCTTGAAGAAGATCTCAAAGCACGGGAGGTGAAACCCAATATTGTGAACCAGCAAGGTGTCCTTTATACTTTTTGTGTGATATGGGTTATGTTGGCTTCACTAATGGGCATCTCCACACGCGCGTTGAGCATCATAAGAGAAAGTCGTCCTCTGTTTAGTTGTTTTTCTTTCTCTTAGTTATAGCGGAGCTCAAGCGCGGGCCGAAGGCCCGCGCAAGCGGAGCACCATACGTATACCATCGAGTTGATTTTTGAACGTCACGGGCTTTATGGATCATTTTGATGACGTCATTGATGGCGTGAGGGAACGTGACTTTGGTGTAGAGTTCCTCTTATGGTCTTTGAAAGTTTGTCCAAGTTTGGCTTCTATAGAAGCTTCCCTTCGGGAGATATGATTTTTTCTTTATTTTTCTGGTATTAAACCTATAGCGTCCGCCGTCCGTCCGTCCGTCCGTCCGCCGTCCGTGTACACATGGGAACCCTGTGGTATGCAAAGAAAAAATTATATCTCCTCAAGGGAACATGCTAAGACAGCCATACTTGGGATATTTTGTCTATGCCACAAGGGGGGTGCTGTAGCACGGTCACGTGATGTGACGTCATCGATGACGTCATCTATGCTTGAAAAATGAATATCTCGTGAAGAGAAGACTCTAAAGCAACCAAACTTGGGTAGTGTAGTCAAGGTCACCAGATGAGCGAAATGAAGTGGTCACGTGATGTGACGTCATCGATGACGTCATCTATGCTTGAAAATTAAAATCTCGTGAAGGGAAGACTCTAAAACAACCAAACTTGGGTATTGTAGTCTAGGTCACCAGGTGAGCGAAATGAGTTGGTCACGTGATATGACGTCAGCGATGACGTCATCTATTCTTGAAAAATTAATATCTCGTGAAGGGAAGACTCTAAAACAACCAAACTTTGGTAGTGTAGTCTAGGTCACCAGATGAGCGAAGTGAGTTGGTCACGTGATATGACGTCAGCGATGACGTCATCTATGCTTGAAAAATTAATATCTCGTGAAGGGAAGACGCTAAAACAACCAAACTTTGGTAGTGTAGTCTAGATCATCAGATGAACGAAATGTATTGGTCACGTGATGTGACGTCATCGATGACGTCATCTATGCTTGAAAAATTAAAATCTCGTGAAGGGAAGACTCTAAAACAACCAAATTTTGGTAGTGTAGTCTAGATCACCAGGTGAGCGAAATAAAGTGGTCACGTGATATGACGTCATCGATGACGTCATCTATGCTTGAAAAATTAATATTTCGTGAAGGGAATACTCTAAACAACGAAACTTGGATAGTGTAGTCTAGGTCACCAGATGAGCGAAATGAAGTGGTCAGGTGATATGACGTCATCGACGACGCAATCTATGCATGAAAAAATATTCTCTTTCATTTCTTGCACTTTTGAATCATTCCATTTGGAGGAATTAATACCTTAATTTTTCGGAAGGAGGTCATCTCACTTGACAGGATGCTTTTTTCGTCCCGTATTTGTATTGTGTCAATGCAGCAACATACCGAAGAAAACACTGTTGTATAGATATCAAGAGACATTTTTTTCTTAAAAAGCCTATAGTATAAACCATGTACACATGGGAATCCCTTTCATTCGCACAGAAAATTATGATAAACCATCTAGTGTCGGCGCTGACTGCTGCGGAAGGGCAATTTCCTGGCTGTGGTATCGTTCTTTGCGGTGACTTCAATCAGTTGAACACCAAACGCCTTGCAAATCAATTTAAACTGAAACAGCTTGTAAACAAACCTACAAGAGGCGAACGGATTTTAGACCTCGTGTTAACCAATATGCCGCAGTTGTATGATAAGAACTCTGTCGAAATCTTGCCGCCTTTTTGGTCTGCCCGATCACAATGTTGTCGTCCTGCGCCCGAAAACGAGACTTCCTCGCAGCGGACCGAGTCGCCATACGCGCACAAGCAGAAAACTCGAGCTCGGTCGCTATCTGGACTCTATTGATTGGTCAATAGTGAATTCAGCTGATGGGTGTGCGCAAAAACCTCAGCTACTAAGGGATTTGATTAAGACCGGCTTAGAGCTGCAGGTTAATTTTCTGGAATATCAGTGTGCCGCCCTTCCCGCCTTGTTCATAGGAGACACAATGGTTAAACAAGTAGATAGCTACAAGCTCCTGGGTGTTGATATCAGCTCAGATTTGTCATGGAATGTCCATGTAGATTATATTGTGAAGAAATATCGTGTTCTCGAGAAGGCTGGGGTCCAACCGGCTGATCTGGTTCGCATATATTGCTCCTTGATCCGGTCCGTTCTGGAATATGCTGCTCCAGTCTGGGCTGCGCTTCATGAATATCTAGCAAATATTATTGAGTCCGTACAAAAAAGAGAGCTTAGAATCATCTACGGCCCCACCTTTGAATATAGCGAGAGGCTCAGACGTGCAGAGCTTATCCCTCTCACGGAACGTCGTGCAATTATATCAGTGAAATTCGTAGAGAAAGCCAGGGAAATTGATCCCCTGAGGTACGTTATTCCCAATACCACCGTGGTGTCTCACGGTTATTCTCTGCGGTCAGGACATCAGAGGGCCCAGAAGTTTCGAGGCCGCACTGATAGACTCAATAACTTTGCCACTGTTCGCTGTTCCTAATTAGACAATTTATCTGTTAAGTATTGCAAATATCAGTATTGTTTCTGACCTCCACTGCAATTCAGCCAATGCTGATATGTGGCGCTATGTGGCTCAATAAAATTGTCGTTGTCGTTGTCGTTGTCGTTGTCAATTCTTGTATGTAAAGTGGGGTGAACGAAACCATTTTTTTTTTCGGGGTCAGCTCCCCGACTATATGGTCAATGGAATCAAAAATAAAAGCAGTGCCCCAGGGGATCTCACGTAGACTAGTTAGGAAATCGGTCTCATTAAAATTCTTCATGTTCCTGTACGTGACAGTGTGTGACTTTCCACGAGCTCGCGCACCGCCTTCGCCCATGTAGGAACCCACTGCAGACACGGGTAAGTGGTCTGCTAAGCCATAATCAACAACTCGGAGAGAATTAATCCTCTGGGGGCAGTTTGTAAAAAGATGATCCTGGTTTTACTGATTGGTCTAGTTATTTGTGTTACGAATTGTTTAAAATTCATGCCAGTTAAAGCTCGAATAAGGCGATGTTTATGAAATGCTAAGCTAGACAAGTAATTCACGTTACGATACGTTACGTTACGATAGTCACGTTACGATAGTTTCCAGGTTGAATATATATGCACATTCAATGTTCCTTTCAATCCACTCGTCATCAGCTTTCTTATCAGAAGGAGGTCGATAAAGTCCCGCAAATAAAATCGGGTGATTTGATTTAATCGGGTAAACTTGCAACCAAACCGCCTCAACATCAGAATCCTCCAGATCACTTATTCTCAGTTGCGTAAATCCTTATTAACCAGACCAAGAAACCACCTTTCTTTTTAGCTCCCTTCCGATCTCTCCGATGGATGGCAAAACCGGGTACGGTGTAAAGCGAGTTCGTAAACGACGGCTTTATGGCTGTTTCGTTGATAGAAAAGATGTCAAGTTGAGGGCGATTGTTTTTGTCCAGCATAAAGAGCTTCGAAATCGCCCTTAAACGTGTACAGAATGACATAATTAAAGCCATTGACAGTCATCGCTGCGTTTTTCTCGTTCTTTTAGATCTTTCAGCGGCGTTTGATACTGTGGACCATGCAATACTTTTAAACAGAATGTCATCTAGATTTGGAATTAAGGGCAAAGCCTTAGCATGGTTTGAATCATATTTAAGTGGAAGATCACAATTCGTAAACATTGATGGCACTTCTTCATCCTCTTGCCCTCTCCGCATGCAATAATGATCAAGAATTGTCTTCTGCTAAGAAGCGCCTAGAATGCTGCGTTGCTGAGATGAATCATTGGATGACAATAAACAAACTCAACTGTATCAGCATTGCTGGACTGTACAAATGAGTGGTATTGTAACATGGATCGTGGGCTTTATTCCCTGGTAGTCTTCCTTGACCTGCAAAAAGCCTTTGACACAGTTAACCATGAGCTTTTATTAAAAAAACTGGAGGCTTATGGGGTCAGGGGGGGCGCACTATCACTTCTCAGCTCTTACCTATATAATCGCGTGCAAACTTGTCAGATCAACGGCAAGCACTCAGGGTAAGGGCAATTTCCTGTGGAATTCCACAAGGCTCCATTTTAGGACCTCTCTTGTTTTTGGTCTATATTAATGATTTGCCAAACTGCCTCAATTACACCACCCCTCGAATGTTTGCTGATGATACTAGTTTAACAGCTCATGGCAAGAGTTTGGAAGACATGCCAAGGTGTTAGGAGTGCATATCGATGAGTCCCTTACCTGGAATAAACATATAGAAGAGATATCCAAGAAAATTTCGGGAGGAATCAGTGCCTTGAAACGTCTAAGAGAATTTGCAAATCGTGATATCCTCATTTCTGTTTATAATGCACTGGTCCTTCCTCATTTTGATTATTGCTGTGAGGTGTGGGACTCATTGGGTAGTGTGTTGGCTCAAAGGCTGCAAGGACTCCAAAACAGATGTGCCAGGGTGATTATGCATTATAAAAATGAAACTGGCCAATCTCAATTGGCAATGGATCATTTAGGGTGGAGACCATTGAACGAACGCAGGACTCACATCTTGGCTAGACAAATGTTTAAGGTTTTGAATCACATGGCACCAACACGGCTCACAAGTATTTTTAGGGGTTCTTACTCTGAGGGCAATTATAACCTAAGAAATTCAGACCACAAACTTGCCCTCCCCCTTCCAAAGACCGAATTCTTGAAAAGAGCTTTTCATATAATGGTGCAAAAGTATGGAATTCCTTATCGAATGATCTTCGAAGCTGTGAGTCTATCAATGCCTTCAATGGTCTCCTAGGTCAATGAGTCAACCCATGGCCAATATCTATATCTATATCTATATCTTTTTTTTTTCTTTCTTCAATTATTTATTACTTAGTTTTCATATTATAGTATATTTTTGTAAATAGATGTATATAGGACTACATAGACATAGCTATTTATTGTAATTTTGTATTATATTTCCTAGAATATTATTGTAATTTCACATTTTTGTATTATACCCACGCCCCTATTGGAAATCAGCCTTTGTGTTGAATAGGCCAGCGTGGTTAAATAAAGTTTACCTACCTACCTTCCTAGGTAAACAACATCCAATACCTTCCCGGTATCCGCAGAAATTACAGCCACCAGACCATCCCTCGAAACCCATCCTCTGCTATTCCAGGACCCGTCAATCGTGACACCCAAGTTCATTACAGTTTGTTTTAGTTCTTCGTCGCTTATATTATCATCAACTTCCGGCGCCTCTCCATTTTGCACCTTGAAGCGCTTCGCTTCCAATGCCGCCTTTTCAAGTTCCTCTGCCATTAGCTCGTTGGCCGCTTTCTCCAAATTCCTCGTATGAGAAGCCCAGGGACCTCTCCGTATTGTCTGATGCAAGTTCATCACACTGGCGAATTTCTGTGCTGCCGAGAATCCTCGACCCATGAGGCGAAATGCCAACACAGCAGAACGGTTAATGTAAAAAAAAACGCCGCTGTTTTGGGGTAGAATTCATTGAACTCGCAAACGACGAAGCCAAACATTCATCATTCCCGCAAACCAATTGTAGTTCTGAAGCAAGTCCTTGGGAATTTGTGATGTCTAAACGGAGAGATCCTCCACAGGAATGACAAATGGCACGTTCGCGAAGCGCATTGTTAATCGTTCTCACATCTACAACCGTATACTCGGAATCGTCGCATAATTCACTGTCAGACTCAGAGTCTTCGCTTCCAGAATCGTCACTGCTTTCGTCAAATTCCTCTGCTTTGGTTTCTGGGCCGAAGATCTTGAAGCGGCTGGCACTTGGTTTCTGCTTTTCCTTGTTTGTTTCTTCGCTTGTCGAAGTAGAAGGCTGGCTAAACCACGAACCTTTGTCGCTTTCAGCAAGAGACTGTCTTTCTTCTGCGACGAAGGTCTTCACTTTCGTCGGTTTATGTCCTCTCTTTTTACTTTTGACGCGAGACCAGGCTCCCTTTTGCTTTTTCGGTTTTCCCATCACCGGAAAAGGCTCTTGAAACGAAGTATTGATGTTGAAATTCTCTAATTTTAAAGTTGATTTGTTCGCTGTTCGCTTGTAGTTCGATGTTTGAAGGAAATGTGCGTAAATATGCTAATGAACCTTTTGTAAGTCTCGGATTATGTTTCGCGCGCAATCAGTGGGGAGTCTGTATCCTGTGTAAACAGGATTAAAGGATTAAGTCGCCTGCGTTAGTAAATACTCCGACGAAATTAATCATTATTCTCGTTTTTGCGCATGAAAACACTATTTATTTGCATTTTTCTTATTACGAGTTGCTAGATTGTGACACAAACTTTAAGTTAAGCCGAAAAAAAATTGGAAAAAAAAAATTCCATCGAAGGTTTACAGTAGCCTTAACCCGACATGTTAATGATGTTGTGAAAGGAGCATTCTACCATGTCCGTAATATCTCTAAAGTCAAGAAATACATTAGTCGAAGCACCTGTGAAACTCAAGTCCATACTTTTATTGGTTCTAGTCCATACTTTTACTACCATTGTATTGCACTTCTTTTTGGAATTCCTGACAAAGAGCTCGCCAAGTGGCAGTCGGTGCAGAATGCTGCTGCCCGAATCGTTTCACGCAAAAGAAAATTCGATCATATTACGGAAACTCTTAAGGGACTGCACTGGCTGCCTATAGAACAGAGGATTAACCGTATCACCTACAAGGCCCTAAATGACTTGGCGCCATCAGATATCAAAGAACTATTGGATTTTTACCGACCGGGTCGTCCCTTGCGGTCTTCTAAAGATTAATCTAATTACTTACTTTTTCAGTTGCAGCGCCGAGACTTTGGAACGCGCTTTCTTTTGTGATCAGGGCTTGCTCCAATGTGAACAGTTTTAAACAGTTTTAAACAAGTATGATGTGTAATGTTTCTTTTTTATAATTTAAGCTTTTACTACCCTTTTTATTATTTTTAAAAATATATATTTTTTTCCATTAGCATTGTAAGATTTTATACCCAGTTTTTATATGATATAAACGATTTTCTTTCATTATTATTGCCATTGTAAAGCGCGCAGAACAGAAATGTACGCGCGCTATATAAGAAATTTTATTATTATTATTAGCTTAATCTGATCAAATTTAGCCATAGAGAGGCCATCAAAATTCCAAGTACCAAACCGCAGACCATTATTCCCAAGTCCAAATTTAAATACTCATGAGTGTCAGTGTCATCGTCGCTGAAACTAAAGCGGCTTTCAAAATCCGAGTCGGTGAAAGTGGTACAACAAGAGTCCTCGGTAGAATTGTCGTCTTCGCTGCTCCATAATGACGATAACGTAGAGTTCATTTCAGGGTTCACAAGAACAGGTCCGGCTACGGGTCCAGGGTTAATACTGACATCTCCTGATAACATAACCAAACAAACGCCGACAAACCTATTTTGGACACGTACATAGCCGCTTTCACTTTTAAACATGGCGGCAGCAAACAACGGTCCGAGTAACGATTGACTTCACTGTTACGCGTAGGAAAGGCTTTGATGTGTAGATGGAGAGCAATAAATTGACTTTCCGATGTCAATAGCTGATAGTTATCAAAACAATTACATAGCCAACAGGAAACAAGCAAAACCAGCAAAAGGAAGCGAGAGCCGGGCAAAAGCAGTCCAACCGCCATGACAGGTTGTTACTGATCCTTGTTACAAACCATAAGACGGGAGATGATGTGCCAGCAGCAGTAGTGGTGACTCCAGAGATGTACAACCTGATGGCTAAATACCTACGGATCTTTCGTCCAATGACGCAGCAGAAAACCCAGGCAATTACAAAGGTTCATTTCTTAACAAGGACAGCAACTCCACTGCAGTCCTCTCGCGTTTCCTTCAACACCCAAGGAATCAGGTATGGAAGAACAGACAAAGGACGCCTGTTCCCGACAAAGTTTCCCCAGAAAGCATCTTTTTCCGTTAGTAAAAAAATCCGTCGAACCTCGCGAAACGTGTAACTTGATGACCCATAAACGTCCTCGAAGATAGAGAAGTCAGTTCAAGCGCAAAAAAGACTCGCTAAGAATTCATGTGTAACAACGAAGTAGCAAAAAAGAAAGAAAGTCAATGTGGACGTCCAGAAGTATTTGACAAGGAACAGGAAACTGAACTGGCCTTGTTGTTTGCCGAGGAAATCACGCATAAATCATTGGTCACGCAGGATACAGTTGACGAAAAGATAAATAGCAGTTTGACACTGAAAGATTTGGACCGCAAGCAGGTAAGTGCAGCTATATATAATCCTAAAATATCAATAGTCACTATGCTTGTTTCCAGCTGTCAGTCAAACTCAGCTCAGGTATCTCAGGTATAGATCGCGCCGAAGGGAGTTTTGTTACACTTAAAATGCTTGTCAATCAAAAATGTGACGTCCATGTTATGTTACTATGGTAACTCCGGTGACAACAAGATATAAATCATTACTTAATGTAATGTAAGTCTTCCCAGAGTACATGATAAAGAAGACGAGGAATTCCATATGTTAATGCTAGCTCTTAGGGGCAAGAACGCACAGAAACTTGAGTATCGGCTTCAAATGCAAAACGCTGCATTTATCCATTGTTTGACTGGGTAGAATAGCGAAAGAGGGAAGGAAAGCTATCCAGTCCATGCGATTTTCCCAGAGCGACTTCGTACCCTGAATTTGACTAGAATAATAAGCGGGAAATAAGGGCTAGAAATGCGACTCTTCTCCTTTCGCGCCACTCCATTGGATGCATTGAATGACGACACAAGGGCGTCAGTTAGGGCGTACGTGGCACTATTGCAAGCAAAACAGCCAAAGGCGCGGAAATTTTTGTTATGTAGATTATTTCACGTTTTTCATTTCACAGGAGTCTTTAGCGCATTGCAAATGCGTTTTGCCGTGTTGTTGGCCAGGCCAGGTATTGTTTCACGTTGTTACTTTGTAAGAAAAAATCAATAGGACAATACCTCAGCACACGTCACTCGACCGAAGCCTCTGACCTCGGCCTTAAATCTGAACCACCGACTTTCGACTTTCCTGGTTTTATCGGACTCACATATTTCATAATGTTATTTTGAAGCTCGAAACCTGTAGATTGCGTGCACGTTTTGTAAAATCAGAGATTATATCCACTGCAACCTAAACTGGTATGTTTTAACAAATGGTTTTGATACAGTGGGCATCGAATAGAATCAGTTTTTTTCTGAATTCAGCACACAGAGAAACTGAAAATGAAAATAATGAGTTTCAAAAGTTTCATTTTTTTAGATGGGTTTTAGTTTATGGCATATATCCCGGGATGGTTCCTTCCAAAAGCGTTTTCCTGGACGACTCCCGGAACATTTCGCACCGTGGGACTCTTTACGGGACAAATCCCGGGACATCTCCCACCGAGGGACTCTTCTCGGGACAATTCCCTCTGAGGGACACTTCCACGAAATAACGGGATTTGTCCCGGGAAATGTCTTATTGCATACGATGCAGATTTGCTAATGGTGTTGATATGTGAGTTGAGCTTCAGGTGGGTGTCTAAGGTGACTCCCAGGTCACGTGGAGATGTTATAGGTACGATTGTACAATTTCCAATGGAAATGCCAGATATTGGATCGCACTGTTTAAACTGAGAGCAGAAATGCAATTTTCACCTGACCTCTCGGCAGTTTAATTAAGTTTATAGTGAGTAAGTTAGACAGTATTTATAATATTGATGAGCCTGTATGGGTGAATATAAATGTAAATGTTTGCGAGTAGTAAAGGCGAGAAGGGATCTCGGTTTATTGTCTCATCCGAAAGACGTGAAACACAGCAGAACAAAGTTTAACTCACAATATGAACAGTTTCCACCGAGACCCGAACAGAAAGAAAATTGAGCTCGAGCAACTGCGGCTACGCGGAACCTGTGTCTACAACATCAAGGTTCCCAAAATGAAGACAGGTATGATAATACCGTCAACGAGTCTGACTGGCGACGAAGATCTTACAGCGAAATATTTCTTACCGTGTCCTTACTGCTTGGGCTTCCTAAAAAGAATGACGGAAGCATGCAAAGTCGTGCAAGCTTCGGGATGAAGAGCAGCAGTATGTACCATTTCAGAAAGTACAAGAGACGAGCAAGATCCTGCTTTTGTCACAACTGTGCCCAAAAGATTCGCCGGACATGGTGCAAATTAAGGCTGCCATGAGAAACCACGACATTGGGTTTGTCGCCAAAACCGACAAACTGATAGTGCGATATGGCGAGGCTGAGCTAAACCGATTGGGGCTTCTGAGGCAAAGAGGTGTCCCAGAGCATGAGGGAGTTAGCACTGCTGGTAATAGAGCTTCGGAAGAAAGAATCCCATCCCTTCCCTTAAGCCTTGGGTATTCACTCAAAAAGTGCATCACCATTCTAAGAGGGCAAGCCAGGGACAGCAATCTACGAGAATTCCCCGAAAACCTTCTCTCGAGAGACTGTAAGCTACAATTTACGCATATTAGCCAGTTTATTTCTTCTTGAAAGCCGTAGAAACAATAATGATATGATTTCCTACCATACAGGGTTGCTAATTCTTTTCAATGTGCTCATTTTTTATCAAATTCCACGCAAATGAATCATGGTGGATAAGCACCATATTTATTTAAATTTAATGCAATAAAAATATGCATGGTTTTAGTTTTGTAGCATAAAAATATCTACTCCTTTCATTATATTTTGAAGTCGAAAGTGATTTCTTAGAACTACTTTTAGTCAGAACTTGCTCAATTTTATAAAACGTTCACACTTCGATTTCGAGTTTCTTCCTATTGCTACAGTTCTGCGCTTCACATCTTGCACAGGCATAAATCCTTAAATGGCCCTTAATTACCTCCAGGATAGATTTACAGACCATAATACCAAATATAATCTACGAAACTCTGAAAACAAACTGGTTGTCCCCCTTCCCTGTACAAATTATTTAAAAAATACTTTTAGTTTCTGCGGGGCGAGTATTTGGAACGGATTGCCTTGAACTCTTTTAAATCGGGCTGTAAGGATTTTTTTTCATAATAATTGAACACAGGGCATTCATGGAAAGCAGGCATTTTGGTTTCTTTATATATTTTTTTAATAATAGTTAGATAATAGTTTTAATAATAGTTCGATAATACATTTCTATGTTATAGATAAAATTATAAATTCTAGGTAGATAGATATATATATAGTTGAGCTGAAAATAATATTTTGTACAATTTAGTTAAGAGCCAATGCCAGCAAAAAACAGACGTGGCTTGGCCACAGTCGAAAAAACAATCTGCACATATTTTAGATCTGGAAGTAGATATTGATGAGTAAAACAACGATCTGTGGTTTATTTTTCAAAATACGAAATAGTTTCTGAATTATACAAGAAAATCGATTTTGCCGACTCGGACGCTCAAAAATGCTGTCTGAGGACGCAAAAATACTCAACCTAGAAAGGTCGCTCGCGGGAGTAAAAAGAGCTCAAATTTAACCAAACAAACACCCAATTCCGTGAAAATATATGCTTTTGTTCTAAAAACCAGCACGTTTCTTATTCTGAAGGGGGATTTTGACAGTCTACTGCCACGATTTCCAAGTTCAATTTTTAGCCTAGGCGAAAAAAGTAGTTTTACCTCGAGATTTCAAATTAATTGTTTGAGGTGTTGTTATTCTCCGATCAGGCTGTAAATCAGGCTACGAAATGCTAAAATGTTCTTCTTGAACCCCATTGAAGAGTCAGTCTGGGTTTTTTGGAAGCGCTTCCAAAATACTCACTGGAAGTGGTCGTGAAATTTGATATTTGCTGCAAATCGCTAATTGATGCAGACCAGGTTGTAAACAAAATCTGAGCCGTAACGAAGCATTCCGTACTTTAAAAGGCATACTAAACAGTCAAAAGCAAATAAATAGCTATCAGTAAGCTTGCGAGATTCTTGCTGAAAAAAATCAGACTAGGAGTTGATTTTATGATAATATAATACCGGAACTATTTTAGGAACCCGACCGAGAGGTCAAACCTAACACCGGCCGGCAGCAGAATGTTTCAGATAACTTCCATAAGGAAGCGTTTCCTTACAATTAACAAGTTCTTGGCTCGAAAAACAGTTTGTTGGCATGTGAACTGAAAGCATGATATATGCTTACCTTCATAAAACTCCCACTGTGCAGTAGTATACCAAGCGCTTTCTACTGGACGGCGCGGCCGTGAGAGCATAGCAAGGTCAACATAGTGTGACGGCTAATTTTAGACGACACGTGTCACGCGATTTGCTTTGTAAAAATTCATAGTCAAAAGAGGCGGCCAAGAGCCGGCCTTTTTTTCTCCTTTTTTATAAGCAATATTACCATAACTCTGAAATATACCCCAATTTGCTCCTCAAAAGAGGTGAGACGAATGATAAACGTAAACGCAAAAAAAAAACACGATCCTTGGCTTTTGTAGTGTTTTTACATTCTAAAGCGTGCGATATATGCTTCAGTGGTCCTAACAGGCCTTACTTGCTGTTCTTGAACATATCCAGTACGCTTTCGTAATTATTTTGTTTAAGGGCGGGGGCTGGGGGGAGTGGTGCACTTAGAAAAGTAATAATTTGATATTTGTCGTCCTTGTTTGTGATTCACTTTGCCTTTGTCGGGAAACCGACTAGATTCTCAAGATATAAATTAGTATATCTGTATGTTTCCTTTTTCTTCGATGAAATCAAGTGAGATTTTCTTCTTCTCAGGTCACTTAAATAGGGCGTTGCCGTTTAGAGATGCAAATCTGACTACACGCTTCAGTGGTTCTGTCAATCAGAGTTAAGAGCGTGGGAATTTTCACTGGATCTAAAATTTTCTCTCTTTTTCCGTTCACGCAATGGCGGAATGTTATCCAAAGAGCTGTTCGTTTAACTCTGTACAGGGCACCCAGTGCACCTTAGATAGCGCAGAAATAATCCAGTTACTGGAATGCAAACGAGATATCCGTTCTCACAAGTCCCTGTTGTCATTTGGTGGTATTGAAACTGAAGTGGAACTTATACTAGCGAGGTCGTCAATATTTGCGCCACCTCGAAGCATAGCCGACTGGACGGTATGCCCTGCCCATCGAGCTTCCCTTGGTCTTAACTGGAGACGAAGATGTGGTAAATGTGTTGTTCCGATTAATTTGTCTCACCACCATGAGGATGCTTCGAAACGCCCGAAAGCAGAAAGAGGATTGAGCAAGACCGCCTCGCAGGAAATTCTCAGAGAAACAGGCATCTTCCTCGCTGTTGGCTCGGGTACGTTTGTAATAAACCTCGTGAAAAATATTGATGAATGTCGAGACGATCGATTATTTCCGAGAACGCACCGCATGGTTTTCGTTGATAAACTGCTTTAGTTATTTTATGGTTAAATTGGATAGAATTCGCGTCAAATTCCTTTGAACAAACGTACACGCCAAGTCAAAAGTACACGCCAAGTCAAAGCCAAGCCAGACTCATTGGCGCCTTTAATTAATAACATTCAATTAGACATGACAATTCCTACTCTTTGAAATAAAGGATTTTTTCCTTTAGCCTTTTAGGCGTCATTTGATCAAAAAGTTATTTTCTAATTGAAAATCACGTTTTATTGTTATGCGCATTAGACACGGGTAAATGCAGGCATAGCGAGAAAAGGGACACAATGGGAATTTGCGGGCGTGGGGAGGGGGAAGCGGTGGGAGGGACCTCGGCCCCAGTCTTTTTGGAATCAAAACGCACTTCTTGGAATCAAACATTTCATACGAGACTAATTGTGATAATACAGCTATAGGTGTATGTTCAAGATGTCGGAAACTCTTAGGCAGTTATGGGAAGGAAGCTGCTGTGAAAACTGACGAGGGAGAAGTCATCGAAGGAATTGACGAATTAACGCTGGTATGACATAAATGACTGTCAGGAAAAGAGCTGTCACTAATAACGTTTTCTTGTTTATGTTTTCCCCCTTTCCCGCCTCATTGTACTGTTGTTATTATTTCAATTCGACCCGTATGCATGTGTATAACAAGGAAAAAAGGAACGAAAAAAAGTAAAATCCAGAAGCCACAGTCCTTGTGGTGCCCCACTCATTTTTGTTAGCGTAATTATCGATGTTTCTTAGCTCAGACCACTTTGATACATATTCCGCAGTGAACGCTTTAGAAAGTAGTGGAGCCTCGGGGCTATATGCAGGAAATATGAAAACACAACAGTGTCTATCGCCATTGATTTTTGTGGCGCGTGGCAGCGTGCGTCCAGCTGAGTCCAGACGACGGGAAAATTGTCACACGCATGTTGTGGAAAGGCCAGAAGAAGCCAAAAAGGAATGTTCTTGTCGTTGTTTTTTAACTGACCGAATGGACTTGGGAACGAGGTTGCGCTTTAGTTATTCCAACATGCATGTATCCGTGTCAAGTGATAATAAATGGTAATTGAAAAATAAACTAGAATTATTGCATGGGCTGCGCTTTTAGCCAGAGGCTAGCACTAACATTCTATATAGGAGGGGATAGGAGGGTGACCCAATATTTGATACATTATTCTTCATTGTAGGATGAAAACCTTGGCGAGTACGGCCCGGTTGCTCCAAGTACCCCAGCAGCATTCCAGGAAAGCATCTTAGAATGTGTGGCTGAGACGCCAGCGCGAAGCTTATACCTGCCGTCGGACAAGAGTGTACAAGAGGCCATCGAGACACCAGCACGAAGCCTCGCCCTTCCCTCCCAAGAAAGCTCTCTGGACAAGCTGAACGCATTCCTTGGAAGAAGAGATATAAGCCCAATAAGGTACACCCTGAAGACACCATGGGGAGAAGCTAGCGGGAGGACCCAGCGTCGCTACATTCGAAAAGCGATGCAGGCGACTGATGTTGTTTTTGATGAGATTGTTCCTGGTCAGTCAGACGACCTATGGAAATCAGTTTTAGCATCCAAGACACACTCAAAGGAAAATGAAAGCGACCAAGAAGATGTGGACACTGTACTAATGCAGGCCTTGAGTGAATGCTACACGAACGCGAATACTTGGGAAACCCGTCGGCAAATGCTTTCCGTTGCAGCGGACAAATTTTGTTTTGAAACGTTGAAAAAGTGGATCCCGGGGCTGACGAAGTGGCGCTTTACAACTGCACGAAAACATGCTTTGCTTCATGGGAGAGGAGTCCTTCCCCCTAAGGTAGCCCAAACAAGGATGTATGTAACACCCAAACAAGTGGATCACTTTCTTGAATTTATAACAAGCCCACATGTCATACAGGATGTACCTTTTGGGGAGAAGACTATCAAACTCTCCTCATAAGAAGGGATTAAAGTACCAAACGTCATCCGAGTGATGATTCCAGAATCAATCGTCACACAGTACTTGGCATATGCGAGTGAGAGCGATTTCAAGCCTCTGAGCCGTAGATGTTTGTTACGCATACTGTCGGTTTGTTCAGCGTCTCATAGGAAGTCTCTTCAAGGACTAGACTACATCAGCGCGGCCGGTGCTCAAGCCTTTGATGATATGCACGAGATAACAGATAGGCTGGCAGAAGTGATGGGAATGTCCTGGGCTGAAGAGCGGAACCAGCGATTGAAAGCCGCTAAACGCTATCTAAAGAGCGACTTTAAGGTAGAGAACGGTTGATAATGCGATCATCCAGAGCGAGGGAGGGCGTGGCTGTGACTGCTATTTTTCACCGTTAATAAAGCTACTAATCTACTTTACTTTTAGCAGATTTCCACGCGCCAGCACTAAAGTTTAGAGGAAAGGAAATTATTTTCGCTTGTGATGTTTGGTATTTTGGTCATGTGGCGTCAAGACGTTAGGCAAACACGTTTAAGGGCGCGTTAGGGGTATAGCAACACAGTTTATATGTGGTATTACTCCGTGAAAACATGCACCAAACGCCAACACATAGAAATCCTTGGTTAGGCACAGTGATGTGTATCCTAGATATAACGCATATCGACGATGCGTCATCGCCATAAATTTTTATATATGACATTGCGTCAACGATGCAAATCATAAAAAGACAAAGCTCCGCTTTTAGGCAATAGCTAATTCATTGTTTATTCTTGGTACTATTTTTCCAGGTTCATGTGGCAAGAGAATCCACTGTCGCAGACCACTGTTTGCAATATGCTTTGAGCGATCCTAAGGACCGAGACTTCCAAGTCGTCTGCACTCATGATCATTGCGACTCATGTGATCGTTGTCACCTACTGTCTGTCGTTCTGAAAGACATCGAAGACAGTGTTAAGGAACTGACGGATGGAGACATGGCCGAAGATGATCGTGAGCAGCTAAAGTATAAAGCAAGCCAAGCCAAACAGAATATTATCGCTTGGAAGGCTCACCTATTACGCAGTATCAACCAAGACGAAGCCCGAACGGATGTCCTGCAGGCCATGGACCAATCTTCAGCGCTTGCTGTCCAGGATTGGGCAATGAAGTTTCTGCCCAGAAAATTTCGTGAGAGCCAAACGGATTGGTTCGCGAAGCGAGGCCTGTCTTGGCACATCACTGTCGCCACTCGTAAAATGCCAAGTCAAGAGTTTGGATGCATGACCTTCGTCCACATATTTAGGTCATGTAATCAAGACAGTGGTGCTGTGCTCGCCGTTATGGATGACGTAATCGGAAAACTCAAGGAAGCAATGCCAAGCCTCACGTCTGTATTCTATAGGCAGGATAACGCAGGGTGTTATCGTTCAGGGGCGACAATTGTTGGTGCGCGCAAGGCCGGTCAAGATCGGGGAGTCTCCATTAGACGGTTGGATTTCTGTGATCCTCAAAGTGGGAAAGGGCCTTGCGACCGGAAGGCTGCGTCTATCAAGGCCCATATGCGTATCTACGTCAATGAAGGTCATGATTTCAATAATGCTGAGCAAATGGTAAGCGCGATCAAGTCACAAGGGGGTGTGTCGGCTCTTAATGTCACATTGTGCGATGCGTCACCGAGCATTCCAAACGTAAAGCTAGATGGAGTCAGCTCCCTTTCCAACATAGAGTACAACAACACCTACCTACGTGTATGGAAGGCCTATAACATTGGGCCAGGAAAAAGAATCGACCTCCGCAAAATCAGCATGAAAACACCTAATATAACGATGTCGACAGAGAGCGATGACCAACCATATGAATTTTGTACAAAAAAGCAGAGCAGAGCTCCCTTAGCGGACAGGGCTGTGTCTTCGACATGTGATACTGACGAGGAGGTCGCCGATACCGATTCCAAGCTGTTCTGTTGCCCTGAGGAAGGGTGTATAAAGTCGTACCAGCGACTTTCCTCCTTACAACATCACCTGGATTGTGGCAATCACGAGCGCATGCTAGAGAGGCATACCCTTCTTGACAAAGCTGGGCTTGGCTATGCCAAGATGCTAGAGGGGCAGTCCACCGGCGTGCCCCATTTGCAGGAGAGCGTTGCGCATCAACTGGAGGTGCCGCTATTACCGATGGGATGGGCATTGAGGGCTGGTCTGGCCAATACAAGGTCTCGCTTCAGTGCAAAGCAGAAAGAATATTTGATAAGCAAGTTCAAGATCGGAGAGGCTACTGGGCGTAAATTTGATCCTGCTACCGTCGCCAAATCTGTGCAGACAGCAAAGGATTCAAATGGAGAACGTCTCTTTTCCTGTTCAGAGTTCCTCTCAACGCAGCAAGTATCAAGCTTCTTTTCAAGGCTTGCATCCAAGCGCGCACTCGTACAACAAGATGACGAGCAAGACGCACCATTCATCACTAAGCTCAATGACTTTGTGAAATCGTGCACATGTCAAGCTTAGTCAGGCGTCCACAAGTTATTGCGCAGCCTTGGGTCACCGCATTAGCGAATAGGTAGACTAGCAGGCTTTTGCTCCAATAAGCGCCGCTTTCAACTAAGCAATAGAACTGGTATGGCGCTTATCCGGACGGATTGTTATTCGAGCAATTCAATGTGCTAACTAAAATATACCATACTATGGATTCTAAAACCACTGGCAATTTATTTTATTCACGGCAATGTCCTTCCCAGTTCAAAGTGGTAATATTTTCACTTCTTTATTTTTTTTATACCCAAATTTTTCCAGGTTTATCAGTTCTACAATTTTGTCAAATCATAGGTAAGCGCCGCCCTCAAATAGGCCCCACATGACACAAGCGAGACGTAAAAAAAAAAATGAATAAGCGCCGCGGCGTTTATCCGAGCAAATTTCTGGCTAACATTTTTCTATTTTTGGTTAAATAATTAGGTGGGGCTAAAGATTCCGCTTTAAGTTCTACATGTATAAAAATATTGTTTTCAAATGAAAACGTGTCCTTTTTGTGGGCTCTTTCATGTTGAGTTCTGCCTATCATTGTGGTGATGCACTGCAAAACCCATAGAGGTACAGGGGTCGTCAGTTCGCTGGCTGCGAGCTTCCCCTTTCTTTGCGACGATTGATTGGACCATTCAACTAACTACTAGCAGTACTACTGTCAATGTTACTCGATTATCTCTAGAGTCAAAATTATATTACATTTAACAGTTTAAAAACACTGTAAACTAGATGGCTCGTAAGATGGCATTATATTAAACGAGAAATACCAAAACGTTGGATCGCGTGACACGTGCCGTCTAAAATTAGCCGTCACACTATGTTGACCTTGCTATGCTCTCACGGCCGCGCCGTTCAGTAGAAAGCGCTTGGTATACTACTGCACAGTGGGAGTTTTATGAAGTTAAGCATATATCATGCTTTCAGTTCACATGCCAACAAACTGTTTTTCGAGCCAAGAACTTGTTAATTGTAAGGAAACGCTTCCTTATGGAAGTTATCTGAAACATTCTGCTGCCGGCCGGTGTTAGGTTTGACCTCTCGGTCGGGTTCCTAAAATAGTTCCGGTATTATATTATCATAAAATCAACTCCTAGTCTGATTTTTTTCAGCAAGAATCTCGCAAGCTTACTGATAGCTATTTATTTGCTTTTGACTGTTTAGTATGCCTTTTAAAGTACGGAATGCTTCGTTACGGCTCAGATTTTGTTTACAACCTGGTCTGCATTAATTAGCGATTTGCAGCAAATATCAAATTTCACGACCACTTCCAGTGAGTATTTTGGAAGCGCTTCCAAAAAACCCAGACTGACTCTTCAATGGGATTCAAGAAGAACATTTTAGCATTTCGTAGCCTGATTTACAGCCTGATCGGAGAATAACAACACCTCAAACAATTAATTTGAAATCTCGAGGTAAAACTACTTTTTTCGCCTAGGCTAAAAATTGAACTTGGAAATCGTGGCAGTAGACTGTCAAAATCCCCCTTCAGAATAAGAAACGTGCTGGTTTTTAGAACAAAAGCATATATTTTCACGGAATTGGGTGTTTGTTTGGTTAAATTTGAGCTCTTTTTACTCCCGCGAGCGACCTTTCTAGGTTGAGTATTTTTGCGTCCTCAGACAGCATTTTTGAGCGTCCGAGTCGGCAAAATCGATTTTCTTCTATTATTCAGAAACTATTTCGTATTTTGAAAAATAAACTGCAGAACGTTGTTTTACTCATCAATATCTACCTCAAGATCTGAATTATGTATAGATTGATTTTTCGACTGTGGCCAAGAATTTTAGATTTGGTCCGGTTTTTCCTGACATTGGCTCTTAAGCCCTGATGAATTTTATTGCGTGTATGAATAAAGTTACATTGCATTACATACCAGGCATTTCAAAACTCCATTTGCCGTTTGTTGTTATTGATTGCGCGTGTTGGCTGGCGCGAGTAGATTTTTTGGAAGAAATTTACGATATTCCCAAAGAACGAATGAACTCAGATTTAGAGGACGAAAATTCAACAACAGAAAATGAAGAACGAATTGTTGACGCTGGAGAAAATGATGGGAATGGAAACCAAGCCGGAAGGCTAGCAAATGTAGAAGTCTGAACAAACGTTTGCAGTGAATCTCTGAAAACAGCAACACTCCTCTGCCTGTTTTGGCGAAGGTTTTTGGCCCAAAAAAGCCATGATTTCTTTCGCTTCTTAATAGACTATCGGATGCTTTCAGACATCGCGGATGAGACAAATAAATATGCAAAGCAAAGCATTGGGGGAAAGAAACAAGGATCCTACCTAAGTGGCAAGATGTAAACTTGAACTGGACTGACTGTTGCCCTATACAATGAAAAAATACTTTCCTATGAGACAATCAGACACGGGAGAAAATACAGCAGAAGCTGTATAGGAACTAAATCATGGAGAGATGATTTGAAGGATGTTTCGTCTTATCTTTGCTCTTGTTTTAACGGACAAAATGCCAGTGTATACTGCCCGGACTTAAACAGCTGCCCCCCAGCCCAGATGCCCACAGCTTCCAGAAGTGATTGCAACAAGTATATGGGAGGGGCAAACAAGATTGACCAGATCAAGACGTGTTGCGCCTTTCCAGTTTCTGAAAAAAAACGGTGGACAAGGATTTTGTATGATCTCATTGATAGGGCAATATTTGATGCCTTTGTACTGGAGCACGAAAGCCCCTCAAAAACAGCAGCCGTACGTAGTATCCCAACATGTTCTGCGTCATTCGCAGTGAAAAAGTGTTGTTTCGCTCACCTGCTATGAGCCGTTGGCGAGTGAAGAGCTCAGGAGCAGCGAAAGTTCACGCATCGAACCAGGTAAAATTTCTGTAAATCGCTAGAAAATATCTCACTTTGCATCAGATTTGTCTGATTTCTAACGTTATACTAAATGGACTTAATGTCAGAACTTTCAAGCCAAATTCCTTGTATTTTGTTTTCCAAAACCCACGAAAATAGACAAAAAATCACATACGTCTTCAACTTTTAATCCCTAAAACGACCTAAAATACATCGGTTGCACTCCTTACACATACTTATATATCATTTATATATGTGTCATAAACGCTTCTATAGAACTTTGTGGTTTGTACAGAGAACAAACTGTAGAAGTCTGCAACACCTTTCTTTTGCTTTCTACAGGGAGATAAGTTTACAAACATAATTGAACTAGAATCCATAAAACAGAAAAAATTAGAATGATACACATGCAAGGAATACATTCCAAGTTCTCATTACAAAGCGACCACCTACAAGAAAGAAAGAAAGACACAGTACAACTGTGGCCAAAAACTCCACGGTATTGCTCCACTGCATTGATCATACTGGGGGAGAGTCACAATTTCGATCAAAGAACTGCCTGTGATAAAGATGAACGTGGAATTTGGTCACGTTTCACTCCTGCGAAATCTCAGTGAACGGAGAGGAATTCTCTTTCTCGATAATAATAACCTTCACATTCTCAAGGGCAAATAGAAGGCCAAGGCCTGTGTAAAATACGTGCTTAGTTTCTCCAATGGCTGACAATTTTCTTGCATTTTCAGTAAAAATTAGAAATGCCTTTTATTTCCCATACAATCACTATATTATCGCTGGAAATTCAAGGGGTGGGGGAGGCTTATCAAAAACCCCTCGTGTGGGAGGGGTATGGATAAATATACAAGTAAACTTTGACCAGTGTCAGTTGCCAATTATTTTTCTGAAAACGTTTCTTAAAACAAAAACGCATGTTGAAAAAAAAAACTGGAGTATTAGCTGTATTTTGTGAAGTGCTTATAACAACAAAATTGCTTAATGCTTATAAAACAGCTCTTTTAAAATGGGAAAGAATGGACTTTATTTGACATCCATACCTGCACTATTTCAATAAAATGCTGTCAGCCATGCTGTAGAGCAAAAAAACCTAAATGCAGGCATACCTACATGAAAAGGCTGAGGATAAACAAAATATCATATTTTCTATATAAAAACCTTTGTTAGAAGCTAGTTCTGTCCAATAGTGACTCCCTACTAATGCAGAATCTTCCTTTCTAAGATAAATACAAGAATGGAACCAGTTATTTTACACCAATTGGACAGCTTCAAAGAAGTAGCTAAATCGGAAAGCAATTAATACAGACTCTTGAAGACAGATTTTCTCTCAAAATTGTGACAAATTTTACTTGAAATGGCTTGCAAGCATAGTTACCATGAATCATCATAGAACTGTCTGTCTTGTATGTACATGTATACCCCCAAAAAAATTAGGAGCTTAAATTCCCGCCAGTTTGGGTGCATATTGTGTTATGTCATCAAGGCCTTCAACAAAATGTTTCGCCAAACATTGTTTATATAAAAATTGCCATACAGCCAGTATGTCACTGTAGTGCAGCAATGATTCCCTTACCTTTGGTGAAATTTTAGTTGGAAACAGGCACCTTTTCACTAATTTATGTGGTGGGATTTTCGCATACAGCTCTTTTGTGAGTATCTGTCCCCTCGTGGGACCTCTTGTTATCCATATCTCAGATGCTGTGAGTTGACATTATCATCAACAAAGAATACCTTAAAAATAGTCATAGTAGAGGATAAGACACTAGACAAACGCAGATTAGAAATAGGTCTGGAACTTGGATAAAATTCATCATCAAGGGAGGGTTCCTTTCTTTGAATGTTGAGGAATCACTGCATTATCCAGGGAGAGATTGACAATTCGTGTTATGACAGGTAGCAAACTCACGAAGCAATCTTTGAGCAAATCAACAGGCATGGGATCAAGAATGCATGACTTTTTAGCACACGACCTTTTGAGTTTAGACAACTCGTGTGTGGTCGTATGTTTAAATTCACTAAGGACGAGTTCAGTGATGCATTCATCAGTATCAAAAATGATGGGAACAATTGGTAGGTTGTTTCTGATCTGAACCTTGTTCATAAAAAAGTCAACAAAGGCGTTAGTCAGCTAAAGATGGGTTATGGGTAGGCAATTTACACTCTGTTTTTAAATGTAATATCTTATTAAAAGTGGAAAATAGAGTTCTTTGATCAGAACGATTCTCTTCAAGTATTTCATCCGAGAGGTGAGAATCAGCTGATTAACATAGTATAGCTATTGCCTTCAAAAAGAAGAGCCCAGCATTTATTTTCCTCATCGAGGAACCTGGATTGCCACAGGGGTCGTTGTTTTTACGAGTGAATATGCAAAGCATAGACAGGAGTATAGGGATGGCTTGAAAAATGGGGCCAAATGTCGAATTCGATGGCGTTAGCACAATTTCGATTCCATTTCGAGTAAATCGAACAGATTTTTATTTGTTTTCTCTGGACGGGAGGCTTGGGAACTAGTGTGGATATCGATTTTTGCCCGTCTGTCAACTTAGAGGTATAGGTGGATGATTAGCCAATCAGATCCTTTTGTTGTACCGACTTCATCAAGATTTCGACAGATGTCAAAGCCTTTCGCTTTGTTTCTACTTTCTCGAGACTACAGGCGACTAAAAGTCAACACCTTCAGTGGCAGTGAACTGATACGAGGAGGCCGCCATGTTAGATAGTAAAACTCGAGATCAAAACGTCAAAATTATGAGACAAAACTTAACCTTGTGTAGGGGTTTTCTTGCGTATTTGAAAGTTCTGATGGTTTGATGTGATTAGATGTGATGCTGATTCACTCATAGCGAAAAATCCCAACACGTTCCGGCCAAGGAGGTATGCTAATTGTGTCTTTCTCAGAGCTAGAACCAACAACCCATGCCCAAGGTCACCTCAGTAACCGGCAAATATAAACTTAAGGCTTGCAGTATTCCCGCTGAGAAGAGGTTTTACTTCAATTTGAATCTAGGGGATCGAGCCCTACTTTCCTGTATCACAGCTTCGCATATGAAGCCAGCAGAGAAGAGCAAACATAGCCATAGAACTGAGGCAAATTGCAACAGGAATCAGACCAAAAGTGTCTTGTCCTTTTCATTTTTTCATTTTTTCATTCATTTTTGTGAGTGATAGACATATTTATCACAATTAAATACCGTTGCGAATTCCGTGCGTGCCTGTTATCAGTATTTATTGTAAGGATAGCATGTCATTAGTCACAAGTATCGCGTGCGGCAAGTGAACAAGTTTCTGTATCTGTAAGATTTTTTAGTATGGCGAGTTTTGATTTTCAAGCATGGTGTGGGGAAAAGGGATTGAAGTCAGAAACAATCGCGGAGTTGTCAAAAAACGACTTAGATACTCTTCAAGCTCTGAAACTGGTTTCGGATGAGGATGCTGCACAACTAACATTGACCCTCGGTCAACGGAAAGTTTTTCTCCATGCCGTGTAAGAGCTATGTGGACCGGTCGAGATTAAAAGCGAGCCTAGTTTGCCCTCGAGCAAAACGGAGGCAGTCCCAATTACCACAGCTTCTCTGGCTAAGGATGGCGGGCTAGAGGAAGTTCTGAAAAAGATCGAGGGCATATCTCTTGATGATCCCTTATACACCCTTGGTGCAACGCATTTTTATTGAGATATTTTTAAGTATAAAATAAATACACGGACTGACCCGCAGGTAGTACAAAGTAATCGAGGCGGGCCAGTCTTACAGATTTTCAGAGTAATTAATTGTGATTAACACAGATTTCTATTTCATATAGCTTTAAAAACTTAAATTCAAAAAAGAGATTTCAATACGGTAAAGGAATTAAGTGAGTAAAAAGAAGAAATGAGAAAGTGAGAATAATCTATGTCTTCTTTGAAATCAATACAGATATTTCATCTGCATCGATATTATACCGATTTTCAGACATTAGAATATCTAACAGAATTTCTCTTAATTTTCTTCTTGTTTTGGGAAGATGCCTGAGGTTCAGGGGGATATCATTCCAAATTTTGACTTCAACACGTGAAAAGGCATTTTTTCAGTATATTCAATCGCACATTTTGTCTGTTGAAATTTTGGGAGGACACAGAACGGGTGAAGTAATGGTGTCTGGATGATGTTCGAGAAAACAAGTTTAAGATATTTTTTGGCGCAATATTTCGATCAACATCGTACATAAGATCTCTAATCTACAATCCTCGACAGATTGTCTTGAATAATTTGTTGACTTGACCTTTTAGCAAGCATGCACACGTTACCTCTTTATTCGTCATCGTTTCTCCCCCCTCCCCCCTTCAATGTTGGTAAAAAAACGCCCAAAATCTTTTGCCTAGCCCATCCAACATTGAGAGGGATGGGGGAGAGGGCGGGATATCAATTTTAGCCAACTAATCTGTCTAAGATTGTCTGTGAGCTTTTCAGGTTTGATTACCATGCGACCGGAATCACTTGCAAAAATGGCTGTTATTGCTAGAAACTAACAACGGCGCGGTAGTGTGTACTTTTGAAACATCAATGTATCGTAAAAACGTTGCCGTTTTTTATGTAGTAAATGAGGTAGTAATCATTAATAGTAGTTCTTTTTAACATTATTGTTTTACGAGTTTGTTGATGAGCGACGTTAGTTGCTATAGGGCTTTGGTGTTATACTTCTGATTTTAGTTCAGCACACTTATTCTGAGCAAAGTTAGTATTTTGTGTGCCTGGCTGGGTGGTAGGGGTGTAAAGTAGTCTGAAATTTTGGATTATTGTGCGTCTCTATGGAAACCAGATGAGACTCGATACATTGTGTGCATGTTAGAGCTTGATAGAGTGCGCGGTGTGAGAGCTGAGGTTGGCTGTGCGTACTGTTTCAGAAAGATAGATCAGCAAGTAATAATGCCGTCATGCTCTACATGCTTTGCGAAACTCGTTCTTCAGCAGTAGAGAACTCAAAGTATCCAAGAAAACACTAGTAACGCGATTGTTGCGACATGAGAGTTATTTATAGACTCAAAGTCTGAACGATTCACCACACGAAGCACCATTTCATGAGCTCTCTGACAGAAAACTTTCTCTCTGAAGCAAAATCTTTTTCAGCGAAAAGCATAAACTCGCCGTGTAGTTTTATTAAGCGTGATTAGATCAAGTTAGAAACGTCAGTTACAGTATTTTCAAACGAGAAATGATTTTCACGCCAGACAAAAGAAGAATGTAATAATTTTTTAAGTAGGGCGATTCACCATTCAAAATGTCTCTCAGAATCGCTAGCGTAAAAAGCCTGCTCTAAAAATATATGCAAGTAAAACTTTTTATTGGCAGTTTTCAGTTGGGAATTTCAAATTCTAGCAAAGAGAGGTTTGTTTTGGAAAAAAGAGCTCACACAATGGTGCTTCGGTGTGGTGAATCGTGAGACTGTGACTGGTCATTGCGTGACTTTGAAACTGACTAAAGCTTTATTCTCTCTGTTTTTAACATTTTGTTACATAGGAAAGTATACTACATTTTTCAATTTTAAGCACCGTGCAAGCAAATGTTGCCGTTGTTAGTAACTGAAAACGAAAATAGTTTTTTCTCAACTTGTTTCCAAACTTAGTCAGGTGTAAACCATCGCGTCACTGAATTACCGCTACCGAAACTCACTCCAAGTTATTTGTTCTAAACTACAACGAAACCAAACTTTGTTTTATACTGTAAGTCCTTGCACAAAAAACTATCCAGCATTTTCCAATGTGAAAAAACTATATTTTTTCAAACGTCACACTTACTACGCAAAAGCACTCCCTTTCGTGTTAATCTGGGTAACTTCTGTAGGTCACTGTAAAGACAATCCTCGACAGATTGTCTTGAATAATTTGTTGACTTGACCTTTTAGCAAGCATGCAACACGTTACCTCTTTATTCGTCATCGTTACTCCCCCCTCCCCCCTTCAATGTTGGTAAAAAAACGCCCAAAATCTTTTGCCTAGCCCATCCAACATTGAGAGGGATGGGGGAGAGGGCGGGATATCAATTTTAGCCAACTAATCTGTCTAAGATTGTAGGAGACCGAATTATTCAATTTATAAAGCTAAACATTCGCAAACTCCATTTACAGTTAAAAAATAGTATCTGAAAATATTAAATATTTACTGAATGGTCCTAGTTGAAGTGTTTGCACTTTAATTTATAATATTTTAAATATAACCTGTTCATCACCCTTTTCTTGGTGCATAGATTTAATAAACAGTCATTATTATTATTGATCAATAAAGTTTCTCGGCCATTGTGGTGTATTCAAATTATTAACTGAGGCTCAGCGAAATAACACAAAGAAATTGCATCAGCATCGAAAAATTAATGATTCATGTCTTTTGTTTATTCCCCTCCTGAGCCTTGCATCCAAGTTAGGATTTAGCATGGCACTGCCATGAAAGAAGGGGGGATCTAGCATGGGACTGCGATGAGATAAAATGCTTTGCATAGCATCAATACATAGGCATCTCTATGCATATGTCAATTGAGATATCTTGAGAGGGATCAAGAAAAATATCCTTAGATTACATGGGGGATTTTTTGTAGAAAATCGTCATAGCCCACTCTACATAAATTATTAATGGCCAATTCCAGAAGATGTAGGACATTCTGAAATACCTTATCAAACACACATTGTGGTACAGAATTCCTAGGTCATGGAATTTGGAGAGATGTCCTTATCAGGGCTGCCATCTACAGACCTTGTCACGCCATATATTTCCTTTCTTTGCTTCGGCAAACATGTTTTTTGCTTAGTACATGATGCTAGAATATCACTGCCTTGCTTTATTACAGCACTAATAAAAGGTACGTAAGATATAGGCTTGATCCGTAAGGGCAGATTATTTTGTGATTTGTTAACAACGACGACCTGATTCCGAGTAGTCTGTTTCTATATATTTTCTGCCAAGAATTGATGCAGGGAGCAGCGAACATGAGTTGAATAAGGTGCTGGAGATAAAAATGTTGAAGGTGAACGTTTTAAATTTCTTTGTAAAAAACTTGATACACCTTTGAGTAAAAACATCAAATTTACTCAATGCTAGTCAAAACATCTCTCCACTGATGCACCATATCCCTTATGTGCTGCTTCGCATACCCAAGCTTCTCAAGTTGGTGGAAACAGTAAAGAGGAAGTCGCAAAAACCCTTTTATGATTGCGCTTTTTGTAATAGCTCACTCACATAATCTAAGGGGTAGTGAAAATATGTTGTGTTCGTAAGCTTGATACTGAAGCTTCTCAAATTATTCAAATTGAAATTCCAAGGGCCTCAAGAGCCCTCAGTCAGAAATAGAGTCAAAGATAGGATCTCCAATTAAAAAAAACATGAAAATTGATTCAACTGAACATGGGAAAGAGCACAAATCGTATTATCCCTTTGAAAATAATAAGCAGAATGTCCTCCGAACTAGGAAGCACCTACAAGTTTCCCACTCCGTGCCCATCTGAGGGTCAGGTACCAATTTTTTGTTCACTTAAGTTGATTCGGACTGTTAAAGAAAACGGCTATTGTTTGTGGGGCAGCCTACTGCGAACCAAATCAAGCTATGAATCGAATGGTAGCTCTTTCTGTGGTGCTTCATATCTGAGCATCTATACGAGTTGCCAACGTATGGATTTGATTAACCCTTGAGTGTCCAACGCGAAATAGAGCACTAGTGATGTTTGGAGAGACACTCGAAACGTTAAAAATCACTAGCCGCGCGTTCTCGTGTCTCTCCTAACATCACGCGTGCTCTATTTCGTCCATAAAGTCATAGGAAGTTGTGCTCTAATGCTTAAACATGAAATAGGACACTGTTTTTATATATAGCCTTTTTAATTGACGTATTTCTAGAGTTATTCATTGACAATGGCACAGAAACTAAACGCAATAAACAATATAAAAAATTTGTGTAAAGGAACGTCGATCGCAATCTGCTACTAATGATTAAACGATAATACCATGTTTCGTTCTATTTCCCTTTCACTTGGCTTCTTTGACACTGCTTTGTTATACAATTGCAGTGACTTGTATTTACAATTCAATTTCGCCACATTTGGAATGAGTTGCAACAATGTTAATTTTGGAACAAGTCAGTCTACGTCAATGCAAGTTGAAAAACTTGTCCCGATCAAACGTTTTCGAGGGTGTATAAGAAAAAAAATTCCCCAAAATGTGAAAGTTAGATATAGCCAGAAACATTTAAGTGAATTGAAACGTGTAACAAACGTACATTGCTTTAGTGCCAAACTGCGCAATATTCGCAGAATAAACAATTGAACAGAAGTAGATAGGATACAAGAGTTGAGCCTCGTATAAATGTATGGCAATAGAAAGAGAAACGAAAGAGAAACGAATGAGAAACGGAGAAATGAGCGCTGACGTCACAGCCAGAAGCAAGCGAACCGGAAGGAGCAACGATCGAAAAGCGAGTGTCAGCATTTTGTCATTATGAGTCATACCCATTTTTGAGAAACGTAATGATGTCATAGTTTATTGCTTGAAATATATTATTTTAATTATTTTACTTAGAGGTCCGGGTATAAAACGCTTTTACGTTGTTCATTTACGCATTCATGTTGCTACTGATCGTTCTACCACTGATCTACTGTTTAACGCAAGATTACTATTACCCTTTGCGAGGACTTGATTTTCACGTGAAAGAACATGGCGAACGCTGTACCGCCTGTAGTCTATGTCAACCGAGATGAAGCAAAGATTGAACGTTTGTTAAAGAAAACATGTCACCTCGTGTACGCCGATTTATGCGAAAAGGCTATGCCCGAAGAACTTAAGAGTTGCCCATGCGAGGAATGTCTGGTCGGCAATCCAAGTGAATACTGTTTGTCTGAACAAAGAGAAAGTTGGAGGTTATTTTACAAAAAGGCCAAACGTCAAGTAGACGAAAATCTTATATGGGAAACTGCTTGGAAAGTATCACAGAGTCTTTTGCAATGAAAAAAAACTAGCAACGAGTGATGAACTTTGTTTTAGAGTACTGTATAAAAACATGGTTGTTTGAACGTATGTTGTGGTGCAATAAAAAAGTAAACAAACCCTGAATATGTAATCCGTATTTGACCCCGAAAGGCAAATAATCCACAACGACACGCACGTCTAGGACGTTATTTACATATATCCTCAAATTGATCTTATACATTAAATTAAGCATTTGCAAATTTAGGAGACAACTTGATTCTAGTTTGATTTACTCTGACTTTGATCGCCTAGCTTGCTTTTTCTGTTCTGGCTCTGTCGTGCTCTTTAGAAGCAGATGATCGGTTCCACTACTAGATGGTGGGGTGTCAAACGCTGGTGCCAATTTGGGAACTCTTTTTGCTCTTTCAGGTATTGTTTAAGTAGAGGTCCAACGTCTTTCTATGGATTCGCGTTTTCGTATTGAAACCACACCGCTTTAGGCGGCGATTTTTTTTATTTAGGTGTTGTAAATGATGCGGGTGTTTTGCGTGGTGTTGGAAAAATAGATGATGTGGATTGTGTTGGTTGTAACACAGCGGCAGACTTTGGTTGCGGCGAAGCAATGGGTTGTGGTTCTCTAGTTACGCTCGAGGTTGATTCCGGTAGTTGGCGGGTTGCCATTGGTGCAAAACTTGTTTGTTTTTGCAGATCCAGGTATCTGTTTAATAACGTGTCATACTCTTTCATAAGCACATCGGCCGGTAACGAGTTTTGATTCAACACATTTTCCATCTCTTCGCCCACTTCATGCATACTGCTGAGAACTGGGGGTTGCAGATACAATTGTTTTTGAACGTAATTAATCACTGGCCGGTCTCCCCGACTTGACCGCACAGGGGATTGGTAACTAGTTTTGTCGCTTGGTAGAATGTTCATCCTCAGCCTGCATTCGTCTTTTGTTGTTGGCTTCCAATCGATAAACAGATATTCTTAAGGTCGCATGACAGCCTCATCATATTTTTTCATGAATGTTTCTGTGTTTCCAGGGTACATTTGTTTTGCAGGAGTTAACACTTGTAGTTTATCTCTGGGGTTTTTAAACAACACCAGATAGTGAGAATTAAGGGAGATGGTCCTTCCAATTTTTTATTTAAAATACAGATTTTGTACAAGATTCACCACAGAGAGATTTCTGTGATGAGACCCAGAAATGTAAAGATCCAGCACTCTCTTGTCGGATCCCGTGTTCGACATAAGATCATCTAGGAGAATCATATTGTTTATTTGGGAGTCGAAGTACCAGTCCTCATCCACGTGTTGCGGGATCCCTCTATGAAACTCAATTCCAGGTATTGTGTTCATCATTGTGTCATAGGCAGGCTGCCATTGAGAATAACACCACACTATTCTTTGCGGGGGTGGGTCGATCATAGTCTGAGCGTTTTCTAGTAAATTCTGTACCCACACCGTCTTTCCCGTTCCGGTCATACCAGAAATGATCGCTGTAAACGGGTGCTGAAGTTGAAAGGGTCCACATGATGAGTTGGGCCCAGGCGCGGTAAAATAGCTCGGCGGTTTGAGATTGCTATGTTTGTTATCCATATGACGTTTTAAGTCATGCAAACGAGAGAACGTTTTCCCGCACTTGGGACATTGGAAGCGAGTTCTTTCCATGTTCACTGTAGGGAGGGCAGTTGTAAATGACGCCTTTTCTTATATTCTGTGTATATGTACTACTAGGCTTTCATATTGGGCGGAGACCGTTTGCATGCGTAAGTGCTCAGAGGCGACCGTCAGCGGGCGTCTTGCGGGCAATCAGCGGCCGTCAGCGGGCGTCTTGCGGGCAATCTGCGGCCGTCAGCGGGCGTCTTGCGGGCAATCTGCGGCCGTCAGCGGGCGCCTTGCAGTTGTTAGCGGCGTTATCGCTATAATACCTTTGATCGCATTATACAAATGCACCCGTAGTTAACAAAACGTATCATTTTATAGAAATCTTCGAGGACTCAACATGTCAACGTTGTTGAGAAATAATCTCCCTTATCTTCACCTCTTACACAAGGGCTCGCCGGAGCAGAAGGATTCTCTTTTAGCACTTGCTAATCCGGAACAAGTGAACACCCTATGTGAGATCTGCTACAATTTTATAAGGGGTTGTGTGTCTATGGCAAAAGAAGAAAAAAAAGCAATTAAAGAGCACTTAGATCTTCTCAAGGATTTGACTGATGCTTCTACCCCATTTAGAGATAAGAAAAGACGAATCGCTCAAGAAGGGCGTGGCTTAGTAAAAGACATACTTCCGCCGCTTTTTGCAGCCCTGCCCCTGTTTCTGGCATAAATACAGACGCACTACAAATCTTCTCATATCACACTGAACAGTCTACCAGAAAGGAATAACACGAGTAAAAGGAGATTTTCAGAGACCGATGAGAGTGAGGAGTTTTCTCAAGAGGGGGAGGAGGAGGAGTCTGAGACTGAAACTTCCAGCTGGGATAGTGAAAGCGACACTAGTAGTGACGAGGAATCTTCAGATGACGAGAGCACGAGTGAATCCGAGAGTGACGATCGAAGCGATATTGATGAAAACCAGACATCGGTAGACGAAATTCTACAACAAATATCGAAAAAAATTCCAAAAGATGTAGCACGCGACTTACTTCGTTCATTTGTGTCTTCTAAAAAGATTCTTTATTGGAACTTATCACATGAAACTACTCGAAACCAACAGAGAATCCCAGGAACCAATATGGCTTCATTACTCAATTATGTACTATTACCGTTTAACGTCAAAACAAGAAAGCTTAAAGGAATAAATACCTTTATCGAGGGTTTAGCAGATCTCGGAATTAACAAAAACCTTATTCAAAATAAGGATGTATTGAAACGAATCATAGACTTGGAACACGAATCTTTAGAATCCGACGAAGAATCAATGAGCGAAGACGAATTTGAAAAGGGAAGCAAGAAGTTAGTTCAATCAGGTGCTAGATATGAACCAAAAACACTACCGTGTGATTATTGCAGTTTTCCCGACACGAAGTCAATGGTCTTAGCCCTATGTCCCACGTGTTCATGGTCAGACGACTATGATTTTAACCTTGTCGGACTACCTGTTACATGCGACATTTGTTCGAAGCCATTTTTGCTACATCATCAGTTTTACAAGGATTGCTGGCAAGACTGCGAAAACTGTGGACGGGCACATTATTTTTCATTAGAAAATGAGGAAAATTGATCTATTTTGAGAGTTTTTTCCATTAATGAGATCGCATATTGTAGCCGAAAAGATAATTTATCTAACCTTTCTACGGTTTAACACCGCTCGTATGTTACCCTGACAACACGTTAACCCACGTCTGTATTTGTCTATGCTTTAATAAAGAAGGTTTATTGACTTTTCAAGTGAGTTTTATTTACATCAAAAAAGAGTTGCGTGATACGCAATGTTTACTCTCCATTATAAAATCAGTTTACATTGAGGGGCATATGCGAACCATACTTTCTAAAGCTAATAAAGTACGTTGCTTACAAGTAGAACGGCAAAAATCCATCGTATTACATCGAATTTCCCGTAATTCTATAATGCAGCAACGTCGCTTTCTTTGTATATTGTTCAGGGCTCTTGAATTTTTCACCTGTGTTTACAACAATATATTCAAACAAAGGAGGTTGTGAAATACATGATGATGGTAGACGACGTATCACCGTGGCCCCACTTTCTGTAATGTGATAGCAATCGGATTTTGATTCTTGCACAATTCTTTTCCAGTTTTCGGGAGTGGTTTCTTTACTATAGCAATAACGAAAATAATTTTCTATCATACATGCTGCAAGTTCTCGTAGATAAATGGTTCTATTTCCAAAGTCATCTGCCCATGCTACATCGTCTCGCGTTTTTTTCTTCGAATGCTTTGTAGTTAGTATAGATGTCGCCGAGATATAAATTGTTCAAGAAGTTTTCCAACATTCGCTTCCATGCTTTATTTGGAGTGATCGAGTACTCTTCCAACATACGAGGGAATAGTCGATCATCATTCCTGCATCAATTCCACCCGTTGCTTAAGCATTTCCTGTCTCTCCAGTATTTGTACGATAAAGTAGAAACAAAGTTCAAAAATAAGTTTTAACTCTTTGGCCTTGTTTTCACGTTCTGTTTGATAGAATTGCCATATCTTGCTTTGTACTTTCTCAGAGCGATTCACTTTATTTTTCATACATTTCCGAGTGGGCAAATCCTTTTCACTTCTCGGCTTCATACCTTCAAAACGTATGCGTAGATCAGCGGTAGAACGATCAGTAGCAACATGAATGCGTAAATGAACATCGTAAAAACGTTTTATACCCGGACCTCTAAGTAACATAATTAAAATAATCTATTTCAAGCAACCAAAATATGACATCACCGACTTTCTCAAAATGGGTATGACTCATGACAAAATGCTGACACTCGCTTTTCGGTCGTTGCTCCTTCCGGTTCTTTGTGACGTCAGCACTCTGATCTGTCAAATCCGTATGATCCGCATGATCCGTAGCTTGATCCGTACCTTTCGACCTAGCCTTTGACCCGCGCGGACGTGTCTCCGAGAGCTCAGGCCAATGTAAGCTTTAGTAGGCTTTATCAGAGTTAAAATGGAGGAATCAGGCCAATCTCAAGCAACAAGTACTTTCGACTTCAACCCAAGAAGGCCAAGGAAAAGAAATAGAGGTTCATAAACAAGCGAATCTGATGATTCAATTGGAGGATGCAACAACTGCCAAGGTTTGGCAGAACTAATGAAGGTGATGGACGAAAAGCTCGATCTAGTTTTATCAAGAACGCAGGAAATTGAGGACTTAAAGGAAAAACACCAAGAGCTTGAAAAGAAGAACGGGGAATTAGAGAAGAGTCTCGAGTTTGCCCACAAGGAAATTGAAGACATGAAGGAACAAGCAAATAAGCACGAAGAAAACATGGCGGACATACAAAACACAGTTGACCTACTCTCGGATGCGCTTGACGTGGAGAAACAACGGAATATAAAGCTGGCGAGATAACCTAAACTTCTTCAATATCCCAGAAGAGCTAGACGAGGAGACCTTTTTGGATTCCGAAAAAGTTCTGCGTGACTTCTTTCTTGCTAAACTTGGAATAGAAGAGAAACTAGCTGGCGACATACCTATAGAGAGGGCTCACCGTGTAGGTAAAAAGCAAGCAGGTAAGACAAGGCCTCTTATTGCAAAATTCAGCATTTTCAAAGATCGTGAATACGTTCGCTCTAAAGCCAAGAACCTCGCAGGAACAAGCTTCGCGATAGCAGAAGACTACCCGAGAGAAATCGTCGAGGCGAGAAGACGCCTTGTACCAAAATTCAAAAAAGCGAAGGAAAAAGGGCAAACAGCAAAGCTAGTTCTTGATAAACTTTACATTGATGGCAAGCTGGTTAAATAATTAATTATACGACTCTGTAGTCTTTAAGTTAATCCTCATCCCAAGGCCCTAGGAGCTAAGTGAAATTAGGTTAGTATTTTGATATTGCTGCAAGGTCATATTCTTCAATCTATATTTTTTGGCGACCTTGTTTACACTTTTTGCCACGATGCAAATATTTGTTGAATTCTATGTTCTCGTGTATGTGTGTTTTGTATGTGATAGCTTACACAACCTCTCCTACACCGCAAGGGATAAAACACTTTATACCACATTTAAATGCCATTTAATTTTACATGTTGCTCCCTAAATGTACGTGGACTGAATGACACCAGAAAACGAAGGCAAGTTTTTCGATGGCTTCATAACCAGAAATATGGTTTGGTCTGTATCCAGGAATCTTTCAGCACTAAATCGTTAGAAAAGAAATGGATCGCCGAATGGGGTGGGAAAGCTTATTTCAGCCATGGGACCAATCATAGCAAGGGAGTTCTTGTACTCATAAACCCCAAATTAGACTTCCAAATTTTAGATTGCATCGCAGACGAAAAGGGTCGGTACATAATCTTAGAATTAGCATTAGAGGACAATACGTTTGTTCTAGTTAACACCTATTCCCCCAACGAGTTAAAAGCCCAGAAAGAATTTTTCGCTTCAATGACGAACCGACTTCGTGCATTTTCAGACAAACATATATTATGGGCGGGCGACCACAACTGCGCGCTAACGGCTCTAGACAAAAGTGGGGGCGCTGATGTATCTGTTAAAAAGGCGGTAATCGACGAGATAATAAGCCAAGTTGGAGTTTTGTGATGACCGTTGGGGACTGGCGCAGACTCGGACTAAAATATCGATTGGACTGATTAGTTTCCCATGTTCTTTGGTAAATAATGCGAATTATCCGGTGACTAAAAGAGGCTCTCGCACTGTAAAACTTGGCTTCTCGTTAAAATACAGGCTCCAAAATTTTGTTTATTCCTCCTCCTTAATAGCAAAGCCAGTAAATCGTGTGTTTGGAACGGTAAAAAAGTAGAAACAGCAGTGGCGAGTGGGAAGCGTGGTGCCGAGTGGTGGTGAGACACAGGTCTGTGATAATCAGGCAGGAGGCTCTGGTTTTGTAAAACAAACGCTGTACTACTGTTGAATTGATTCAACTAAGATGAGGATCTGTGCTTTCGAACATTGTTATAATTCTACATATACGCTGGAAAAATGGAAGAACACAACATGCAGCATCCATAAATCGAAGCAGCACAGTTGTGGATGTAATCCACCATTTGTGTTATTTTCCTTTCCTTCGGAGAAACTCGATGCTGATAACCGACGCGAATGGATTAAAATAGTTAACAGGAAAGATGATTGTAAAAAAGGAAAGATCTGGCAGCCAAGCTCAGATTCGAGAATCTGCTCAGACCACTTTATTGGTGGGAAACCTAGTCAGTCTCACCCTGTCCCCACTGTCAATGTTACTTTAGACATTCCTGGTGCTAGAGAAGCTACTCCTGCAGCCAAGAAAAGGAGAGCACCTCCTAGGGAACGCTCTAATCTACCACTCTCCAAAAAGCGGAAGGCAGCAAAGTTAAACACTTCCCCTGACGAAGAGACACACCCTACATGTACCTCTACCTCTGATTCACTAAATGAGCCAACTCAGTTATCTGCCCCTACAGATCATTGTTATGCATCAACATCAGATCCTCCATATCAATGTGAAGGCTGTATTAGCAAGGATGCAAACATTCAAAGACTAAAAAGAGAGTTGGACATTGCCGATTCTCTAATTGCAAACCTTAAACAACAAATAAACCAAAAAGAGCCTTACTCAAAGTTTACTGAGAGTGATGCAAAAGTCAACATATACACTGGAATACCCAGCAAGAAAGGTTTCGAAAATTTGCACAATCATGTTAGTCAGAAGGCCAAGAAAATACGATATTGGGCTGGAACAAAAAAAGTTATTGTCTCAAAGGTAAAAAAGTTTGTACAAAAAAAATCTAAAAAAAATAAGAAGAGGGGACCTGCTCGAAAGCTATCATCTAAAGATGAAATGCTTCTGACACTTATGAAAATCAAACAGTCTCTGTCAAATGAGTTACTTGCTGATTTATTTGGAGTAAGTAAAACTACAGTGTCACATATCTTTAATACCTGGATTAGATTCCTTGCAACTGAACTTAGACCTATGATCATGTGGCCAGACAGAGAGACTATTAACCGGCAACTACCCAAGTCTGTTAAGGCCAATTTTAAGAATTTGAGATGCACAATAGACTGCAGTGAAGTGTTTATCAGCCGGCCAAGAGATCTGAAATTGCAAGCTCTCACTTGGTCAGATTATAAAAAACACAACACTATAAAATTCCTAGTGGGAATAGCACCTAACGGTCATATCAGTTTTTTGTCTAAAGCCTGGGGTGGGCGTGCATCAGACCGTCACATCACAAGAGAGTCTGGTTTCTTGAGAAAGGTGGAACCAGGGGATTTGATCTTGGCTGACAGGGGCTTTACCATTAAAGAAGATATTTTAATGAGAGGGGCAACCCTAACAATTCCACCAGCCAGCTCAGGCCAGGAACAGATGTCACATGAGAATGTTATGGCAACTAAAAAGATTGCAAATGCCAGGATACATGTGGAGCGTGCCATTGGGAGGATGAAGAACTTCTCTATCTTAACTAGCACATTGCCTATAAACATGCTTCCTGTCATTGATGATATTCTCATAGTTAGTTCTGCCTTGTGCAACTTTTTGCCTTCATTAACTTCATGGTAATCTGCCATGATACCCATTTAAGGAACAATAGCTTTGTATTTTTTAAACGAAAATAAGGAATATGCTGGTGACTTTTAAAGAAGTGTGCAATTGCAGAGAAAATTCACAGCCCCACTACGGATAAATTGGAAATTCCAGAGGGGGGGGGGGGGGGGGGGTCAATTTACCTGATTTTGCAGAGGATTAAAATGCTATTATTTTTCATACAAATACTGTATTTTTCCCTTGGAATTTCCAGAGGTATGGGGGGTCTTTCAGTGCATGGCCCTCCATGGTGGGGGTATGGAAATTTTTGGAATTGCACAATGCAATCCCAGTTGATATGAAATTTGGAAGTGAATATGAGTTAATATTTTAGTTTAGTGAAATTTTTTTTGTCAAGAGAAAATATTCAAGTGAACAAATGCTATAGTAAATTGTGTTCACTCTAATGTTCACTCAATGGACATAGTAGCTCAATAAACATAGTTCTAGTAGGCAGTACTGCTTACACCCGGTCCTCAGTATTAATTCTGTTTAGGGTCCCAGCTCTGGGATGTACAAGCTGTCACAAGAATATCTAGAATTACTTATTAGCTATCATGTATGGTGCAACATGGTTGATGAAAAAATATTCAGATGCATTACTAAGCTCATCCCATCTGCCATCATCTTTATTTACTCGTTCAAGGAAAAAGCCATGTCGAGAATATACAAAAAAGTCACACCAGCCTCTTCCCGTAACACCTATTTGATGTTGGACTTGGCTGTAGTAAAGGTGACTTTTGAAAGGTGGACAATTCCTTCATCGTCTGCTTTGAGGTAAGGCAGATTGCTCGGGCTTGGTACTGTGTGTGAAGTATTTAATGGGCATTTTATTTCAACAAGCCCTTGCCCACAGCAGTCACACTCCACTAACCCATCAGGACTAGCCCCAGTGTAAGCTTTACCAGCCATGACAAACAGACCACATGAGCTGACATTGACATTTTTGTGCTGAATCTTGATTTGCCTGGTATAAGCATTCCTGGCTTCCTCTTCCATTTGAATTCCATAATGCATAGCTGGTGTCAGTACTTTACTTCTGGTATTATAAGAACACAATGAACTGAGCAATGGATTGCAGTCAACATTTTGGGGGGACTTTTTGAGGGATCTCACTTTCGTCATTACTCTGTGTGAAATTGACGCAGTAATCCTGCCTACCCTCTGTGACTTCCAGCCATCATTATCATTTTGTCCTCTTGTGTACCTTTCAAGAGCAGTGGTTTCATCTGGTCCAATGCTTTCCATTTTGCTTAGAAGCTCATCTACTGTATTTACTGTGGAGACAATATCTGGAATACAGTCTGGTACAGTTGGTGATGTGTTTATCTCTAGAGTTTGTTCTACATTTATATTATCCTCAGGACAGAAGTTGGGTACAACAGAAAGATCAACATAGTGAAATCCACAGGCATTAGGCAGACTTGGGTATAAGGCAGCCATCAGCTTCTGTATTGATGGTTTGTCTTGGTCTGTGGGAAGGGGATTAAATGATTTCCGTGACTGAGTGTTAATGACAGTGGTACTTCCTTTCTTTCTGTAATGTGGCTTCTTAATTTCCATTTCACAGACTCTTTTAGGGTCAAGCTTTCTCTTAGCACCATAATTGTTCCAAGCACATTCTCCTGAGGTTGGAGATGTTCTAACAACCAAGCCATTTGTCCATGCATACTCTACCTTGAAAAGCACAGCAGCAATATGATTGCAAGTTGAGCCAAGTCTGTTAAATAAAAAGATATAGCTTGTAAACCAATGTGATTTACTGCATTGCTTTAATGTCTTCCCCTCTCCCTCCTCTCCTCCATTTAACACTTACCCCCTTGAGGGGAATAGCCAGAATTTTTAAGAAGGAGGCCCTTCATAAGACATTTTTTTCCTGTGTTTTAAAGAATACCCCATACATTTACTACATACAACATATACACATATTTTATACAAGATTGTACATAAGTATCATGGTCCCAAATAAAATTAAAATAAAAAGAAGAAAGTTGATGTCATTATCCTTTCATAAGATTATTCTGTTCATTTCATCTTTCTGATTATTGCTGATAATAGAAAATGCCCTTTCAAATGTAGCTCGTTGCTAGAGGGGGAGGAGGGCTGGGCCCTCCCCCTAGCAATGGCCCCGCCCTTTTTACTGCGGTTTTCATAATTCTGCGAACTCTCGCTAACGATTTCCAACCGTCAAACCGCCTTCTGGCTTCCGTCAATCAAACTCCCGAGGCTTCTCGTCGTTACTCTTTGTGCTTTTTGATTGGCCAGCACGTAACCGTTGCTGTCGCGACAGGAAGCCATTTAAGCACTGCTTAGGCGCTGGCCAATCAGTAAGCACAAAGTGTAACGACGAAAAGACTCGGGAGTTTGATTGACGGAAGCCAGAAGGCGGTTTTACGGTTGGAAATCAATAGCGAGAGTTCGCAGAATTATGAAAACCGCAGTAAACAAAGCAGGAGATTATTAACCCCTGAATTATGCGCTTTTGAGTAAATGTGCGTACTTACCCAGCAAAACAAGAGCAATAAGCTGAGACTATATTTCCTGAGGATCTCTCAGCACAAACCCAGATCCTATGGGGGACATTGTTGATACTCTGTGAGGGCGTAGACACAGATTTGAGAAAGCAATACTTAGATGATGGTGTTATCTCATGATAGTGGACCTCTTTCAACCATTTGGAGTCAAAGTAACTGTAAGCTTTCCCTTCCTTGTAATCGCGTAGCAGCCGTTTTCCCAAGTCTGCATTTGATTGTTCAGCTGTTAGCAAGAATTCCGCGATGTGGACTTGAAAAATTGGAGGCCAGCTAGACATTCCTTGTTTTTCGCTCTGCCAGCCATCCGTGAGGGAGAAGGGATCGGGTAATTGCTTGCCATCGATATGCAAAAGGAAGCTATACTGCTTCGCTTTGAGTGCCGCTTCTTCGTCGCGACTTAGTTTGACTGGAACTGGAACAGGAGAATCATTCGCTGAGAACGCGCGCGCGGCAAGTTCGTCTTTAGTACCTGATACCTTAAGGCCTCGCTTACGAAGGAAATCCTGTAGATAAGGAACTTTCCAGCGCTTAAAGTCTTCTAAACGAAGGTTGTTTTCTCTAATATTCTCTTTTTCAGCCGACATCTTTGGAAGAAATCGTGGGAAAATACGCGCTTCTTTTTAAATTCACCCACGTGGGGCAATGTTATTGTTTTTGACAGTCGAATGCGTATTAGGTGTCGCACTTCCGGTAAAAATGTTGCCATTTTTAAAACGAACAAAAACGGCTTAGGAGGAAAAAAATCAAACAGCAACATAGAATAGTTTCTAACCTAACTATATGCAGTCGGAGTATTTCAAAAACTAAAGTTTAACGGTACAAGAGCCTCTTTTAGTCACCGGATAATTCGTATTATTAACCAAAGAATATGGGAAACTAATCAGTCCAATCGATATTTTAGTCCGACTCTGCGCCAGTCCCCCACGGTCATCACAAAACTCCAACTTGGCTTATAGGCTTATAGACATCTGGAGAAACCAACATCCAACAATTAGGCAATACACATGGCATAATAAATCCTTGAAAATCCAATGCCGATTAGATTACTGGCTAACTTCACAATCAGCGAGCTCGTACATAGAAAACACGGAGATCCTATCAACAAGTTTTCAGATCACTCGGCAGTAACTCTCTCTGTAAAATCTAAAGACTACGTAAAGCGCGGACCGGGCTTTTGGAAATTCAACAACACGCTATTGAAAGACCCAGTATTTGTTGACCAGGCATGTGCCGAGATAAGGCAGCTAAAACATTTTCACAGCGATATCGAAGATCCGCGCCTAAGATGGGACATGATAAAGCTAGACTTAAGATCGTTTACAACAAAATACTCTAAACGTAAAGCAAGGGAGACACGAAATAAAGAAGAGGAATTGCAAGCAGAGTTAGACAACCTGCAAAAAAAGATGAATGAAAACATGTCCGAAGAGAGTATGTGTCGATACTATGAAGTAAAACATAAATTAAACGTACTGGCACAGCAAAAAACAAGGGGTGCAATATTGAGAAGTAAATGCAGATGGCATCAAGACGGTGAAAAGAACACTAGATATTTTTACAATCTTGAGAAAAGACAGTATGACGCAAAATATATCACGAAACTAACGCGAGAGAACAATGTTGAAATAAATTCGCAAAAAGATATTTTAGAAGAAATCAAAAACTTCTATGAAAACCTCTACACCTCTTCAAACTGCGACCCAGACTCCCCACAGGTATAATTTCTCTTCAGCGAGCAAGATAACATACTAGATGAGGAGGAGAAGGCGCTTTGCGAAGGTAAGCTGACCAAAAAAGAATGCCTCAAGGCACTTAAGAAATTTAACAAAAACAAAAGTCCCGGCACTGATGGGTTGACTGCAGAATTTTATCTCAAGTTTTGGAAACTTTTAGAAGAGGAATTAGTGGAATGTTTTAATTACGCCTTTGAAAAGAAAGAGCTATCAATGTCGCAAAAATGTGGAGTTATCGTACTTATCCCAAAGAAATCAGGAAATAGATCTCTTCTCAAAAATTGGCGACCAATAACTTTGCTAAATGTGGATTATAAAATTGCTTCGAAAGCAATTGCACAGAGAATCGCGGACCAATTGCCCAAACTTGTTCACCCGGAACAAACAGGATACGTTAAAAACCGCTACATTGGACAAAATGTCAGGATGATCCTTGATATCATGGAGTTAACTGCCACGGAAGACATTCCCGGGCTAGCGCTCTTTTTAGATTTCCAAAAAGCTTTCGACTGCCTTGAATGGAACTTCATCGAAAAAAACACTAAACACGTTTAATTTTGGCTCTGATCTAATAACATGGTTCAACACCTTCTACAATGATATCTCTAGCTGCGCTCTGAACAATGGTTACGCGACACAGATGTTCAAGCTGCATCGCGGGCTCAGACAGGGCTGCCCACTCAGCGGTATCTTATTTGTGATAGCAGCAGAAATTTTAGGGAATGCTATCCGGAAAAGTCAAAATATAAAAGGTATCAAAATTAACAATCATGAGTTTAAGCTGGCACAGTACGCAGATGACACAACAGTTTTCGTTTCCAATTTAAAATCGGCAGAGCATCTCTTTGCGCTCCTTGAAAAATTTCAATTATGTTCGCGCCTAAAAATTAATCTCTCAAAATCAGAAGGACTTTGGCTCGGGAAAGACAGAAAATGCACAGCAAAACCTCTTGGAATAAGATGGCCCGCGACTACGGTATACGCCCTAGGTATCCATTTCTCATATAACGAAACGATTATGGTCAAGGAAAATTTGGTAGCAAAACTAAGTGCCATGAAAAAACTACTAGACATCTGGAAAATGCGTAAATTAACTCTTGAAGGGAAAATTAATATCGTGAAAACACTAGCACTGTCCAAGCTAACCTATGTTGCATCACTAATACATGTCAATCAAGACTTTGTAAAAGAGGTAAACAAAATGATCTGGTCTTTCATATGGGACAATAAACCACCAAAAATAAAGTCGCGCACTATGATTGGCAACAAACAACAGGGAGGGTTAAATATGCCAGATTTTGAACTAATAAATAAATCTATTAAAGCAAGTTGGGTAAGACGACTGTGCGCGGAAGACACTTGGCAATCGCCAAGCTGGAAGCACATCCCTTTTTCGTTGCTCCAAAATACGGGTGGACCTTTTCTATTCCAATGCAATTTCGATACTAGAAAGCTACAACTTAACTCTAAATTACCCGAATTTTATAAAGAGATAATAAAGGCATGGCAGGAATCAAAACTCAATGAAAATAAAACTAGCGCCCTGGATGAAAAATATGGAATAATAGAAATATCTTAATAAGCGGAAAGTCGGTATTTTATGAGAAATGGTTTAAAGCAGGAATCGTGAACATAAGGGATATACTGAATAGACGAGGAATGTGGTTGAACGAAAAAGAATTAGCGAGCAAATACAACCTAAAAATACACTTCCTAACCAGATTAGGCCTCATAAACGCAATACCAGCTAGCTGGAAAATTAAAGCCACAACGCCTGCAGCCGCAACCACAAACTACCCCAAATGCAGCGATTTACGAAAGATATTTGCCCAAGAAAAATTTCAACCTCCAACTGCTGAAGCAAGAATTATAAAATCAGGAATCCCAATTGATGACGTTTCGCATATTTACCTACTCCCTTTCTTAATTACTAAGGACGTAAAACTGAGAATGTTCCAATTCAAATTATCCCACAATATTTTACCATCGAACGCCACCTTACTTAGAGATAAAATTAAAGACACGGATTTATGCCATTTATGCCAACAAAGGGAAGATTTACAACACATCTTCTGGTTCTGCCAGGTTTCACAAACTTTTTGGCAAGATTTTAAAGTGTGGTGGGACTCGAAAAATGGAGATGACTTAATACTCTGTAAGAATGAAATACTCTATGGCTACAAACCAAACCAAGAAAAGTATCATCCCCTAAATCTGTGCCTTCTGGTAGCTAAATCGTACATCTACGGAGCACATAGAGATCTTCAAAATATATCTTTTAAGGCGTACATAACGTCTTTGAACAACTGGCTCAGCATCGAAACTTCAGAAGCCGCAAAATATATTAGAACTTGAGGTGTGGGACGAGCGTGTGTCACATCAAAAACAAAACAATAGAAAAAAAAAAAGCAAAGGAAAACAAAACAAAGGTAATAACAATGAAATATGAAATTGTAATGAAATGAATGTAAATTAAATAAAATAATAATAAGAAAAGAGCATAAAAATGAAGTGAAGGTAAAAAAAAAGAAGAAGAACACTCTAAGGAAACTGAAATGGACATTTAACAGATGTGGAGCGGGTGTCAATCACATACTGTTTTGTACAAGTGTCTGTAATCGTGTGTCACACTTGTCTTTATTGTCTTTATTGCATGTAAATATGATATGCTAATAACTAAAAAAGAAAAAAAAAAGCTTGATCCGGAATATATTTTAAAGATTTATACGGGGCTCAGCTCTTGTATCCTATCTACTAACAGATTTTGAAAATAATGTTAAATGTTAGCATATTATCAAGATGCAATATTATGAAGAGAAAACCAGCTTGGGTTAGCAGACGAGAGTTCATTATTGACCAAATATGGTAATAAACTGGCCACGAATAATCCACTGCTTGGTTCGCCGTTACATGTTTCAACTAAGTTATATGTTTCTGATATAGCTATATACATTCCATTTCAAACTTTCTATATGGTATGTTCAAAAGTGTTCAAGTGGCTATCCATCACGAGAACGTGCAGTTCATTGGTACAACAACCAGCTCTTTCTTATCGCACGAAGCCACAACAAACTTGAAATATTTCTCCCAACAGGGATAAATGAAGTTGCGCCGCCAGGAAGAAATGAGTTTTTCTAAAGTTCAGCGGGCTTTCCGTACTTGTCTTTATCTTCGTGCTCTTTGTACCACTCTACAACAGCAAACACATGTTGTTTCCAGGACGTCTGCACTTTGAAAGAATGTTGGATAGCCGTTAACTTTTCCTGGCCGCATCGGGGATCGACTATCAATCTGAAGAATATGTCCATCCTCTTTTACCCAAGAAGCGGATCTTAGGGTTCTACATTCCAACATTGAACCAAATCGTTCCAGACCCAATTGATATACTACTAAATCGACGTACCGTGGTAGCTAAATCACTGACGTCTGTGCATGTATCCCCACACATAACGTTGTAGGCAGATAATACTGCAGATAAATCGTCAATATCCAGCGTTCTTCTGGTAAAGTACTTTGGTAGGATAACTTTGGTAGTGAACTGGACCACAACACAAAATGCAGACGCCATGGGACGAATAGAGAGGTGAGTTTCAAGCATTTAGCAGTGGAGTCACTACTCTAGAAAAAAATGTTTTCAAAAAGTCTGTAATTCTATGACTGTAGGGGAGGTGGGTAACTCCCTCATATAAGGTATATGGGTACGCACCGTCTAATTGGCTGATACTGTAGATACTGATTGGCTGATACTGTAGGTAGGGGTTCCTATTGTTATTCGCATTTCACAAGTTGAAACTGAAAATTTGCATCGAATTTTCAACTGTGTTTTATTCTTGTGTGCCTGCAATGCGGCTTTGAAGCTTATGGGCCTTTAATTCACTCTGGGGTAGGGTATCTTATTTGATCAAATTTCGTGAAGTTCATTGTTTGTCTGCTGACAGGGCGGGTTGTGTTTTTTTTTTTAAATCAGAGGTCTGAGATAGGGTATCATTAAGGCCTGGGGTAGGGTGAGAGTTTTGAAGTTGAGGCAGCACACCCCTCATTAAGGCCTCGGATAGGATGAGGGTTTTGAGGTTGAGGCAGCACAAACTTAATAGTTCCATACATTATTTAAACTTTTAGCATGCAAACATGCACAAACATTTTGCCAGTACAACAGCATCTAGTACAGACACTGAGACAATCTATGCGTTTTGGACTGGGTCTGAGTGTAATGGCGGCTGGTTAGGTGTTGAGATAGCTCCCGAAAGAAGTGGAAATTAGTCTTGAAAGAAAATAGCAAAGGCAAGAAAGCTACGGAAAATATGTCCCTTACTATCGAAGCTCGGTCTATAGTTTCGCCGAAAGAGTCCAACAGGAGGAAGCGAGGTGATTTTTCAAGCAATAGCTCTTCGGGTAGTCCAACCACGAGTTCACCGTGCTCAAAATCGGCCAAGTTATTATTCACTGAAGGAGTAGAAAATACTCAAGTTTTCGATCCCGCGAAGTTGTTTGAAGCCGTAAAAGAAATAAGGAGCAATACAAAGCTGCTCTTAGAGGACAACAAATCCCTAAAAGACGAGTTGTGCCGAGCTCTTGTAAGAGCTCCCTTGGAGTCCTGATTGACGACAGACTCAGCTGGAAAACTCAAATCGATAAGATTATTTCAAAAATTTCGAATGCTTTAAAGGTCATCCGCAGGGTGCGGCGTTTTGTACCACAGTATACAGTCATTGATATTTATAATTCCCTTGTTCTTCCCCACTTTGATTATTGTTCTTCCGTTTGGGGTAGCTGTGGGTTGGTTCTAAAGGATAAACTTCAAAAACTGCAGAACCGTGCGGCTCGTATCATAGCATATGCACCATATGACGCCGCAGCCTCGGATGTCCTGAATCACCTTAATTGGGAAACTCTCGAGCAAAGAAGACTGCGCTTCGACTCAACCTTAATGTACAAAGTGACTAACGGGCTTACACCTCCCTATCTATCGGAGCTTTTTTCCAAAACGTCCGAACGTCATAGTTATGGTCTTAGGGGAACTGAGTACAATTTATCGCTACCTAAGCCTAACACTGAATTTAAGAAGCGCAGTTTTTCGTATCGTGGAGCTGCAGTTTGGAACTCCCTCAATAACAATATTAGGGAGGCTCCTTCTGTTTCTTCCTTCCGTTTTCGTTTTTACCAATAGACTTCTTTTCCGTTTTCATGATTTTTGGGGTGGGTTGTATATAATGGGTGGGTTGTTTGGGGTATTTAATCACACGGCTTGCTTGTAAAACAGTATTTTTATATATTTTTAACTGAATGTAACTACCGTGTTTAAATAAATTATATTATTATTATTATTATTATTATTATTAGAAATGAGCATAAAGAGCTAAAAGAAACAATGGAGAAGCGTGTGAAAGGGCTCGAGCAAGCCAACGCAAGTCTGAGTCTGGAGGTCGGAAAGTTACAAAAAAACAGGAATTCCGTAAACAAGGACCTGGGTGAAATGGATAATGACCTAGATGAGATGAGCTGGAAACTCGACGACCTCGAGCAATACACACGCAAATGGAATTTGGAAATACATGGAATCCCTGAAGTTAAAGATGAAATTCCAGCATTACAGGTGCTAAAACTGGCCGACGCGTTAGGGGTCGATATCCAGGAAGAGGATATTGACATCGCTCACCGTATGAGAGTACCTTTTGAGCCTGGGCAGATCAAAAAAAAGGATAAGCCTATCATAGTTCGTTTCAGGAACTATGATAGCAAATTCGAGCTATACAGAAACAAAAAAAAGCTGAGGGTTATGAAGGCGAGCGATGTGTTCATTGGAGCGGGAAACGTATACATAAATGAGAATCTTACATCGGCCCGTAAGGAGCTGTACGCTGAGGTTAGGAAATTGAAGAGCGACAAAAAGTTCCACAGCTGTTGGACAAATGATGGAAAGATCTTCCTAAGGAGAAAAAAATTGGAGGCCTCAAGGAGAATACAGTGCTTCGAAGATCTAGATGAGTATAAATAGATTGTTAGTAAAGTTGATTGTTTTGTATAATCGTTTAGTGGAAGGGTTGAGTCAACCCCCCCTCTTCGTAGAATCGTATCAAGATTAATAACATAATTGCCTATATTACGTTGATATCGATCGAAGCATGAAATTGTATTTCTACTAGTGGTTCGGGTAGCTTCTCTAAATATGTTTTTGTGGGGGTTTTCGGATCCCTACGGCCGTAATTACCAGTCATAGATGTATGTTGCATGTATAATTAGTGCATTTGTTTTTCGTTTGCGTAGCTTTGTTCGTAGTCCTGTTTATAAATGTTCTAGCCCAGCCATGCGCGATTTCCTAGCAGTATTTTTCTTTTCCTTTTTTGCTCACAATGGATTCGTTTGATTTTAGCCTTATTTCCTTAAATGTGAAGGGGCTAAGAGACTATAAAAAATTTAGAAAAATACATAATTGGATTTCGAAACACAAAGGAGACAACAGTGTTACATTCCTGCAAGAAACACACAGTACTCGTGAAATTGAAGTCGATTGGTCAAATAGATCTAGGAGTAAAATAATATTCTCACACGGAACGTCTAATAGTAGAGGTTGCGCCATGTTATTCGGTGAAAAGCTAAATTATAGCATCGTAGAAGAGGTAGTGGATCCATCCGGGAGATATGTGATCGAGCTTTGCGAAATTCAGGGCGCGACATTTCTATTAATTAATTCATACGCACCAAATACAGAAAATGAACAAGTTAGTTGTTTTAACGAGATATAACAAAAATCACCCAGATTCAGTACCCAGTAAATACCAGCATTATATGGGGTGGTGATTTTAATTTTTATTTTGACGTAGACCTTGAGGCGTCTGGGGGCAATCCAACTCTAAAAAGAAATTCGATTGAATGTTTAGAAACGATTATGTTGGAGCTAGACCTCTGTGATGTATGGAGGTTGAGAAATCCAACAACAAAAAGATATACATGGCGTGGTCGCGGTCAAGGAAGGAGAAAGGGTAATGAATTCCTTCACAGAAGACTTGATTATTTTTTCGTGTCGGACGAATTGCAGGCATATGCAGTTAATAGTGATATTATTCCAGCGCCTGCCACAGATCACTCTGCCCTCATTCTAGAATTAAAAACTTTTCAGGAAGACAAAAAAGGACCATCATTCTGGAAGTTTAACAATTCGCTTACGGATAGAAAAGACTATGTAGATGGGGTGAAGCTGCACCTGAGTAGCTATAAGAAATCCCTCGACGAGGAAGGAATAGTGAATCCACAGCTTCGATGGGAGTTGTTGAAATACGAAGTACGTAAATTTAGCATGGCTTTTTCGAAACGGTTGGCGAGAGAAAGGCGTAACTCATATAAGGATATCGAGCAAAAAATAAATGAGATAGAGAAGTTAAGTGACTGGGAAAAACATGCTATTAAAGCCGCCGAACATGATAAGCTATTAAAAGAATTAAATAAACATAGTGATTATATAACGGAAGGAATTATTATTAGGTCTAAAGCAGAATGGTATGACCTTGGTGAGAAAAACAATCGATATTTTCTAAATTTGGAAAAAAGAAATAAAAGTAAGACATGCGTGAAAAAGATATTAAAGGAGGGTAATGTAGAGGAGGTAAACCAGAAAGAAATACTTAAAATTATTAAGGCTCATTTTAATGAAATTTATAGCGTTAAATCCTCAAAAACAGAAGAGGAGTGCTTGACGTTCCTTCATCAGCTCAATACACCTATGCTTACAGAGGAACAAAGAATTCTGTGTGATGGACTACTCACGCACGAGGAATGTTTAAACAGCCTTAAAGCCATGGGACCTTCAAAAACTCCGGGTATGGATGGTCTAACTAAGGAATTTTATTTAAATATGTGGCCGGAGATCGGAAAGGACCTTGCCGAGGGTCTGAATGCTGGATATAAGAATGGTTCACTTTCGACAACACAAAAACAAATCCTATTGATACTTCTAGAAAACCAGGAAAAGATTAGTCTGAAAGATTAGGCCAATTAGTCTGATTAACGTTGATGTTAAGATTTGTAGCCGTGCCCTCGGCGGCAGGTTAATCAAGGTATTGTCAACACTTATTCATTCAGATCAGTCGGCCTTTTTAAAAGGTCGCAACATTGATGAACCTATAAGAATTATAGAGGATGTACTATACAAACTATACAAAATATACAAAATATACAAAATATAAAGATATACCGATGTTAATGTTTGCCGCTGATTTTGAAAAGGCCTTTGACACGATTGAACATTCATTTATTTTCGCTGTCCTCAAGCGATATGGTTTCGGACATGATTTTATCAAATGGATTAGGGTATTATTAGGGGGAAACCAAGGATGTGTAGGAAATAACGGCAATGTAACGGAGTTTTTTAGTATTGAGAGAGGAACTAAACAGGGAGACCCGATTTCTCCGTATATTTTTATCTTAGTTATAGAAATTATGGTGATAATGATTAGAGAGAGAAAAGATGTTCAGGGTATACAGATAGGTGAGGACGAGTTAAGAATGGTCATATTTGCAGATGACACAACGTTTTTTCTAAGGAATATAGAATCTTTAGATAACGTGCTGGAGACGGTGTGTATATTCAGTAGTTTTTCTTCGTTGAAACTGAACGCTAAAAAGTCAGAGATAGGGCATATTGGTAACAATAACGATGCTCTAGGGAGATTTAGGGATTTTAAATGGGTAGATCTTAATAATGCAGGAATAAAAATATTGGGAATATTTTACTCCCACAATATTAACTTGTTCAACAAGTGTAATTTTCAACGCTCTTTAACGAGCTTAAAAAGTGTGTTATCGATGTGGCGAATGAGGTCATTGACATTATACGGTAGGATACAAGTTGTTCGCTCTTTGGCGCTCCCAAAGTGCATGTATGTGTGCTCAAAATTGGATGTGTCTGAATCTTTTATAAAAGAAGTTGAAGGCGAGCTTAAGAATTTCATATGGAATGGAAAAAAGCCAAAGATAAAGAACTCAACATTAATTGGACAGTATGTTAAGGGTGGTCTTAAGTCACCGGACTTTAGTTCGTTAATTCAAGCCCAACGGATAAAATGGGCGGCTGCTCTACTAAATTCGAAGGTAGAAAGATGGAAAGTTGTTCCATCCGCTTTCTTAAAAGAAATTGGAGGGATTGCAGCAATCAAAGAAAATTTTGATATGGACAGAGTTCCTAAATGTCTTCCAGTTTTTTATAGAAAGATATTGCAGCAATGGGCTGAAATAAGTATATTAGATTTCAACCCGGAAGATGTATTTTCTGTTTCAGAACAGCCCTTATGGAATAATAAACTTATAAAAATCAATCAAAATATTAAATAACTGTCTCTATCTAAATTACAGCCTATGGAAATTTAAATTAATTAACCATCCTGGATGTTCGTTCTGCGGCATTCAAAATGAAACTATCGATCACCTATTTACTGAATGTATTGATACGAGAAATTTATATTTGAATATTAAGAATTGGCTCCAGAAACATCTTGTTTTTCTACCTGATTTAAATGTCCACAATGTAATTCTTGGCGTACAAGATCAGACAACAAATTTTGTCATTTTAATTTTCAAGCTTATGTTATACAGGGCTAGGGAAACCGGTAAAATCCCATCGTTACAATTATTTAAAAATCTGTTAGCTCATTACCAATATATTGAACTAAAAATTGCAAAAAAGAAAAATAAAGTGCTAATACATTTAAGAAAATGGGAAAGATTAATATCCGCGTTAGAGGCATAGAGGACTAGGATTTAGTAGTAGTTGTAGACAGTGTGTAGTAATAGTGTGTCGGTATAGTAGTGAATAGTGTCTTAAATGCAGTTTATTGTATTTATGTATTCATTCTCAAAAAGAAAAATAAAGATGTTAAATTACAAAAAAAATATGCGTTTTGGTGACCTCTCGTAGTTATGATCATTATATGTAAGTTCATGGCTGGTCAGGCTGGGTACTGCTGCATTGATTGCGGGGTGTTCCTTGGGGGCGACTCGATGTGCCCTTTGTGGAACCCCACACTGATATTGCTGCTTTAGTTAATGTATGTTCTATGCAAGGCTGATCAGATAAATATTTAGTGTCCTCTTAGGTCCACACAGCGTCATGTTTCCCGGGTTCGCTTTCGCGTGTTTGAGGTAGGTCATCCTTCTTGGCCATACTGACATGTGTGCATGTATGATTTATTATTGGGGAGGCAACACCTTCTGTTGCGCCTTGTATCGACATATAGTTGTAATCAAGGTCACTTCCTGGACTTACACACAACTATCTGCAAACACCCTTATGAAAAGCGCCACAAATTCAGAAGATGAGGGCCACACCCTTCTGGTTATAAAGAAACTACCATGGGAAAGCCAGAAACTAGTAAAAGCTAAGGAGTCACTCCCAAAGAGGATTAATGGCTAAGCATCGTGCAATTGCAACTGATCCCTCTTCCCGCACTGCCCCAACAGATGCCCCAGATTGGGCATGCTACAGCCTGTAGCAACAAGCACACCAGCAAGAAGTGCCAGGAAACAATGAAATTTTCTAGATTTACTAGATTTATTGAAAGTGCAGAGAAATGTGTAGTTCCAAAAAATATTCAATGGGTTTTTAGAAATAAACCCAACTCTAAAATTTAATAAAAACACTGCAATTCCCAAGCCCTTAATATGGAACTACACAATGTTAAATATAGATTTGTAAATAGTGCAATTGATTTTACCATTGTTACTGTTGAGAAAAGCTGAAAGCAATATTCCAAAGGTGCCCATGTGTCGCATTCGTTTTAAACAATATATGATTTCTTCATAAATAGTAATGTATATGATTTTAATATATTTCATAGGACAAAAAAATGACGCTTTCCCTAGGTAGGTATCTGTAGGGGCACCCGTTGTGACCATAGATAGTTTTCTTTGAGGTGGTAGAATTAATACCTAAGAATATAATAAAATTATAATATAGCTACGATATAACGCGCGCTGTGATTGGTCTAAATCTATGCTTTATTTCACCGATAAAGTAATGGTTTTCGCTTGCTTCTGCCGCTCGTTTTGCACAGAAACAAGTACAGTAGTTTCGCTTTGACTTTCGCTTAAAGATAAAAATATAATTAAAATACGGACGTTCCCTCATTTGCTATAAGTTTTAATTCAGAAGGTATACAATCAATTGTCAGCAAACAAGAAGAGGGAAAATTAAGCAAAAAACGTTGCTTCGTAGAGTTAGACGAGTAAAACATCAACTCGCTTGTGGACGAAACACAAGCCAAAAAGACTAAAGAGTCTACAAAATGGGCTGTAACTTTGTTTAAAGGTTAGTGCCATTTAATTCAAGTAGCTTTTTGTGGACAAAAAAAATATGTTTTCTCTTGAAGACAAAATAAACTTTGAATAGTTCAATGAATGTTGCAGTAATTTCGTAGCGTATCTAAAAAAGTACAAATTACCTTCCTTTTATTCATAGAGTGGTGCTCTGAGAGGGAAATACAGGACACCCTAGAGGAGATGATGAGTGAAAAACTGGATGAAAACCTCAGAAAATTACTTCTGGTATTTACCAGTGTTGTTGTATAAGGGTCATTCCACAGTAAACCGTATGTTGCGGAGTCTACATTTAGAGAGATTTGAGGCATCATAACTTCAAATCTAGAACTTCAGTCAAAGTGACTTTACATGTCTAGGGTATAAGAGTATAATTGCTTTATACAGTAGAATTGACCATCATGCTAGTTAAAGGGGTTCCAAGATATTTTATTTTTTATGGGTGTTGCGGAGTCTACTCAGAAGATCCTATGGATTTCCAACAAGTAACTTCAGCTATAAATCTCTGTGAATTTTTCAGCTATTTTGAATAGTGGTTTTTGTTAAAAGAAGAAGCATGGATCTGTGTTTATTTTAAACACAGAGAGTTTCTTGCTTTGTTTTATTTTTTGGAGAAATGATTTATTTTATAAAGGCTGGTGTTGTTGCGGAGTCTACGTTGCGGAGTCTACAATAGGGCACAAGACGAAAAATTAAGGCAAAAATACAAAAAAATCCCATCTGTGTACTTCAATTAAATAGAAAATTCCAAATAAATCAATATCATCCCTTTCCAGTAAATTTCCAGCTATTTGGTGATCAGAATTAAAATTTGGGAATTGTTGTGGAGTCTACTGTTGCGGAGTCTACAAATAAACAAGCTTGGTACCCTGCAATGCAAATATACTAATTTAATAGTCTTGCAACCTTTCCAACACTAATTTTTGGTGGTTATGTTTGTATTACAACAATAATACAACTACTACTTACAAATTCAACAGTTTTCTAGTTAGCAGTCCAGAAGTAGTTGTAGATTCCGCAACAAGAATGTAGACTCCGCAACGAAAATTAATTACTTGTTGTTACTCGAAGGAAACAAATTTTAAATAATTTCTTCCATATATATTTTACAACAGTGATAAATTAGAAGTTTACAAACTTTCAGCAAAAAATGTTTATTTTTGTAACTTTTATTAAAACTAAAAGTACCAAAATTGTTGCGGAGTCTACAATTCTTCATTGGACAGCAAAATCTCCCAAGCTCAACCTAAACAGCCTAGACTGTTATGTGTTTTTGGAGAGAGCACCATTAGTAGATTGTGTCTATCTAAGTTTCAAACTGTTTATGTTTTATTATTTTCTTCAACAAGCAGAATTGAAATGTAGACTCCGCAACAGCTTTTTACCTAATTTGGATAAATGATGCTAATTTATTCATCAGTGTCGCCAGTTAGAGCAAAAAAATAGTAATAAAATAAACTTCAGACATTGTCCTGTAACTTTCTCTAGAAAAGAGCCTAATATTTATGCATTTTAAAAAATGATGTTCAGGCTCAAAATACCGTGGAATGACCCATAAACGTACATCGAGGGTACCATGTTTATATCTATCATTTTACAGACCTCGTGTTTAATAAATGAGTGTCATATGGTAGATATGGACATGGTACCCTGGATGTGTCTAATATATTATTTTGGATTTATAAATTCCTAATCACACAAGGGTACAAGGGTGGGCCCTTGCAAACCCAGGGTCTCGGAACTAATGCTGGTGTGCACTTCTTTGACCGACTCTAGGTCTTGGGTGAATTAATTTGTGAACACTCAGTCACCCAAACCTCAACTTTTATCCATGTGGGAAACTTATCTTGTATCTGCACATGCTTTAAATTATATGTCATAGTAGCTAGTAGTAACTTTCTTTTCTGACTAGGTTTTTTTCTTCTTTTCTTTATCCAGGATCCAAATAGTGCTGGTGTGCACAAGTTGTTTTTCTCCTCTCAGGGGTGATATGCAATTAGAAAAGCTTTGGTCATCAAATTTCATAACTTGAGACCCATGACTCAAGGAAAACGATTTCTATATAATATGGTGTGTAACAAGGAAATTTCATACAGTCCGGCAGCGGAGCATGCGCACTGGCAACATTAAAAGGACAACAAGAAGGAACGAAAATTATTACAGAAACCTTCATTACCTTGGTATATTTCCTTTCTCTTGGCGATCACAACAAGTGTGCAATTTTTGCATATATCCAGTTTTTTTTTTCCTTGCTTCTTTGCCGATGTTTGAAGATGTTTTCCAGTGTCTCGTAATAAAATCCAATTAGTTCGAACATTGTTCAAAGTTTTCATTTCATTCCCGGCTCCCCCTCCAATGGTTTTATGCAGAGAAGCCGTAAATTAGGTCAAAAAGGCAAGTCAGCGGAAAGCTGAATTTGATAGCTTATATAACACCATTTAGGAATGGAAGCAATCTTACACTGATTTACACTGTTCTATTTTCTATAACAGTCTTATGGCAGAAATGTGACCCAGCAGGCGAAAACGTACTTAACGGTTTTCCGTTAAAAAACGAAATTGAACGGTTAGAAACGACACCAAAACGTTTATGATGATCGTTGAAACGTTTTCATAACGTTTACAACGAAAAGTCTTAACGTTAAAACGTTTTTGAAAGCATCTTAAACGATATCAAAAACGTCTTAACGTTCTTGAAAATCTGTGAACGATCTGAGAAAACGTTTGAACGTTCTTGAAAATCTGTGAACGATCTGAGAAAACGTTTGAACGATCTTGAGAAACGTTTGAACGCTCTAAGAACGTTGATGAACTATGATGGCTGAAAGGTTTATCGAAGAAATTGTACGAATGATTACTTTGGTTAAACTCCATTCTCGCAATAAGTCTAAGCCAGTTTACCGTGAAGCATTTGTACGAGTACGAGCTATTTAATTGCGGAGGAAACGACATCGCAAGTATTTTTCCCTTTTAGCAATAAGAATGTAGTTTCCGTTATGATTATTTGCTGATAAACACGCTACGAGATATTAACCTATTAAAGTTAATTTACCCCGTGAGAAGATTTCTGTCAGTATAAAACATTAAAACAAGTAGTGTGTTTATAGTCGCGTGTCGGATTCCGCGTGTCATGCATTCGCGTAGATAAAAACGCGAGATAAACAAGAAACGAAAACAACACGCGACAACCAAATCGCGAAGTAGCAATAAAACGACATTGAAATATCTTCTGCTAGCAGAAGATGACGTTCTACTCAGAGGCAATGTGCAAATGAATCCGTGCGAATTGATTAACTTTTAAGGGTGAATAATACCCGGTAGATTGATTACTGCCTGTAATTTGCTTTTGAAAAATATTAAATCTGAATTACAAATCCACGCTATTGTTAATAACCTACTTACCCTGCGCTGTACTTTCATTCCTTGCACATAATCCAAATAATTCCGAAAGCCTTGTATCTTAGCCTTTAAGGACTTAGACTGTTTTCCTTTGCTCAGATGTGTGATAAAAACACAGGGAGACCAACAATGCAGATGTCTTTAATACGCGCATTAATGTTGCCTTGACAATAACAATGCACGATTGAAAAGAGCTTTAGAAAGGAACTTAATCACACTCTAAACAACGACTAATCAACATGGAAGACGCAGATAAAAAGTTCGAGAACTTAAAGAAGTTTCTAGAAAACGGATGTGGATGTACGCTCGGGCCCGGGGGGATTTCGTGCTCGACGCAAGTTTTTACGGACGAAGCATTACTAAATCTGAGCAATCTCCAAGAATTATCCAGCAGTGAACTAGACTTGATTATTCTTGCAAGCATGCAAGCCTTCACGGCAACAGTGAAAACTGGCGAAAAGAGGAAACGGAGCCCAAATAGCAACTTCAGGTATACGGACATGCCCATCTGCAAAGAGATGTTTCTAAGACTTCACGGGATCAGTGACTCGCGGTTTAAGCGCCTTAAAGAACATTTTGAGTTGAATGGGGTTTCTATGCGTGTGCACGGAAACACAAAGCGCCGACCATGGAACCGCTATCCTCAGTCCACAGTTGAGGATGTGAAGAACTTTATAGAGAACTACGTTGAAGAAAACGGTATCCTTTTACCGGGTCGTATCCCAGGTCTTAAAAAGTACGAGGATGTTCGTCTTTTGCCTTCTTGTGAAACAAAGACAAAGGTTTGGAAATACTATTCGTCAGTTTGTGAGGCGTCAACAAAGCAGCCCGTTAGTTTTACAAAGTTTCGCGAGGTGTGGACCCAGTTTTTCCCCGATGTCTACACGGCAAAGCCGAGGACTGATTTGTGTAGCACCTGTCAAGAGAACTCAGCGAAACTTCAAAGGTCATACAACCTTCCAGACGAAGAGAAGTCGGAGTGTGCAAGGGCACAACTAAAGCATTTGAACTGTGCAGAAAAAGAGCGGGAAGTTTACCGCGCTGCATGCAAGGCCGCTGCTGACACGTGCGAAGAAGGACTCCCGGACGGACGTAGCGATGCCTGTTCTTGGGACGCTAAGATGCATTACTCATTTGATTATGCGCAGCAAGTTCATATCCCCAGCAACCCTATGCAGCCGGGACCAATATATTTCAAAACACCTCGCAAGTGTGGCATTTTTGGCGTCATGTGTGAAGGCATACCGCAACAGATAAACTTTTTGATTGATGAAGCGTCTGAAACTGGAAAGGGGGCGAACTCAACCATTAGCTATGTGCATTATTTTTTCAAGCATCATGGACTAGGCGAGACTGATGTCCATCTCAACGCCGATAACTGTTCCGGCCAGAACAAGAACAATACCTTCCTTTGGTACTGGGCCTGGCGCATTCTTCAGGGACTTCACATGAACATTCAGTATTCTTTTCTGATAGCGGGACATACCAAATTCGGTCCTGATCGTTGTTTTGGTATGATTAAGAAGGAGTATAAGGTTACTTTTATTTCATCGCTTTATGAACTTGCCCGTATGGTAAACTCAAACTCAGTGAACAAATCTCAGATAGTAGGTACCCATGATGGAAGGGTTATTGTGCCAGTTTTTGATTGGGCCTCTTTTCTAGGCCAGTATTTCCGTAAGCTGCCGAATATTAAGAAATTCCACCATTTTAGGTTTAGTAAGGATCAGCCTGGAGTTGTTTTTTATAAGGAAAGTTCAACGTCAGAGGAGTCTGCTTTCCGGCTGCTCAAAAGCCAGACCTCTGTCCCGCCTCGAGCGGTTATGCCGGATTGCGTTATTCCGGAAGGACTGTCGGCCGAGCGTAAAAATTACTTGTATAGAGAAATTAGGCAGTTCTGCAGACAGGGGTCTGAAGATCTTGTTGCGCCAGCTCTGTAACTATAGTTTTCGCAAAGCGAAACAATCATACAAATGTTGATAATGATAATAACGTTTACGTTACATGTTGCCCATTCTCTAAAGAAATACGTGTAAATATATCTATATATTGATCTATGCAAATTAAACTGATTTACTTGTATATCCACAGTCATATTGTTTCTTTTTTAAAGCTAGTAAAACATATTCACATTTAGTTTACTTTTTCCGTATATCGCTAGTGTGTATGAGGTCCGTCTCAGTTTCTTGCAATTGAATTTGACGCGCGGGCAAAAGATAGACGTTTGAATAAGCCAAATGCATAGTTTTGTCAGATTTATCGGACAGAGATAGAGTAGACTGCTTGCAGCCCTTCTTCGGCGAACGTCCGTAAATCGAGGGAACTTTTTTTTTCTTGCGGCGCGCTTCGATTTGTTTACAGTGTCAAGTTACTAATTACGCCAATTCTGAATAAAGCCTATAGGAGTAATTACAAAATAATAGCGAATTACTCAAGACAGTTATCTGAAATCTGCTCTAACTTACTAAAACAAAAAAGAGAAAGATGTCCAAAAGGGAGAATGCGGACGGGCGACCCATGCAAGGACCCATAGTTCACACTCGCGACAGAACAATAAGTATAAGAGTTATCTCCTAATATTCAAGTATGAACGGCATGGAATAATGACAATGACTAAATCCTTATGTCGTGTGTGTGTGAACTAGGAATAAGATAAAAACTTGGTACCAAGTACTTTAACGCGCGCGTACCATACCGGGATCTGAGATTCAGTCTATTATTTTGCAATTTCTATAAGAAACCCTCTTTTGTCTTTTAAACACAAAGGTCCCGTGGTTCTAGGATCTAACTTTTGTTTTGCAATTTCTATACGCAACCTTCTTTTTGTCTTTAAAGACAAAGATCCCGCGGGATCTGAGATCCACTCTTTGTTTTGCAATTTCTATAGGAAACCCCTTTTTTTGTCTTGTTAGACAAAGGCCCCGTGGTTCTAGGATCAAACCTTTGTTTTGCAATTCCTATAGGCAACCTTCTTTTTGTCTTTAAGACAAAGATCCCGCGGGATCTTAGATCCAACCTTTGTTTTGCAATTTCTATAGGAAACCCTCTTTTTTGTCTTGTAACACAAAGATCCCGTGGTTCTAGGATCTACTTTTGTTTTGCAATTTCTATACGCGACCTTCCTTTTGTTTTTAAGACAAAGATCCCGCGCGATCTGAGCAACATAAATAGAGGGCTACAAAATTCTCAGTGCATTTAGACTCAAACTCGCACTCGAACAACAGTACAGCAATTTTTATCATTATCACCATGTCGATCAATGACGAAGTCAAAATCATTTGGAAGTCAGACTGCGCATGGAGAGACAAGCCTGACTGGCCATTGCGTAAAAACATACGGCTCGCCAAGAGAGAATCCAGCACACGATATCCGCCCTTAGAAGTTGGAGACCGTGCAGAGGTTCGCTTCAATGGAAAGTGGCATCCCGCCGAGATAGCCGAGAAGTGGACACCGAAAACATGGAAAGGTATGCATGAATAAAATATTATTTGTTATAACAAAATGCTCGGTAAATAATAACGACAGCTAAGGCAAAGTATGATATGACATTCGACATGTAATCTCGGCCGTCATTTTTGCTTATTATTTTCATATCGACATTTGTTTTTATTTTCTGTTTAGATTCTTTAGAAGCTGCAAGAAAGCCAAGTTCGGCGCCTGCTAACTCAGCGTTACCGTCTGAAGATTCTAACTCACCATTACCTGATTCAGACCACCCATACGAGCAGTATCTCAGAGAAGAAAAGGGGCGACAGGACGACACGAACCTACGGAAAAGCTGAGGGCAAAGGAAATAGAGTGCCAAGAGCTGGCTGACAAGATCACTCGGCTTGAAACGGACAAAGCGGGGAACGAGAGACTCCTTCACATTCAACAAGATGCGATCGAGAGGTTCTGTAAGGTAATTTATCAATGGGTTGGACTGAATAGTGTTGGTCTCCAGCCGCTAAGCGAGACGACAACCAGCTATACGCGCAATTATTAGGGAAATTCAACTAGCGGCTGAGTTGTGATTTTAATCTCATTTATCTCATTTTTAGACATCAGAGAGGCTCGAGGACATCATTACATCCATGGACAGTCGCTTGAGCAGCTCCCTTGCTAGAGTCGCAACACGCCTAGATTTCCTGGAGTCAACTTCCCTTGGCGTTGCCCCTCTTCCCTTGTCACAGAATTCTGCTATTCGAGTGAGTACTGGTTTACGTTGACAATTATTGTATGAAAGACTGCAGAATACGCTATAAAGGCCTGTTTTAAAAAACAAGTCTTTTTTTTCACTAACAGAACTATAGCCCGCAATATAAACGTGGTGCCGATAGAGTGGGGACTCCATAGGCGGGCGTTGATTTTAGACTGATCACAATCCCTAACTTATTGCTGTATTTTGTAGGAAACTGAGTCGGTCGATGACTTCCTGTCAGATCCTCCACGCCCAGAAGAGCACGACCTGTCGACGATAAACGTCGAGGAGTTCCAGCGGCTTGTTGCGCCGACGAATCCAGCAGCCCTAACTCCAACACCAGAAACAGCGCCGCCCACAGACTTCTCCGCCGAAAACATCCCAACGAGCTCATCAATAGCTATGTGACTCCGCGTAAGGCGCCTATTGTACGAAGTACCCTTTCCACCGAGAGATCCAGAGAAAGCTGCGCCGTCAAGCTCTTGCCCCTATTTTTTAAGGAGGAGGCCTTGTCAATCAGCAACACGGACGGAACCCATGGAAAGGCTCCGTTGGACCGAACGAAGCTGAACGCCTTAAGAGGTATGCAAAGCACTGCATTTTTACTGACACAAAGTAAGTAGTTCGTAAGCTGTCGTCGATGTTTCGCGCTTTAGTATGAATTGCTCAGGAAATATTTTTTAATCGCAACACGGGAACGGAATAAAATTACGTGCGTTATCGAAAAAATAGCGCGAACTCATTCATACACTAGTGGATAACGGCTATTCAACTGCATTGTGCTAAATGTGATTTATTTTTGCTGTTGCAGTTCTTATCTTCAAGCGTTACCCAGTTGCTACGGAGGAAGAGGATAAGCACTGGAAGATTGTCAAGGGACGCATAAACTCAAGATGTCGGTCATACAAGTTCCATAGCCGTCGACGGGCATCCGACGATCCGCAATTGTAGACACTTATTTTGACATCAAAGCAACACACCAATATATTTTTCGAATACTGTAAAGCTGATAGTTAAATGGATATTTTACTTCGCATCATCCTTTTCAAAAAGATTAACGACAAAATGTAATTTATAGTATTCTAATTATTGGTTATTAAAAATGCGTGTGGTTCTTGTATTTTTTCGTACCTTTTCTGTTAGAGCTTATAAGGCGGTTTTCAAATGACCGTAGTTAAATCAAGCACAAAGTACATCAATTATACGCCGAGTTCGGAATAATACTAGACACGGAATAATGGCAAAGTAAGCGCACTTAAACATGGAGTTATTATTATACCTCCATGATTTAAGTAATCTTTGAAAAGTTCCTGTCAATACAAATTGACATTCGGTTCGCCAATTGTCGCGCGCTTCAAATAAATACAACGCAGTGAGTTTGGTGCTTTTAATAGAAAGCGTTGTCTTGCTCCGAGAGCTCGGCCGACGATTCGGATGATACGATTTCAAGGTAGAAAACATTGAACGATCTTTGAAAACACAAAACGGTTTGCCAAAACGTTTGAACGATTTAGGTTAACGTTTAAACGTTCTAAATATCTTTGAACGATTCGCCAAAACGTTTGAACGTTTTGCAAAATGTTTTAACGGTTTTACAGATCGTTTGAACGATTTACAAAACGTTTGAACGATCTGTGGAATCTGGCAAACGTTTTTCTAAAGTCATGAACGTTTTACCAGATCGTTCAAACGGCCATAAACGATCACAAAACGTTTTGAAGATTAAACGTTTAAGCGTTAGGTACGTTTTCGCCTGCTGGGTCACAAATAGCTAATAATTACAGCAAAACTTAAACACTATGTTTCTGTTCTAGAAGCCAAAAGCTCCTCTAAACAGTATAAGGGCAAAACTATTGCAGACAGTTAAAATAAACAAAGGACTCTTAAATGCTTTTTAAACAAAGCACAGAGGACCCTGTGGTTCTCAAGGACTTTTGGTATAGACATAGAGGAAATAATAATAAAACACAATCAGACTGGAGAAAGAAAGAGGCTGAGCACTGCTCAAAGTAGTGTTGAGTCTGATCACTCCACAAAGGGGTTTGATGCTCTCTCTCCAGAGGAGAAAGAAAAAATGGAGAAAATTTTATTACTGCAAGATAGATACAAGGTGAGACAAGGTGTATCATGAATTCACTTATATGCTGATGAACTCCCTAAATCCTATTTACAGCAGTGCAGAACAAAATTGAATGACTTGTGTCACCTTGAAGCCCTCCAGTTTCCTCTACAATCAGTGAACATATTCAAAATTACATTGACAGAAATCCCTCCTTTGACCATGAGAATGGTACAATTAAAGTGAAAATAAATGGTGATGGAGCCCGAATGACATCCCAAAGCAATTATATTATTACTTTCTTTTTCAATTCTGGACTCTGGCAAGGATGTCATGGCAGCCAAGGGCAAAGAACACTAGCAGGGGTTGGTGGCCCAGAGATAGCCTCTTTGCCGGCTCTCCAGTGGGTTTTTTCGGATATTTTGATATGTGATTGTTTTTAAGGCAATGTTTTACACCATCACACGCAGATCGTTTTCGGGGGGGACCGGGCTTCAGCACTACTCTATCCGATACTTCGTAAATTACTCGGTGCTTGTCGTAAGTAGGGCTTGTTTCGTAAACTCGTTCACTTATTCATAGAGCCGTTCGCTCGTTTAAAATTCCCATTCGCTCGTTCAAAAATCCTGTTTGGACGTTTATGCAAGACGTTGCAAAACTCCTTTGAAAAGCCTCAAAAACTCGTTTGAATGGCTGAAAAAATCGTTTGCTACCCGTTCGTTTTGGTCAAAAAAAACAGAAAGTTGTTATTATACGTTTTCCCATGCAGGGTCACATATTTTCTAATTTGCTTAAAGGGGAACTTGCATGCTTTACTGACAAGAGTTCAAATAGCAATCCAATTCCATCCTTTTGATAATATATAAAAACATATAGATTTGCATTGACTTAACAGTTAAAAGGTCATTTAACAAACCTGGACTGTTATTCTTGGTGATTACATTCAGTGGCGGATCCAGGGTTTTACTAAGGGGGATTCTGTTTCCCCTGAACTCCTTCAAAGACTGTTACAGATAATTATATTATGGAGACCTTGTCTGCAAGCAGTCTGGGTATCACAACAAAAATCCTTATTGTTCTGATGCTCAATGGGGGTTCTGTGGAACCCCCTCTGGCTGCCACTGAGAATAATACTGTTTTTGAAAGGTTGTACAAAAATTAAGCATGCGAGTGCCCTTTAAAGAGAGCTGATTATTATACATTCACCAAAGATATTCTTCACACCTGCTAGTGCTCCATGCTTGATTTTAGGTTTACTCAACATTAGAATTTGGTATTGATAAGCAGATGGCTTCTTGGAGAAACAAATTTTATCTTTTCATGTTCAAAATGTTCAAAAGTTATCTGAATTATTTTGCTGACTTCATTTATGCTTTTAAATTTTCACATACCATGTCCTGCATTAACACATAGCTAACTATAGTAAATATACTTAGCACTTACTGAGGGGGACATTGGGGAGGTACAGAAACCACAAAACCGCCCACAAATTACATCAAATTCGCAAAAACGCACACAAAATCGTATCAAAACCGAAACCGCAATTCCCAAATTAGATTTGTTTAAAAACGTGATGGGAGTAAAAGGCGGTCATAGCAGAAAAATCTGAGCTCTGTAGAAATTTTACAACCGTAAAATCGCATTAAAAGTGACAAAATCCGAAAAATCGTGATTGAAAAATGTCAAAACCGTGCTCTGCAGGCTTTTTTAAAACCGTGAAACCGCATTGAAATTTAAGAAAACTGAAAAAAACGCAAATAAAAACTGCTAAAACCGCGGAACCGCCCACCCCAATGTCCCCCTCCTTACTGACTGAGACCTAGGGAAAGCAGTACAGTTTTGTGCACCCTCAACAACTGATGTTTCCCACAGCAAAACCAAAAACAACAAAAAACATACAGTTTCCCTCCATGTCAGTCAACAAGTGTTTATAAATTATTTGTTCGATTAGAAGTAATACGATTATTGATAAGCAGATGTGGTACCTTGTGATCTGAGAAAACAGCCAAACACATGATCCAGATGGCCCCGAAGCTTAATTCGCATCCCTCTGTTTAAGAAGTCTGTTCATAATGTTCACTGCAGGGGAACGAAGATAGAGCAGAACATTTGAATAGAGAAACCACAGTTTTAATAGTACCGAGGGGAACTGGTTTGGACGAAATAAATCTCATTCTATCTTTGTTCTGTATTTTGAAGTTTCCTAAGAGGCTACTTTTGCATAGACGAAAATCACAAGAAAGCACTAATGTATAGTCATTTGCTTCCACTGACCCCCAACCCCTGCGACATGCGGGGATTTTGCCAGGCAATAGTGGGGGAAATATCAGTGGTTTGTTTTGTATTAGTGCCCCGATCCCCAGGGAGTCTACTTCAATTTGCTATGGCTCAGATAACCAGCCAGGGGAATGGCGGGGAAACAAAACAGCTGTCTTTTTCATTACAGAAAAGACACTCTACTTGTTTTGATAGTATTAGGAAAGTTTCTTTTATTATATAAACACCAATGAAATACCAGGTGATCTCCCGCGCGAAACCTTGATATCTTCACACGTGAAAATATCATGTTATTTTCACATGTGAAAATATCACACTTGCCTTTGCTGAATGCTCGCCTTATAAGCTTAACTCAAATAAAATTTGAATTTGGTATTTCATTGATGTTTATATAATAAACAGAACATTACATGACCGCTTGGAGATACGAATTTTATCTTCGAGTGTTTATGTAATATCCTCTATGTATCCATCTTGTGGAGGGTGTTGGGTGTAGGAAAGTTTCCCCGGCGTGTAGGTCGTGTAGGGAATTTGCCAAGGCGTTCTCCCCTGGTAGGCGGTGGAATTATTTCAAATTTGACAACATCTGTTTCATATTCCCCTCCTATGTCGCGGGGGTTGGGGGTCGGTGAAAACAAATGACTAGTGCATAAAAGGTAAAATAAAAAGTAGCCTCTGCTCAAAGGGAAACGAGCCCGAAACGAGACTTCAGTTCAGCGAAACTGGTGAAACATGCAGCGTTTCCCGAACAAAAGCGTCTAACAACTTCTTAACTTACCGATTTCGTACATTCTTGCTTAAAGATAAACAGCAAATTATGCGATACTTCTGTGGCAAGAGTGATAAACACAGCACCAAAGAACCTTTGGTGTTGTTGATTTTGCGCGCGAAAAAGAACGAGCTGAGCTGAGCGACCGCTCCACTGAAATTTCAAATGATGGTCACGTGATAGTAGATATCACAGGAAGCCCGCCTGGAGGACTTGAAGAAAGCGTCAAATTAGTCCGTGGGCCAGGAGTCGAAACCCTCCCCCCCCCCTCGGGGATTTTTGCTGACATATATCATTCGAAAGCTTAGGTCGAGGGTAGTCCAAAACCGGTTGTTCGCACTTTTGAAGTGGAAGCGTTTAGGAGTTACGGTGCATTTTACATTTGGGCTTCAAAACCACAGGGTACCCGCGTCGGGATAGCGAAAAATACAAATAAAATGCTTGTATTCCATTCATAACTCAACATATTGTGCAGCTGGTCACGAAATAGCCTTTAAGGCATGATTACGTTGAAAACGTGTGCATAAAGGCATTCAAATAGGTGATTTGGGCAACAGTGTATTCCACAGGATACCCGCGTCGCGCGGTTTTAAGAATTCGAAATGCGAATTTTATAGCTTGAGTAACAGGCGGAAATCTATTTTTCTGTCAGAAAATGAGAGGAAAAACAACAACAAATGGTTAGCTCAATATTTTGTCGTAGAAATGTCTCGAAGTGATAACCATGTCTAGCGGAAATATGAGGGAATTCGTTGTTTTCCTAATAACTGTTTTGTGGTTGCTGTAAAGGAAAAATAGAGTTTTACATTATGCGAAAACACTACTTGTACTGTACTTGTTGTTACTATGTCTGCAAAATGTCATGAAAGCTATGGCTCATAGCCCTCGCGGTTCCGACTAGTGCACTTTTGGAATCGCCGTAATATAGAGCTTGTAGCCATCAGGCATCCGAGGGAATTCGTAACGAAGTTCTTTTGGACTTTACGAGGCGCGAACTACTACTTACCTACTTACATACACTTCACTCTGTATATAAGGACCAGCAAAACATATTAATGACTCGGATGAGAACTAAACACGCTAAGCAATCCAAAAGTAAAGCAGCATAACCACGTTAAATCTCCAAAAAAGTTGTATAGCACAACAGGCGCGAATTTCCCGTCAGCGACGCACGCCATAGCAAAATTTAGCTTTATGGTGCACGAGCTGCATTATTTTAAAAACAAAGACACGCAAGTGCGCACTAGCACTGGTAAGCAGATAGCTCATTACTTTCCTGCTACAATCTATAAGTCACAATTCTAATATCAATCCCAGCAAATTGAAGAGCCTGAGGATACTCGGCAGAAAGGATTATTTTCCGTACTACGACATAGAATTAAAACAAATGCCAAAGCATATTACTCTGCGAGCAGTGGTTTCTTCCTTTCTTCGGCCCCGGCGGTAAGCGAAGATAGGAGGATACCACTGCTCGCAGGGTAAAAAGCATAATGCCAAACTGTTGTATTTCCGTGAACAGGGCATGGTAATTATATTATTTCTTTGAAAGCTATCACCGCTACCACTTACCCTGGCTAAGACACTAACGTGAAGCTATCCACGCACATAATGCTCAAATTCAAATCTATCGATTACACGTGAGAAGACGACAAAAAGGCGAAGCAACACCGCCTTGTCTGTCGTGGAAAGTGCGGCGATCCCAGAGCCCGAAAATGCTCTGATACATGAGTTAACAAGAACAAACATGGATGGGATAATATGCTGCAAAGCACACACATTCGTTTACTACTGATAAAACACTATTTTGTACATATCTGGGAGAGGAAACGTGTGAAAATCGTGTAGGGCCAGACACTTTTTCTGACTGTTTTCAAAATTATGAGACGTGGGTACCCTGTGCTTTTTATTGAACGAATTTCCTACTTTTAATGCTTTTATTAAGAGTTTTTCTAGCAAAATAGAGGATTTAGGCTGTTATTAGGCAAAAGGTGCGATATCGAGTGTTTTTGATGTAACACAGGGGATTTTATTTGTGTTTTTTCGCTATTTTCGACGCGGGTACCCTGTGGTTTTGAAGCCCAAATGTAAAATGCGCCGTAACTCCTAAACGCTTCCACTTCAAAAGTGCGAACAACCGGTTTTGGACTACCCTCGACCTAAGCTTTCCAATGATATATGTTAGAAAAAATCCCCGAGGGGGGGGAGGGTTTCGACTTCTGGCCCACGGACTAAATGTGCTTTATAGCGGAGCTCCTTTGCGGCCGAAGGCCGCAGAGCGGAGCACCATACCTAAGAAAATAGCGTCCAAATGATCGCAAATATAGCGCATGTATGATATCCCCACAGGGTACCCAAAGCATCACAGGTTGCAAAGGGATGCGAGTGAATTTTCGACGTCGAGAGGCATTTTCCCGCCATTTCCCGTGATTTCTGTGAAGCCTTACGTCACAACTTGGCGTGACGTCACAACATGGCGCGACAGGGGGAGGGATGGATGGCGCGCGCTCATGACGTCGCAACATGGCGGTATAGCAGTGAGGGGGGAGGGGTGGGTAGTCGGGGGGAGGGATGCTGCTCACTTGACAGACTACAGGAAACCCAAACATCTTGACGAACCTTTTGATAGAAAAATATCGACTGAGTACGCGACTAACTGTGGTACGCAAATGATAATTTGTTTACAAAAAGCCAGGGAGTACAAGACAATGTCTGAGCCGTGTCTGAAGAAATCAGAAGAGTGTCTTTTCCTATCATCTAGAAGTCCAACCAAGATTTTAGCGCCGAGTAGAATTTGCAATATGGCTGTGCATTTCCTTGCGAAGTCATTCTTCATCTTCTCTCCATTTCTTTCACAAAGCCGAGGCGTTTTAATAAATGGGCAGTGACTTTTGAAGAGTGAAATTAACTGGGAGAAGCCCTCATTTCCACTACGGCAGAAGCTGTGAAGGACGGTTTTATTTGTAGAAATAATTAGCAACACAAGTCGGGTCTTTAATAGGCACAGCGCGGAGCTTGGTCTTGTAATCTTGCAATACTTTGTTTGCAAAGTCTGTGATCCAGCGAGATCCAGCAAGTTTAAAACGGTTGTTTGTTGGGGGCTTTGTTTTGATATATGAATGGGAAATTACCCTCATTCTCCATGACTGCGGCGGGCAAGCTAGATTTCCATGTGCTTATGGCGTGTGGCGTGAATAACCCACAAGTCTATGTCAACAGAAAGTGAATGTCAGTCTTTTAAACCTTGGGCAATCTTGCGTACAAGACGCGTGGAAGGGCAGATTGCGGGTCAGGAGCTCGGTCGACTTCTGGTAGCGTCAGATCTCACGAGGAGCCACAGGACTGGGCCTGTAACGATGAGGCTTCTCTATTACTTCTAGTGAATCCACCGGCAATTACGAGCTGCTTTGATGTCGATTTGTTTTCGGTTAGCCTTTTCTCCGTTAGGTTTACTAGCAGTTTGTAGCTACGAATATTCGAAGAGAAAAATAGCTCAGTTTATATGGTGCTGCCCCGCGGCAGCGGGAAATATTGTGTGTTCAAGTGTACAAAGGTTGCACTTAATATATTTAGCCTGACGTCAGTAATATCGCTTGAGTCACGTGACATCCGGGCATACATGCTGAGACTGCTAGACCCGTTTCCTCTTGTCTAGATTTATAATATATAGATTTAGCAACTGGCTAAAAGCGGAGCTCCCGGTTAAATATTTGTCAGTGTTAATGAGACAAAGAGTCGAAAAGAGGTTGCATTGTCATAGCCTGTCACCGTTATACCACGTGACTAAGCACTTGCACCCCCTTGCATTGCCACTTAGATAATTTCACCCAAGTTTGGGTTCTCTGAGGTTATCTTCCCAAGATATATACGTCATCGATGACATCATACGACGTGGCCACGCCTTTACATCCCCCTTGCTACTTAGACAGCTTCACCAAAGTTTGGTTGTCTGAGGTTCATCCCTTCCAAAGATATAAACCTTTTCTCGTTTGATGACGTCATCAATGATGTCATACCACGTGACCATGCCGTTGCACCCCCCTTGCCACTTAGACAACTTCACCCAAGTTTGGTTGTCTGAGGTTAATCCCTTCCAAATATAATATATAGATTTAGCCACTGGCTAAAAGCGGAGCTCCCGGTTATAAAATGTTCTGTGCGAATGCAAGGGATTCCCATGTGTACATGGTTTATACTTATAGGCTTTTTAAGAAAAAATGTCTCTTGATATGTATACAACAGTGTTTTCTTCGGTATGTTGCTGCATTGACACAATACAAACACAGGGACGAAAATAAGAATCCTGAGTGAGATAAAAACCTCCTTTGGAAAAATTAAGGTATTAATTCCTCCAAATGGAATGATTCAGAAGTGCAATAAAGAGAATATTTTTTCAAGCATAGCTGGCGTCGTCGATGACGTCATATCACCTGACCACTTCATTTTGCTCATCTGGTGACCTAGACTACACTACAAAAGTTTGGTTGTTTTAGAGTCTTCCCTTCGCGAGATTTAATTTTTCAAGCATAGATGACGTCATCGATGACGTCATATCACGTGACCACTTTATTTCGCTCACCTAGTGACATAGACTACACTACAAAAGTTTGGTTGTTTTAGAGTCTTCCCTTCACGAGATATTCATTTTTCAGGCATAGATGACGTCATCGCTGACGTCATATCACGTAACCAACTCATTTCGCTCATCTGGTGACCTAGACTACACTACCCAAGTTTGGTTGTTTTAGAGTCTTCCCTTCACGAGATATCAATTTTTCAAGCCTAGATGACGTCATCGATGACGTCAGATCACGTGACCACTTCATTTCGCTCATCTGGTGACCTGACTACACTAATCAAGTTTGGTTGTTTTAGAGTCTTCCCTTCACGAGATATTAATTTTTTAAGCCTAGATGACGTCATCGATGACGTCAGATCACGTGACAACTTCATTTCGCTCATCTGGTGACCTAGACTACACTAATCAAGTTTGGTTGTTTTAGAGTCTTCCCTTCACGAGATATTAATTTTTCAATCATTGATGACGTCATCGATGACGTCACATCACGTGACCGTGTTAAAGCACCCCCCTTGTGGCATAGACAAAATATCCCAAGTATGGTTGTCCTAGCATGTTCCCTTGAGGAGATATAATTTTTTCTTTGCGTACCACAGGGTTCCCATGTGTACACGGACGGCGGACGGCGGACGGACACTACACCGGACGGCGGACACTATAGGTTTAATACCAGAGAAATAAAGAAAAAATCATATCTCCCGAAGGTAGGCTTCTATAGAAGCCAAACTTGGACAAACTTTCAAAGACCACAATAGGAACTCTGCACCAAAGTCACGTGCCCTTTCGTCATCAATGACGTCATCAAAATGATCCATAATGCCCGTGACGTTCAAAAATCAACTCGATAGTATACGTTTTCATTTCCCTTAGGTTTGGTGCTCCGCTTGCGCGGGCCTTCGGCCCGCGCTGGAGCTCCGCTAAAAGGTTTATATCTTGGGAAGGATTAACCTCAGACAACCAACCTTGGGTGAAGTTGCCTAAGTGGCAAGGGGGGTGCAACGGCATGGTCACGTGGTATGACATCATTGATGACGTCATCAAACGGGAAAAGGTTTATATATTTGGAAGGGATGAATCTCAGACAACCAAACTTGGGTGAAGTTGCCTAAGTGGCAAGGGGGGTGCAACGGCATGGTCACGTGCTATGACATCATTGATGACGTCATCAAACGGGAAAAGGTTTATAGCGGAGCTCCAGCGCGGGCCGAAGGCCCGCGCAAGCGGAGCACCATACCTAAGGGAAAAACGTATACTATCGAGTTGATTTTTGAACGTCACGGGCATTATGGATCATTTTGATGACGTCATTGATGACGAAAGGGCACGTGACTTTGGTGCAGAGTTCCTATTGTGGTCTTTGAAAGTTTGTCCAAGTTTGGCTTCTATAGAAGCCTACCTTCGGGAGATATGATTTTTTCTTTATTTCTCTGGTATTAAACCTATAGTGTCCGGTGTCCGTCCGCCGTCCGCCGTCCGTGTACACATGGGAACCCTGTGGTACGCAAAGAAAAAATTATATCTCCTCAAGGGAACATGCTAGACAACCATACTTGGGATATTTTGTCTATGCCACAAGGGGGGTGCTTTAACACGGTCACGTGATGTGACGTCATCGATGACGTCATCAATGATTGAAAATTAATATCTCGTGAAGGGAGGACTCTAAAACAACCAAACTTGATTAGTGTAGTCTAGGTCACCAGATGAGCGAAATGAGTTGGTTACGTGATATGACGTCAGCGATGACGTCATCTATGCCTGAAAAATGAATATCTCGTGAAGGGAAGACTCTAAACAACCAAACTTTTGTAGTGTAGTCTATGTCACTAGGTGAGCGAAATAAAGTGGTCACGTGATATGACGTCATCGATGACGTCATCTATGCTTGAAAAATTAAATCTCGCGAAGGGAAGACTCTAAAACAACCAAACTTTTGTAGTGTAGTCTAGGTCACCAGATGAGCAAAATGAAGTGGTCAGGTGATATGACGTCATCGACGACGCCAGCTATGCTTGAAAAATATTCTCTTTATTGCACTTCTGAATCATTCCATTTGGAGGAATTAATACCTTAATTTTTCCAAAGGAGGTTTTTTATCTCACTCAGGATTCTTATTTTCGTCCCTGTGTTTGTATTGTGTCAATGCAGCAACATACCGAAGAAAACACTGTTGTAACATATCAAGAGACATTTTTTCTTAAAAAGCCTATAAGTATAAACCATGTACACATGGAATCCTTGCATTCGCACAGAAAATTTTATAACCGGGAGCTCCGCTTTTAGCCAGTGGCTAAATCTATATATTATTTAGCTCTGCTATAAAACTGGTCATGGGTTGCCTGTGCGACGACGGACGGACACACAACCGAAAGTCCATAACAGAATTGGTTGACGCATATACACTTTTGTTTTGCTCCTTTCTCTCCTGCATGTAGCTATGGGGCTCCGCTCCGCTATGGGGCTCAATATTCACCACAAGTCGGGTCTTTAATGGCGGTCGAGCAATTCGTGGTTCAAAATTCCTGGATAAAGCAGTGTTTATTGGGAGATGGCAGGACATTTACAGTTCCGAGGTTGTTTCTATTCACGGGAGAAAAACACTACTCGGGATGAAGGTAGGAACTAAAAGTTAGTATACTGTGTTAGTAAACATTTAAGGAATGGACAATATTTAGCGTGCGTCCATCCACTTCTGGATGCACGCGGATAGTTGGGAGAGCACGAAGGTAGCGTAAGAGATGCTCGAGGCGCAGCCGAGAGCATCTCTAGCTACCTGAGTGCTCTCCCAACTATCCAAGTGCATCCAGAAGTGGATGGACGTACAGCTAAATATTGTCCATTGCTTTTATAACATAGCCAACGGATTTCGCATGTGAAAAGGCAGCTCTACTACGCACGAATAAAAACGAAGCGTGCGAGGTAAACACAGTAAAAATCTGAAAATGAAAACATTGTGTTTTAACTCACAAATGAAGTCAGCTTGGTTAAAATATACACTTTCACAAAAAATATTATTGACAACTTTATTAAATGAATTTAAACTAGTTTTACGTAGAATAAAACAAGGATGAAAGCCGGGCAAATTTTTTTGTCAGGGCGAAAGCTTCATTCAAACGGCAAACAGGTGTGCTAAAATAACACTAAATAACCAAAACCACTACTATACTTTTCGAAAATGAGTTAGAGAAATTCCGAATTTCCGTAAAAATAGCTTACAAAACAGTATAAATACCTTGATAATGAATCCTTGCGATTTCTATCGAGATTTCAAATCATGTAGAAGAATTTGTTTCGTGGCCGGCTTTCACCAATTTGCTCAGTTTTGTTACACGCAGCATTCAAATTTCCACTAAATCCCAAGAAAATTCCCAGCCTTGTGCATAGTCCCACAATTAGACAGGCTCTTGATGCATGATGAGCTCAAATTCCGACTTGTTAGCCATGTTTTATTGTAAATTTAGACCTGAAATTAAGGAATGGTCCATGCTTAGCGTGCGTATATCCAGTTCTGGAAGCACGCGGATAGTTGAGAGAGCACGAAGGTGTAAGAGTCGCACGAGGCGTTAGCCGAGTGCGACTCTAGCTAGCTGAGTGCTCTCTCAACTATCCAAGTGCTTCCAGAACTGGATATACGCACTGCTAAGTATGGACCATTGCTTTTATAACATAGACACAACGAAGTTTCGCAAAATAAAGTCGGAAACAAACGCACGCAAACAACAATCCCCCATGACTTGCAAGAAAAATTTAAATCATGTTCAAACGGGAATAAAATGCGAAGTTTCCAGTTGTTTATTGGTTGAAATTATAGAACTGGATATACACAACGTTATAGTTACACTGTAAGTGGACATTTCAAAAGCTAGTGGAAAATAATACATCGCCTTGTGTGTAAGCTTACTTACAGTGGAAGCAATTCAACAACATCGACATCGTTGCATTCAACACTAAATTTTTACAAGGAAACCCTTTTCAAATTAAATGACAAAATCAAACTTGACTATTTCGTAGAAAATATATAATGAAACAGAGTCTTTTCTGATTCTCATATTTATTAGGCAATCATGTCAATCATGGCATTGCAAGAGAAAAGAATACGAAGAAAATCGAAAGTAGCGAAGGAAACCCTTCTCGCCAAAAGAGAAATTGCAAACTACTAAATTTGAAGTAGCTGATTTCAGGATTAAAAAACATTAATCCCAAACAAATTAATTAGGATCAATTGATTTGCTTACCTGCTAACTTGTTCCTTTCACGAATATTTCACATGACAGTTTTGTGGCCGCTGAAGTAGAAATTCTTCCGGACTTGAATTAATACAGCACTCAAAACAGGGCCCTCAAAACCCGCACGAAAGGAGCAAACTTTTGCAAAAATAACCTATTTATCAGTCATCGGATTTCCGAAACTACATAAATCCATCTGAAACAGGTTCCTTTTCACTTGCTCTCAATTTCCAGAGCTTATTTTAGATCCAGGGTGTTGTTTTTGACAGCTTTAACTAGAGAAGCCTATTGGAGCGCGCTGTGACATTAGCGAGCCAAATCTAGCCTCCCGTTTCGCTTGATTCCGAGTGTGACGTACTTTCTATGGGAAAATCTCTATGGTATATCCATTTCTTTCACATAGAAAATCAGCCAATCAGAGCGCGCGTTATATCGTGTCTATGCTATAAAGCGTCCTTTGAGCGAGCAAAATCTTCGCACAGTTTCGGTGAGTTCAAAACACGGGGAATTCCCGGGCTATTACGTCATGAAAACAAGTAAGGAGAAATTGAATTGAATAATCAAGGGATTCTCTTCATTTTAGCGCTTAAAACGTGGTTTATTCGCTCAAAACAAAATGCTTTTCGCAAAATGAAATGTCCCGTTCTCAGCTTCAAACCAAAATGACGCGAGCATGAACCATCTCTATGAACCATCCATTTCTGGTTCATAGAAAATCAGCCAATCAGAGCGCGCGTTATATCGTAGCTATGTTACCTTTGAATCCTAGCTAGAAGGGCTGCTAGAACAAAGCCGGCGTGACATTGAAACGCGAACTTGTTTTAGCTTCAAAATAAAATATGCATTTGAGTTAATATGCGACCCCGAAAATCTCCAGAATTCCTTTAACTTTCTAATAAGGCTAACTATTGCTTGAGCCGTGTGTGTTGAGAAAAACATTAGGTTTCTGCACGCTCAGTGGCATTTCTCGAAATCAAAACAAGAACCACGAGGTAGCTAAAGAAAAGTGAGTTAAACAAACGCCTGTCACATTACATAAAGACTAACATATTATCATTATTCTGATTCACAGATAAGTAAGAACGCTGAAAAACGTACTGTATTGTATCGAGCGGCACACAAGAAAACCTCTGCTCGCTGCTGATCCCTGCTGTTGCTGTACATTTTGGCTGGCAGTCAAAACTACTTTACTTTACTTGAGAAGATGGTGATGGAGCCGTGTTCTCTTTGCTGCCTGGATCCTCGGCAACAGGACAATGACTTATGGTACTGAAGTTGTTTACTTTAGCCTAGTTTCCATATAGCTAGTCTTATCTGTCGTATCTGTCTCATCAGTCGACCGTGAAACAATGAAAATGGAATTCTCTATTTCATATCCTCTTATTTCATAGTGTACTACTCTGTTGCTGTTGTTGTTATTGTTTATTTATTTATTTATTTTCTTTATTGTTAGTTATTCTCCTTTGTTTGTCTCTCCCTTAACAATAACTCCTATGAATTGTAAATGACTATTACCTGCTTGACCACTGTTACCTAACTCGATTATAGCTCTGCTATTTTTAGGTAACTGTGATCCTCTAATTACTTTAATTCATAACTTTTCTTGTACTGTATCCTGTTACTACAGAGGGCATTAAAGTATTGTTGTTGTTGTTGTTTCACGGTTGACTGATGAGACGTCAGATACAACAGATAAGACTTTATGGAAACTAGGCTTAAGGGTTTCTTGTGCACAGCAGAAGTTATTGAATTGGCACTGTCTACTATTTAGAGTGAATACATAAAACCTTATGATAATATGCTAGTTAGCTTCTTAGTAAAAGATACCAGTAAGAACAATAAGAAAAAAAAAATACAACTGTTTTTAGTATCATCCTTCATTAGCCTTGATGCATAATGCATGTCGAGACAGGTGGAATGAGGTGAGGCCGTAGGCCGAGCCTCATTACATCCTAGTGTGTGTGATATGTATGTGCCCTCTGATTGTTTTTTCTTGGTGATAACCCATGTGTATGTTTGCATTTCACTGTGCAAGACAGTTAGGGACTGGTCATACATTAGAGGGGGAGGGGAGGGCTGGTGCAAATGATAAAGGGAGGGTCATTCTTTTTTACGCAAATGTTGTTAGGTAATACAGGGCCATAGTGATTATAGGGTCAGGGAGGCCTGTGCTCCCACAGCTTTTCCCAGTAAGTTCCCCCAAACATGCGGTAATTTCACATGCTGGGCTCTAAATTTCCAGCGCGCATCGTGCGCAAGAGAGTTTAAACTTTCCCTAAAAGCTGACTTAAGTTGTTTATATGTTGTTCCCTCCCCCCCCCCCCCCCCCCCCCCGCTAGCTTTTTAGTTTTAGTGTTTGGAGACTAATGCTACGGCTGAACTACACTGAACTTGGCAAGATAGTTATTATCTGGGATTTTAGCAACATAATGTTCAGATCTATGTTAACATAAATACACACATAAGATAAATTATAAAGTTCTGACTCCACCAATATTTCAACTGTACAAGATACTCTAATAGTATCACTCTGCCCTACTTTATCTATCCAAAAAATATTGGTCAGAATTTTAAAATTCTCTTGTGTGTATTTATTATTAATTGAGAAATAGTCTGTTGAAGTTTAGGATATTTGTGAGTATTTTATGTAAAACATACGTACAGATGAAGTAACTTTCGGATTCTTTTTCCCTAAACAAAAGACATAATCGAATCTTGCACTGCTATTATTACATGAAAATGGATTTTAGAAAGTAATAAAAATGTCTTTTTAGCAATATCCAGATCCAGTGAATGATGGGGGAGGGTCACCATTAATTATGTCACCACATCTGGGAGGGCCAACATTTTTCCTGCATCTTGTCAGGGGAGGGTTTCCAAAAAACATGTAGACCAAAATAGAAATGCACCAGCACTTCTCAAGTGTATTAAGGCCTGGGTCAGCCCAGAAAATCGACAAAATTACAAAATTTCAAATATCTTTTCTAATCATTAATGATGGAGCATGAAATTTTCAGGATAGTTAACATTCATCGAGTGAAATGTTTTAGTATGGAATTTCGGCTGATACACTCGTCACGTGACCAGTGTTCCGCTGCAGGACGTTCTCCACCCCAGACGGCAGTATAACCGTAAAGGTGTCCAACAAACTTCCGATACTCTTAGAAATTTATTTAAACACTCTTACATAAGTGGTAAAAAAGGAATGGTTTTAAAGGCGTTTACAAGCTATCGTGAGTCTAAGGGAATCTAAATCAACAAACCTGATAACATATGTAACATAATATTGTCCTTAGCTAGTTAACACAAGGCTAACCAATAATAGATGTCCATGCTATCGATATCTTTTTGCTAAATATAAAATTAAACTAATAACGCTATTATGCCACTGTAATGTGTGACAGCACAACCAGTCACGTGACATTTTCACTTTTCAAAGTTTAAAAATTTCTCCGGTGGTGAGTTTCACTCCTTATTGAAAGGTTAGTAGCTAATAATATTTCTCTCTTTGGGTTCTACATAGTGACGTTTTTACATGTGGAAAATGTTTGCTCCAATGTGCTTTAAGGGGTTGATATATTAATTAGGTCACGTGACCTGATTCCGACCCTTATATCTCGTTAACAGTAAATAATAGTTCAGCAGCCAAAACGGTACGATGTTTCTCTTGCTGAGGTCTATCCATTTTCACCAAAGCTGTATTGTTAGATGTTTTCGACATCACCGGAAAAGCAATTTACTGTTTTGTCACGTGACATACCTTGTGACGTCACTCCGCACTAAGTTATAGCACCAAAATATTAAGTTCGTCCAGTTTTATCACTGTGCCAAAAATTAGCCTGCCTTAAATAGATTAAAGCAATTAAGGCACATTTTGCGTTTTTGGGGACTAGCCCCAAGCCCATTTCGAATCCCAGGCCTTAATGTGCTTGAGTTCCCCCTCTAATTTATGACCAGTCCCTTAGTTGTAATTGCACAGTGTACACACAGTTTGGTTTAGACATAGCTTTTCATACCCTTGTCCCAGGGTGAAGTTTTCCGTGTTTTTTAACCAAGTTTGAAGTCGTATTTGGGTTATATTTCAATGGTAGTATGTTTATACTTGCTGCAGGTCGACCTCATAGGATGCTCTGTTTCTTGCTGAAACTTCACCCTAGGGACACTGGCTAGGATTCTCAGTTCTATCAATCAAAGGCGGACCTTCAGGGCCTCCTATCATTGGATGATGAATTTAGTGCCTTCTCATTGGCAGCAGGATTAGTTCCGGAACAAGATCGTGCCAATCATCTCCCCTTGAATAATACAATGTCATTCCGGAACTAAACCTGCTGCCAATGAGAAGGCGCCAAATGCGTCATCCAATGATAGGAGGCCCCCGAAGCCCCGCCTTTGGACTGACATTTTTGATTGATAGAACTGAGAATCCTAGTGAGTGTCCCCAGGTGAAGTTTCAGCAAAAAAAAAAAAAACAGAGCAAGACTAGAATCACTGAGGCAAAATGAACTACCATTGAAATCACCCAAATACGACTTCAACTTGGTTCGAAAACACGGAAAATTCACCCTGGGACCTGACTATTTATGCAAATTAAAAATGGTATAACTTTCATTGAGTTGGTGTGATACAAAATCATGTAGCACCCCTATTAGTGATACCCATGGGAATTGATTTTGTTTTGATTAATTGCTCTAGATTTCCATGAACTGATGGAAGATTCCTCATATGAATCTCCATCTTCATAATCCATAATCTTATTGTTATGTGTAATGCATGGTACATAGACATAGATAGTACTGACTGTGTGTGGTTCCAGAAAATATCCCCCCCCCCTCCACGGAAGGGATTGGAAACGCCAGAGTGGTTGAGGGGTCAACTATCCTGACTTTTTCCATACAAATACTGTATTTTATTTATTTTATTTTTCAACACCATTCCATGGGAGGGGGATGGATATTTTCTGGAAGGTCCACACAATGCCAGATTATCAAATACTCATCTCCCATGGTGGGTTTTGCACACATGGAAGGTAGTTTTTTTTATTTCAAGGGGGTGGGGGAGAGGACTGGTGAATTTCAGCACTGTTTTCAATAAAGTGTTGGCCCTCCCTTGCATTTTTAGGGAAAACATTTTGCCCCCCATCTGCAGGGGTCTAGGAAAGGTGCAAACCTCCCCTCACCTTGGTATATGTTTTGTTCCAAGGCTTCTGAGAAGACTATGCATCATGAAAAAAGTGTATATATAAAATAGTAGTTTAAGTTATGAACTAGGAGGTATTAAATGGACAATTAATTAAATGGAAAGTAACATGTAAGAGAATGGTGTGCCCTCCCCTGAAAAGCTTTCATATAGGTATGGCCCTACCCTTGTGCCTCCCTACCCCCACTCCCCACCACTCAAGAAAAAAACGTTCCTTCCCTTACAATTGAAATCTGCAATAAATTTACGCAGAAATTCAGTCAAAATACCAAAATTGACAACCAACTACAGTATTCTGAATTTCTCTGCTTATTCATGTTGGGTATTTTCTGGGTGACACATTTTAATAAAAATACACTGTCACTGAACATGTAATAATATGGTACATGTATGGTATGTATATGTTGAAATATTAAAACAGCTCATGACAAAGAAAAGCTTTTCTCTTGATTACACTGTTGCACCTTGTTAGAATTATTCCATTGTGAGGGGCTAGTACCTAATTTTTTTTTACCTTTCTTTCGTGCTTATTTTCATCTGTATCTCTGTATACTGCACATATTTAGAGACATTTTTCTGAAAAGATTATTATAGTGACAAACCATGTACACAACCGGGAGCTCCGCTTTTAGCCAGTGACTAAATCTATATATTAGTTTTCTTTTCTTTTTATTTTTCACTCCGCACTTTTCGTTCATTATATTTGAATTTAGTAATTACGTGCAATTATGACTCAGCTATGCTTTGATGGAGAGTGCTTTAATACACATCATGTAGCCCGTCAGGTCCGACATTCGGGTACGGACGATCATGGAGCTGAAGCGTGCGCCAGGTATTGAAACCACACACATTAGGCACTTAGCAAATGCGTGAAAGTTGAACTTTAACAGATACTAGGCATTTCACAGTGTCCGTATCGAAAGACCATTCGCATTACGTACACTGTTCATTACACAATATGTGTACTGTTTACGGCACACGTGTGCACGGATAACTTTTGTCAGTAATGACCCTCCGTATACTGTTCATTACACAAAGTGTGTACTATTTACGGGCACATATGTGAATACGGATAACTTTGTGTACTGACCCTTATACATTGCCCGTATCCAAGGACCTTACACCTTACATATACTGTTCATTACACAGAGTGTGTACGGTTTACGGCACGCACGTGCAAGGATATCTTCGTGTACTGACCCTTATCAGCCCTTATACATTGCCCGTATCCAAGGACCTAATAACACTTTACGTATACTGTTCATTACACAAAGTGTGTACTGCTTACGGCACACACGTGTACGGATGAGGTTGTGTACTGACACCGTACTGACCCTTATACATTCAGTATCCATAGCAATTCCTTATACATCAGTACACTTTCCTTATGCAAAATGTATATTCGCCATTTCATTTCACCTGGCAGATGAAATTCAATGCAACTAAATGCCACCTATTGGAAATATCAAACAAGCGAAAGCGAACAGGGCACAATTACTCTATTGTGTCAAAGCAACTATCACTGGTGGACTCCCATGACTACCTGGGCGTCAGGCTTGCTCACGATCTCAAGTGGAATGAACAATGCTCTAAAGTAGCATCTAAAGCAAACAAGTCACTTGGACTCCTCCGAAGAACCCTTCGGCCTTGTGACCCTGAGGCCAAGGAACTTGCATATACCTCCATGGTTCGCCCAATCCTTGAATATGCTTCATCTATCTGGAACCCACACACGGATACTGCAGTCAGCAGGGTGGAGCAGATACAGAAATATGCGGCTCGCTTTGTGTTAAACAACTACCAGCAGCGGGCCAGCACATCTGCCATGGTGTCACACCTTAACTGGCATACCTTAGAGGACAGACGCCTTCTTTCCCAGTTGTGTCTTTTCTATAAAATCCGTAACAATCTTGTGAACATCAATTTCCCCCCATGTGTTAAACCAAATACCCGCCCTACCAGATCAAACCAGGCAAAGTACCTCCAACCCCAAGCATCTGTCTCAGCGTATAGCTTCTCCCTTTTTCCTAGAACTATTAGGACATGGAACCTTTTATCTTCCCAAATTACTAATATGCCGTGCCTGCAGTCCTTTAAGGACGCCGCCTTGCCCGCCATCACTAACATGCGGGCTCCTGGTCACCTACGCAGGCTATAAGACCTTAAAGTCCTGCAGCTCAGACATTAGTGTAAGCTACCATGAGCTAAATTTATTTAAGTATTTAAGTATTCATGCAGTGTTTAGGCGTGCAGAAAGTCTGTTGCAGAAAAACGTTTGCGTTTCGCTTTGTTACGTTTGCCAATCAGAGGCGAGGGCAGCCTGTTTTTATTTATCCACGTGAGGGGGGATCTCATTCTAAAACGGTCTTTCCACACCTGTATGTTCTGCAACTTATAGCTCACCTGGAAAAATAAAAGTACTTTCGGCTCATACGAGCCCTCATCAGTTGTCTAAATCCAGGTTCGTTCTTGAGAGGTCAGTATAGTCACCGCTTCGTTCCATGTGGGATGGTGTTAAGGCTCGCACGCATGTGTGAAACGTGACGTCATGCGGAGCCGGCTCGCAGGCAACCTCGTCCCCAGGGTCTTCTCGGTCGTTTTTCAAAATGGCAGTTGACTCCAGAGAAGACCCTGGGGAGGCTGAGTCACATGACCACGCATGACCGTTGTTTGAAAACATGGGAACGAGGTTTGTCCTTTGTTTCGAGATGGTCATGTGACTCAGCCTCCCCCAGGGTCTTCTCCCGAGCTAACCGCCATTTTGAAAACGACCGAGAAGACCCTGGGAACGAGGTTGGCTCATCGCAGGTTATTTCCTGCGTACGGGCTGGGCCCGGGAAAAAACCTTGCCGCAACCCGCTTAGAATTTCCGTTGAGCATGCGCTTAAGGGAATTCCAAATTCTTGGAGGTAGATAAGCATGACTACCAAGTTTTAAAACTGGTTTTGATGAGTGTTTTGACATCTAAAGTTACGACATCGGGCAGATGTCCTTTGTTTCACGCGACATTAAGGCCTGGTTTCCATATAGTCTTATCTTATCTGTCGTATCTGTCACATCAGTCGACCGTGAAACAATGGAAATTGGAGTTATTATTTTGTTTCACGGTTGGTTGATACGACAGATAAGACTATATGGAAACCAGCCTTAAAGGAGAGCTTGTTTTGGCTGACGTGCTTCACTGAGTTCACCGGTTGAATTATAGAGGGGCAATGTGATTGGGTCTTGCTCCTGTCAATCAATTTCAATCTCTTGTCAAGGGAATTCTGAGTAATCTCAAAGGTCAATCGATCAATCAATCAATTTATTTGCATTCCATATACATGAATGGTATTGCAATTAATAATATGGTATTGTAAAGTTACAGATAGAGACAGTCTTCTTTCAAAAGCTATCATGTACAGCGTGGGCTAGCTCTTTACACACAAACGGATCAACGTTATTGAATAAAAACAGGATCTTGTCTTTAGAAACTAATTTTGAGAAATTGTTGCAATGCTCAGTTATGTCATTGAACAATGCGATACGTTCTTTATCATATTGTATATAAAAGATGAAAAAAAAAACAGCGACGCTCTCGGATCCTTAAGGATGCTGGTCTCTCCAAAGATAAGTTGAATGATAAAAAGAAAGAAAGAATAACGGAGTTATTATTGCCAACGTTTCGGACTCTTTATTCAGTCCTTCGATCTTCAAGGCGGTTACTGAAATCAATTACAATGACGCGGAATACAAGGTGGTGTCTGCTCGCGCGCGCACGGAAGAGGTAACAATAAACGGATGCTATGAAAAAACAAAGGTGTAAACAAATGGATGATAAATAAAAAAATTATAAATAATAAAATTAAAAAATAAATAAATAAAAATAATAATAAAACATTAATTTAAAAAATTACTAATATAAATAAATAAAATAAAATAAGAAGATGAACAAGTAAGTGAATAAATAAATAAAAAACAAACAGGAAAACTATAAAAACCTACAAAACCTGAAACTAAAATCCTAACGCTGATAATGAATACAGAGTTCGTGAATCAGAGTTCTTCTCTCAGATTGATACCATCTGGCGACATGGTTTTCAGCCCGTCAATCCAGCTGCCTTCTACAGAGACGAGGTCCTTTACATTCGAGACCTTCTTGATACCTTTGATCCTAAGGTCTTGTAAGCTGTGTCCGGCGTTTGTGGGACTGAAGTGTGCAGCAACTGAACAAGTATCTGCGTACCTCTGCGAGTTCTTGACAGTACACTTGTGGGTGCGGAATCTAGTATGAAGGGGGTTCTTGGTTTCCCCTACATACTGCATTCCGCATCTCTTGCAGCTGATCAAATATACGATATTCTTGGATTTACAATCCATCTTGCTGTTGATCTTGTAGGTCCTGCCGGTTGTGGGACTGGTGAATGTGTTTGAGACATCTACGAACTCGCACGTCCCGCATCTTTTATCACCGCACCGTGCCATGCCTCCGTCGCTGGTTTCACCGCAAGGAACTCGTGCTTTCACTAGAATATCCCTCAGATTCGGAGGACGTCTGAAAGCTACCATGGGTGGTTCTTTGATTACGCATTGCATCCTCTTCGATATCTTGAGAATGGGGAAAGCCTGATTGATTATGCGGGAGGCATCCCTTAGAAGGGGATGGTATGTAAGTACAATGGGCACACGGCGGCTGCTTTTGGACTGTTGTTGGCGGATCGTCAAAGCCTCGGCTCTTGATTTTTGGGCCGCTCTTGTGATGTTTTGTCTCACGAGGTCTTGTTTGTAAGACACAAGACAACAAGAAGTTTATTTTGCAAGTAAACAGAGTGGGGAAATAAGGTAACGCCATCCGCAAATAGAAAAACTAGTCGAGTCGGATGGCATTAGATTTACAAACAGATTATTATTAATATTTTTTCATTAGAGATGCATCACTTGTTTATACATAAAAGGGAAAAAGCGAAAAAGTAGAAAAAAGGGAAAGAAAATTAAGTAGATGAATTTAAAAAGATGTTATTAAGCGAATGAAAGTTTGGGCATCCTCGAGATCATTTTATCCACACCAATATAATCGTTTTCAGTTTCTAACAAATGTATCAATATTTTTCTTAATTGTTGCTTAAAATTCGTTTTATTCTCATTTCTCAAGCTTACTGGTAAACTATTATAAATACAGGATCCAGACCGTGAAAATGAAAGTTTGCAGCCTCTCCTGTGGAGGTGGGATGCAAGCTCGTCGCATCGTTGCTGGAAAGATTCATCGGTGGAGCAGATCCTGCGGAGACGGAGAGCGAGCGAGTAGGGGATGCTTGTTTTACAGTGGATCGGATGGCAGGATGTCCATAGAAGGTACTGGTGTGTGTCAGTGGGTTTACAGTAAAGGTCCGTCTCCAGTGATCCATTCTGCTTGCTTTACCTTGACGTCAAGAAAATCGACAGAGGCCTTGGACTTAGTTGCAGTAAATTTGATGGTAGGGTGGACACTGTTGGCCGTGCTGAGGAAAGTTTCAAAGGCTTCCTCGCCATGAGTTCAGACGCCAAAGACGTCGTCGATGTATCTCCACCAGATCAGTGGTTTTAGAGGGGCCGCAATCTTGATCGTGTTCTCTATGTACCCATAAAAATATTGGCGTACGCTGGTGCCATTCTGGTTCCCATGGCAACCCCAGCACAGAAGAAAAGGAAATGTGTTTCGTCTTCCAAGACGTTACAATGCTGACAGACACGAAATACCCGTGGGATTATTGGCTTAGCGTGTCTTCCTGTTTCAATATTTAGATTGTGATTTCCTAATCTTAATTTAGCTAGAGCTCTTCTGTGCTCCATATTTTTTATATTATCGTAACAATCAGACATAATAGTTTCATGTTTAAATGAGGAATAGAATTTGAGTTTCTTGTTCAAATTAATAAGATTCATTTGGTGTAACTTTGATTCTTTCTTAATGTTTGATATTATTTTAGACAAGTTCCCCTTTTAATATTCCGTCGTCATAGAGGGGGCGTCATCAAATGTATCAAGTATCTTATTTATTGAGGGCATGAAGCTCTGTTTACCAGACACTGCAAAATCATTGGACAACTGTAGACATTTCAGACAGAAATGTCTACATGTCATATTTCAGAATTGTACAGAAGGTCTTTTGAGATCGAACCGGATCGAACTCTAGAATTTGTGTGAGTACGATCTCCGAACTAGATCGTACGATCTTCCTCGGATCGTTCGATCCAGTTCGATCTAGTTCGATAGTAATAAAAGATGTCAGAATTCGGAACTACGCATATATATGCACTCTGTTCAGTGTTATCTAATCGGGAAACTATAAATTAGTCAGCTTTTAGTGGCTCGTAAATAGTATTTTCATTTATTGAATTGATATAAACATGAACAAAATGGTACAAAATACAATCCACTGACTGGTGTTCGTAGGCTTTCATAATGTAAGTCTGAGAGTTCCTTCTGTACCAACTACTTTAAAAGCTGGGCCTCGATCTCCAATTTTCCTCGTTGCGACGCAGGGCCGTAGCAAGCCTGGGGGGGCACGACATATAAAAAACTGAAGCAGTTTTAAGGAAAGGTTCTATGGGATCGGATTCCCATTTTTGAAAATTAACGTCATCATAAGCCCCCATATTTCAGAATTGTACAGAAGGATCGGCAAAAGAATAGTATTGAATAACTTATTACGTATACATAATTTTATCGGAAATTTACTAAAATCAAGGAATCAAGATATCGGCTTGCTGCAAAAAGCGATCGTCTTGTTTTGTCAATTAATCTAGTCTTAGATTTACTTGCTATTGTAGTATACCTAAGTACGTATATTCCGAGGCATTATCTAGCTGTGAGCCATTCAAAAGAAACGAAATTTTTCTAATGTCGATTTTCTATGTTTACAGACATAAACCAGTCGTTGCAAACTGTGCCAATGAATCAATCACTCGTCAAGGAATTCTGAGTAATCTCAAAGGTCGTTAAAGAATTTCAATAGGCCTGAAATTGCACCTTATTTGTCAGACTGAAGGTGGAATACTCCTAGTAAAGAAATATAACAAACAATTTGCAGCTGATAAAACATAGGTACGCAATGCGTACGGGAAGCTATTTGCAAGGGTCTTGTTCGTCCAAGGTGTACAGATGCATGGGCGTTGGCAGAAATGGAACGTTCGGAAGGGCTGAGACACGAATTTAAAATCTTGAATACAATAGACAATAATAAGATTCGTATTTTCATCTGGTACACTGGAAGTTTTGAAAATTGATATTGGAATTTGGAGAAAAGTTTGGTTGGGGAATAGGACTGAGAGCCCCCATATTAAGGGCCCTTCTGTTATTGGTGAAGTATACACATTCAGAATTCTTTGTATTCAGTCACGTGACTTTTGCTAGTAATTTTACTTCCGGCGAATAAAATGTATGACCCCAAACCAGTTTAAATACTTGAGAAAGTCCATGGGAAAATACACATAATACTAAGAACATACACATCAAGAAAGTGCTGTCATTTTTATGGCAAATCCGCGCGGGTTGCCTGTGGTGTTCAAAACGTGACTCAGGCCCCTCGGCGGGGGGTAAAAACAAAATGGCGACCAAGAGAAGGATGTTACTCGAGTATCTGCAAGTTTTGGTCAATTTTCCTGCTTTTTTTCGCTAAGATATGAGGAAAAGTACTTGCAGACCTTCCAAATAAGGTAAGGGGGGATTTCCTAATAAGGAAGTTTTGCAACGTCGGCAAAACGACAGCTTTTGGCGAAATTTTCTTGATATGATAATGAGGTTTTCGTTTTTCGGAATGATGATGTCATCATGTTATGAAATACCTAATATCTAATATTTGTATTTCAGCCCCTAGTTAAGTCAACATGATGATGCCATCACTCAGAATCAGGAACACCTCAATATCTTGGGAACCAAAAAATATATCAAGGAGCTGTAAATGACATTCTTTATATTTCGAAAGGGCTTTTGCTAGGTATTAAAACTGGTCATATGCTCTTTTAGTTGTGAAGAATAAAATGTTTATGTGGCTAAGGTGATTGAAAAATTGCTGTTTTTTTTTTTTTACTTGAGAATCAAGTCATGTTTTATCTAATATTTATATTTCTGCTAGCCTGAGTTAACCGAGTCGCCTTCTCTCCAGTCCAAAAGTTTCATCTGCAAAAGAGAGGTCTGAGCAACATAGCCCCAGATAAGTCTCATACAGGTTGCATCACACTAACCAGATCTGGTTAGTGATTCTGGTTGGTATTTGGGATGTGAAAAATGTTCAATAAACCCTGGAATGTTAAATACATTACCAGATCTGGGTATGTGTCACACAAGTGTTATATTACATCTGGCTCTCGTTGAGGATACTTTTTGATCAGAGCAAGGAGACTTCTGTTAACTTAGGGTATATTTTTGCCAGTTTTTTTTTAGAGAAATCACAATTTTAGCAAGTTTTAGTAATTCTTTTAAAACACTACAAGCTATAGGTATACTGTTTCAAAGCAGTGGCTCACATTTTCTTGAACAATATTGTTTCTTACAAATTAACAATTTATTAGCTTGGGCTCTGATAGTGACTTCAAGGGTCAAAATGCCGTTGAAGAAATCCCCGTTGAGTCGTGCATGGAAAAACTAAGACCAATTACCTGAGATGCAGGAAAACTGAAGAACCCCTGGTGCCGGTGAGCCAAATTATCTGTTGTTTTCCAGGGGGTCTGCATTTTTCCTGGCTCCTAGCAGGTCTTGGGTCTTTGTTTTCAGGTCTTCATTTTCCATACACCCCCCTGTTGAGCTTGTAATATGGCAGGACTCGAAATTAAATTTTATGCATAGTTTGACAATTTTAGACATAATGTCCCCCAAATTTAGGCGCGTTAGGCCGCAATTTCGGCTGCAATTTCGAGCCATGCCTCAAAAGGTGGCAAGATCCAGTTTACATGGGGAGCGATGTCACTCCTATGAGGGATAACTTATTTTGTTTTGTTATCCTCCCTATGAGGCATATCCCTTCCCATGTAAAGGCCCTTAGATGGCCAATAAACCATATTGTGATCTTATGGGTGTAAGTAAAATAAAGTTACTATGTAATGAGTTTACAAGTATTCTCTTGTTTTGGTAGCATGATACATGTCGCCTAAATGAGGTCTTTGTCTTTATTTTGGAGTTTTATTTTGAAAGAGTTTCATGGAGGCTACATTAAAACCAAGCTCTGAGACCAGCTCGGACAACAACAAATCCCAGGAACAAATAGTCCACCAGTGGCGGATCAAGAAATGAAAACAGGGGTGGATAATACAAAGAATGTACCAGGCATTTCAAAACAAGGGGGGTGGCGTATACAAAGAATATACCCTGTATCCGCCCCTGGTCCACTTCTCAGCCAAACTATAAACTTTCAAGCATAAAATTTAGTTTTTATTTAGCCCCCAAAAAAGTAATTGTATGGAAGAGATAGAGGGAAAATTGGCTAACAGTGTTTACATCCCAAATGGGGCATAGTAATTATTAGGTGGCAACAGGATCATGTGATGATTCATTAGGCAAGGTACAATTGTTATGCATCTTAAAAAAACACAATTATAACCTCCCTAAGCAATCACCGCTGCCCCTTTGAAGACCCTGTCTAATAGTAGGGTTTGTTACGGACAAAAAAGACCTGATCGCGTGCAGTTTTTGGTGCACCCCCTAAAATTGTTTTGTACTACCCAAGTAACAATGTGTGCCAAGTTTAGTACCATTACCCAAAAGTGCGCTGGCTAGCACATAAATTATATTACAACACTGACAAACTGTGGTAAAGGCAGAAAATATCAATATCTATCAGGGATACAGCAGGGATGCTTTGAGCTACGAAATTTGCATGTCGGCCATCAGTCCATGCTACTCTTTTTGAGCTGCCGCCTACTTCAAAACATTAAATCGGGATATAAAAATATATCGGGGATCTAAAAATGTATCGGGCTGGAGTGACAATCTATTTGAATTTTCCGGTCTGCATTTTCTGGTATGCATTTAGGACCTGCCCTGTGGAGTCTAAACCATAGCTGAGTTGGACAAAATTGCCCCTCTCTCCCCCTGTTGCAGAAAGAAGCACCCCGCTTGTGCAGAAACGCCATAGAGTCAACATGGAGAGGTCCCAATACAAGTTTCATTGTAAATGGGTTGCAAAATCGAGTAATATGAAGTACCATCCGCCGAAAAGGAAAGTCCATTGTTCGCTTTGACAAACACGGCAGATACAAACATCTTCACAGTAGCGCCAACTAAAGGCCATGTTACACGAGGCAATTTTTCTTGCATTGCAACGCAATGTTTGTTGCGTTGCGAGTTGCAGCGAAAAGCGCGCGTGTAACATCCCCCTGCAATGCAATATTTTGTTGCGTTGCGAGTTGCAGAAAATGTAGAACCGAGCTCTACTTTTCGCAACGTTGCGAGACAAGTTGCTACGTGTAGCATGTCTTGGCAATTTATCACGCAATGGGTTCTCTGAATGAGCCAATCCGCGCGCTTGATTTTGATAGTGCCGCTGTAATTTATAATTTTCCATGCGGGCGTATTGCAGGTTGCAAAAATATTGCGAGCGTGTAACATCCCGCGGCAACTCGCAATGATTTTTAACTCGTCATCGTTGCGTTGCGAGTTGCAAGAAAAATTGCCTCGTGTAACATGGCCTTAAGGAAGCATATTTGTAAACAAATAGCTCCAAAAAGCGGGATTCCAGATCAAACATTCTCTAGCTACGCCTAGCTGCTTACTTCATAATCAAGGGATTTTGCAACAAGCACAACGAATTTATTGCAGTTTTTAAAAACAGCAAAAAAATACTCACAAAAGGAAATCTAGAGTAAATCACAAAAAATCACCAAAGGCCCTTGCAGCGGAGGCAATAATTACTCTTGTAAAAGAGGTGTCGCAAAACACAAGTATATGGCAATATCTAAAGGGTTCTGTCCTTATTTGGTTTATTGACGTGGAATAAGGCAAATTTAGGGAGTTTTAGCGGAACTCCAGCGCGGGCCCAAGGCCCGCGCAAGCGGAGCACCATACCTATACCATCGTATACCATCGTATACAATCAACCGTATACCATCGAGTTGATTTTGAAACGTCACGGGTAATTTAATTCATTTCATTGATAGCACCATGCCCAACTGTTTAGTGCGTTGAAAAGTCATTACCCCATGGATATTTGTGTCAAAGTTTGGTTGCCATAGATGGTTCTTTTGTGAGATATGTTTTGTTTTATTTTTTGCTGGTGTAAAACCTATAGCGTACGCCGTCCGCCGGTGTCCGCCGTCCGTGTACACATGGGAACCCTGTGTTATTCCTTTAGAATAAAAAGGATAAAACGTGAGAAAAAGATTCTTGGAGAGAATTATATAGAGAGCAAGAGGAACATTATGCCTGGCTGACTTGACGTTACGTCACTACCAATGCCGTGAAACTACTTTTGGCGGGAATGGCGAGATCCGACGCGCGCGCCTGCTCATCTCGGGGACTGGGGACTTTTATTTTGAGAAAAAAAAACATTTTTCTTCGGCAGAACAGAAAGCAACATTATTTCTCTTAACTAGTAAGCTTATATTTTACCATTTACCTGTGCTGAAGCTAGGGGGGGACCATTAGAAATTGGGGGAGGGGGGATGGCAACTTTTTCCGTATGAATGTTTTTTTTCAGGGATCAGGTTGTGCAAGAATTTTTTTTCGGACTCGAAGGCCATGTACGACACACAATACACACACACAATATCTTGTAATACACGTTACACATACATACCGAAACTTGTCAGAGTGAGAAGTATAGACAGTGTGAAAGGATAAACCCACGAGGGGTAGAGGGTAGATCTGCGCATCGAGCAAGACCTGTTCCCGTGACGTTCCGTTCCCACAGGCCGTCAACATCCTGTTGTTGTATGTATACGCATTAACAAAAGTTTCTAATACTATATTTACATTGGTTCAGAAATGGATTTAAAAAATCATGTTGCTGTATGTATAGGTACGGCAAATTTAATTATGCTATATTTTTATTAAGAAGTGATTTTTATTGGTTGTGTTAAAAAAGAATGAAGCTGTTAAACGTTTTCGCCATTCCCCGGCCCCTGTTTGACCTAGTAGAAGATTTTCTCTTCCGCTGCGCGCGCGAAGCGCGCCTGAATTTTGATAAACGCATTTTATCAAACCTCAGAGAAAGGGTAGACGAACATTCCGTTTTTTGTTATAGTAAACAAAGCCTGTAGGTTTTATTATTCATGCGCCAACTGTGCGCCGTAAATTACGAAATTATTATTATTCATTTGTGTGAAGCAGTCCAAATGACGAATTTCTATACCTGTAACGTCGAACTCACGCTTAACTAAGTAGTCTTCTTTCGAACATAGTGACTTCCTGCCAGGCCTATCACTTCACGGCATTTTTTGGAGAGTTTTGTTTTACCTCGACAAGATACCTTGTTCTTGTAAACGGCGCGAGGGTGTGTCTTCCTTGCGTGAGTTCTGACCGACTATTTATTTGATGATATTTTTAATGCGCGCGAAGCGCGCCGAAAGTTTTATTAAGAATTAAAGGGGCTGTGTCACGGTTATTTTAATAAACTTGTAAATACAGCTCTTATAAATTTGTATGTAAACATCCCCAAATCACTTATGTCGCTTGGTATTAGCCTCATAGCCAATGTAGGCAAGTTTTAGCGGCAAGAATGCCGATTTGCAAGCAAATTTTGATGTAAATTCAAACTTTGAAAACTTGTCATCATGACAAGATTTCAAAAGTTTCCATCCGCTCTGTAATAGATCCATGAAGCCTACAATCATGATAGATTTGCAGTTAAAGGGCTATTTAACAAACCTACACTAGTATTTTGGCTATCCATCAGTTATTTGCATGTTTTTTACATCACCAAAAGTGCGCTAAAATCATGACACCGCTCCTTTAAGTGAAGTGAAGTAGTAAAATGCAAAGGACAGACAAGTTGCTGGAATAACTACTTCAAACATCTTTTCAACGAGAGTCCAAGCCATGTCTTTGTAGGATTTTTTTTCATAGCTTGAAATTCTTCAAGATTTTTATTTTGGAATGATTGGCCTTGCACGAATTTTTTTGGGGGAATTGCCCCCCCCCCCCCCCCCTCCCCCAACTTCTAATGGTTCACCCGCTTTTTCGTATGCATTTTACAATCAAAGGGAGATGCAGTCACAGGTGACCCAGGACAATTGTTTGTGTACTACAACATCGAAGTATTGACAGTAATATAGGGTTTATATGGGGATTGTGGTAAGGGATGTTTGGACCTGGAAATTTTTAGGAAATTATCAATAGAAGTTACTGAAACTTACCATGTTGTTAGTTGTGGTAGTCCTTGATGCTCATGTGAAGTTTCACGGATTTATCTTCAATTCGCCCTCTGTATGGGGGGCGAATTGAAGATAAATCCGTGAAACTTAAATTTCCCAAAAAAGATGGTAACCCCCCCCCCCCCCCGCCCCCACCCACCCTGGGGCAAAACATTGATAGGTGCATTAAATCTCAACATGGTGAACATGAGCAACACAACTGAATTCTACAATTTTAAGGTATTGGTAGTGTTGAAATTTCTTTTGTTAGATATATTTACATTGTGAACATTTTAGCAAAGGCCACACCTACTTGCATATATCTGCAGTCAAAATTTTAATTTTGTTTATTGGACTAAAATAAATCTAGAAATGCACTTCAAATTCACACTTCACACCAAAAAGTTTTATTTTCTCGGAGGGCAGTCCTTTTGCATGTGGTGTCAGGGGAAAAAATTCCCAAAACACCACTCATGGGTAAAGCAAAAAATATAGATGATAGAGACTTGGAAAGACAACAATTAAAATTGCTTATATAAAATTTAGTTGTTTTAAATCCAAAGTCTCTGACATGAGAAATCTTACTTTTCCCATTAATGGTAACCTGCATGGGATTGGGGAATTCTTTTTTCCTGAAGCCTTCAAAGATTAAGAATGGTTCTAGCTTACTTCTTACTGGGTTAAAAGTCACCTCGTAGAAGTCCCATTTTTTTCAATTATATTTAGTACCAGACAGTGTTATTGTATTTGCTGAAGGAAATTTCCCCCATTTTGTGAAATTCCTGGATCGACCCCAGCAAAATACTAACGTCTAGGTTTGAGAAATAGCTCTTTAACTACAAAAAACTCATGGATGGTAGGCTACATGGACCTGCAAAGTGAATGGAAATGGGAATTTTAAAATCTTGTTGGGATTGGCTGATTGCATGTTTTAAACCGCACTGGGGGGTTGAGGACCTATGGAAAATTTTCCAGGAAGGTTATATTGGACTCTGGAAATTCCACGGGAGGGGTGTGCCTGGAGATTGGAAATTCCAAGGGGAGGGTTAAAAAAGGTGACTTTCCAGTGCCATTTTATCCAAAATAGATTTTCCACGGGTATTTTGCCAGAAAAAATGGAAATTCTAGGGGGGGAGGGGGGGGTCCTTTATGAGTTGGAAATTCCAGGGGAGGGGTTCTGTTTCCACTAAATTGGTGCACTTTTCTGAAGGTCCCTTGTTCACTTCTGGGTTTTGGCAACATAATTTCATGGATTTAGGAAATGATCAGCAGACTGATTGGATTTGAGAGTAGAATGGACAAGTTTATTGGAAGAATTCAGAGAATTCACTGTTACGACGTACATAATGTGTGTTTCCAAAAAATATCCATACCCCCCACGGAAGGGTGTTCAGAAATGACCCCCCCCCCCCCCCCCCCCCCCTGCAACCCCTCTGGAATTTCCGATTTTGGTGCCTAGTTGTGGGGAAATGTTATTTTTGTTGGAAATTTTCCATAGCCCACCTAAATCATATCAGGGAAAAAGAGAGGCCCCCTCTCAAAATCATCATTGCCCCCCCTCTAGATAAATTATAAATGCTCCCTAAACAAAATGTTTTAAATGACAGTTTAATGAAATAAACTTAGATAAGTTTTACAAGGGTTTTGGAACAAGAGAAAGCAAACGTTTTTTTTGTCAGGGTGAAACAGGTGCACAATAACCAACAGAAGTATTACCAAAAACATATTTTATTTAAACTTCAGAATTGTTCGAAAATAAGCTACAGTAATGCCAAATTTCCATAAAACTAATTAACAAAACTTGTTTAAATACCTCAAGTGTTTGTCCATTTAGTCGGCCTTTTATATTGAATCGCTTGCAATTTCCATTGAGATTTGAGCTGAATTCATGTCGAGGATAAACTTGTTGTGAATTTCTTTCACCGGCCGGCCTTTATTTTCGCCTTAATGTTTGACACACAGCATTCACATTTACACTTAATAAACGTAGATAGTCTTTATTGTGTCAGTGCACCATGGGGTGCATGTGCCGCTATTACAAAAAGCATTTTAAAATGTACCGGCCCTTGCGCTCCGTCTCAGCTTACGTCGGTCATTGAAAAAGTTGAACTTTACTGTCTTATCTTTTTATCCTTGTTTTCTTTCTCTAGCTTAGCTATAGTCTCCCTGACCCATGACGTCATCTTCATCATATTTGCATACACTCCATATTTGTGTGGTTGCCCACAACCATGACCCCAAGACACCACCCCCGTCAGGTAGAAATTGCTCCCAAGTTTACAGCTCAGTGGTCCACCGCTGTCGTACTGACAAGCATCTACTCCTCCTTCCTTGAAACCTGCACAGATTGCACGCCCGTGAATGCTGCCGTTATAGGATTTTTCCTAAAGAGATAATATATAGATTTAGCTACTGGCTAAAAGCGGAGCTCCCGGTTACATATTTTTCTGTGTTAACGAGAGAAAAAAGTTGCCATTGTACATAGATAGCCTTGCACCCTCATACCACATGACTTGCATCCCCTCATCCATTCAACGATAATATAGATTTAGCCACAGGCTAAAAGTGGAGCTCCCGGTTACATAGTTTTTCTCTGTAATGAGACACAAAGTTTGTCATTGTACATAGCTAGTCTTGCACCGTCATACCACGTGACTAAGTACTTGCAACCCTCTTGCCACTTTGATAATTTCACCCAAGTTTGGTTGTCTGAGGTTCCTTCCTTCTAAAGATATAAACCTTTTCTCGTTTGATGACGTCATCGATGACGTCATACCACGTGACCACGCAGTTGCACCCCTTGTCACAGATAACTTCACCCAAGTTTGATAATTTCACCCAAGTTTGGTTGTCTGAGGTTCATTCCTTCTAAAGATATAAACATTTTCTCGTTTGATGACGTCATCGATGACGTCATACCACGTGACCACGCAGTTGCACCCCTTGTCACAGATAACTTAACCCAAGTTTGGTTGTCTGAGGTTCATCCCTTCCCGAGATATGTTCCTTTTCTCCTATGATGACGTCATCGATGACGTCATACCACGTAACCAGGCAGTTGCACCCCCCTTGCCACTAACACAACTTCACCCAAGTTTAGCTGTCAGAGGACATCCTTCTAGAGATATAAACCCTTTATGTGGCTCCGATATAAAACTGGTCATGGGTTGCCTACAATTGTAGGACGATGCACGGACGATATGATATTAAACCATAACGCGTCACGTCACCATAACCCTGTATACCACAGGGTTCCCTTGAGGTTCCGCGTACGCTATACCTTTTATCCAAGAAGAAACAAAAACATTCATATCTCAAGAAGGGAACCACCTTTTGCAACTAAACTTGGACACATTCATCTTTTGGGCGATACCTTTTCAACGCTCAAATCATTTGACTTGGCGCCGTAAATAACGTGACAAAAAGAGCGAGAAAGCCCGTGACGTTTCAAAATCAATTCCATAGTTATGCCTAGACGTTGTTTCCTGGGTATGGTTATTTCCTTATATACAAGATGCCATCTTGGTGAAAACTGCTACTCGGTTTAGCTCACAACAAGCCCAATCAAATGTCAAGAATCCAATCCAGACACTCCTCTCTTCTCTTTTCGCTATGCAAGGACTGCCTTTGTATAGAGACAGGCTTACTCATGCATATCCTATCCTTCATAATTCCGGCCTGTTAATCCCTGCATTACAAATTGCAAGATCAAAATAACAGAATGGTTGCAATCGCCATTCCGAAAAATACAGGTGTGCTTGGTCAGTGATAGCTGTGAGGGACAAGCAGAATGGTAGTTGTAGGAGGCGCCACCAACCACTCAGACTGTCATGTATCTAAGCCCACTTGCAAGCCCGAGGGGGGGGGGAGGACTCCCATATTTTTGGGGCGGGGATGAATGCTCGTCGGGAACTTTTGATTTTACCCCTAAAAAGTACCTAAAATGGCGTTGCTTAGTTGGTTTTGACCCCTAAAAGGTACCAACAAGACGTTGATTTTCCCTCGTAAATTTCTCTCGTATTTTTTACAAGGGAGAATACGTCTGAAATGCAGGCTGTGTGATTTGCTTGATTTGCTAGAGCGGACCTCTAACAGGTACCAATCTAGAAAAATTGCAAGTTTTCAAATTTTGTCCCCTAAAAGGTACCAGACGGCTGATTTTAAACCCTAAAAGGTACGACGAGCACCCCCGCCCCAAAAATATGGGAGTCCCCCCGGGCTTGCAAGTCATATACACTCCTTGCCCTTGTCAGAATACCATACAACAATCAGAACCATCTATAAACCTTTTGTCCTCTGCAACGAGTTCTACCTTATATTAAATAAATGTACCCACCTGGTTGCAGATTTCATTGGGGACGATTTGAACTCGAGCTTCTCTTATAACGTCTGGCTTGTCGCCTTCGAACTGGATCTTACCCCAACCCGTCACGTAACACTCCTTGTCCGAGGTTAAGGTCTTCTTGCCAGGAGGCAACAGGCAGATTGGGAACACGTTCTTGTCAAGTTCTGCTGGATGGGCGAGCTCAAGAAGGGCTGTAGGCATAAGGCAATGATTATTGTAACAGTAGTTGGTCAAACTAATATTTAACAAAGGGCGACCTGATTATCGGCGAATAGTGACTATTCGCCTATAATCACGGAGCCTGAGGCGACCCATAATATCAAGTGATTCATAAGGCTTTTAGACTTCCCTGCTAGCAGAGGCCTCTTTTCTCTGAATTTCGCTGGCTGAGGTTCGTGAGGAAAAGAGACCTCTGCGCTGGGTCGAAACTCGCTTTGTTTGCCGCCGTCGAACCTTGTCCCCAGAGTATTCTCCTGTCGTTTTTCAAAATGACAGTTGACTCGGGAGAAGATCCTGGGGGGGCTGAGTCACATGACAGTTTCGAAACAAAGGACAACCTCGTTCCCATGTCTTTAAACAGTGGTCATGTGACTCAGCCTCCCCCCCCCCCAGGGTCTTGTGCTCGACCAACCGCCATTTTGAAAATTTCCCACAATACCCTGGGAACGAGGTTTGCCGCCGTCCACAACCTTGGACGGTTTGCTGACCGTTTCTTTAGCCCACTATGTGCGCACGCATGTCTTCAGACGTTTTCCGCTCAAATAGTCTCGGAAAACGTCTGTAGAAATGCGTGCGCATATAGTGGGCTCACGAAAGCATTCAGCAAGCCGTCCAAGGTTGTGGACGGCGGCAAACAAAGGACGACTTTCGAACAAGGGTAGAGTCTCTTTTCCTCGCGAACCTCAGCCAGCGAAATGCAGAGAAAAGAAGCCTCTCCCAGCAGGGAACTTTTAGACAAAAAAATGATTGTTTTTTTGTTCACGATCATAAGAAAACTCGGACGGCACTCGGCCAATCCATGTATTTTATCGCGTTTTGGAATGTACACTTGTGTTGTGCCCCTAGGGATGTTAGGAGATCGCAGTATTTAAAAGAGCTTAATGATAATGCTAAGTCTTCGAAGCGTCTTTTTTTGTTGAGCTTTTCCGTTAATTTTCATTTTCAATATATTGTTTTCCAAAAATTAAGTGTCTAAAATCACTTACTGCGTGTTGTACCACGCTCACGTTATGTTTACTATTATCTATTGTCCATATACATGCCACATCAGCTATCAATAAAGAGACGCTCGCTCCTAATTGGTATTGTGTTATTAATGTAGATTAGAGATAAAATATTTTATACTCGTTCAGAAAGCTAAGTAAGAGTATAATTTCAATTTTATCATCACGCGCGGTGACGTCTCCCTTATTAACGTCGAAGTTTGCTGGGGTAAAAATACCCTATTTTCCTGTCGATTTCTGGCATAATAGATGGAGTAGCGTTAAAGATCATGATGACTAGTACTTATTAGCCGAATTTGATGGAATTTCAGGTAAGTGCAAATTAGGTGCTAGTGGCATTTTTAAAATGAATATGTTTAACTGCGCTGAATGTACAATGAGCAGCCTTCACTTGTTTTCCTCATTGGTTTTCCACTACATTGATATTCAGTGTTGATTATTTTTGATCTCCTTCAAACATTCTGAATCTTAACCCATCCGACCTCCTTTAAATCTTATTGGACATAAGTGAATCGTGTAAAGTATCGCAGGATATGTTTTTGAGTCTGTAGTAAATACAAAAAATGGGGAAAAATATCTATATTAATAAGTTCTCAAAAAGAAACTATAGTGAAGATAAAGGTCTCAACGTTTTTTGGTCCTGTCCATTGAGTATCTATGCAATTTATAAAGAACATCAATTTGTCGCTTACCTAAATCATAGTCCGGGGAGCCACACCAGGCGGCAGCTTTAGCAGTTCATCTAAGTTATTCAACTCATGAAGAACAATCCTCTTCACAGGAATAAACTGTTCAAAGCCTTCTTTGTCTTTTAGATGGTGTTCTCCAAGACTTGCGGACCAGTTCGCTGGGTTTGTTGACGACCAACGTTCTGCAATAGAACGAAAACACAAATTATTGGCTGTAAAGAGCGGTCAGCTGCGCATGCGTGCTGAGATCGCATTATGACCCATTCTCGGACCCAGAGCTCCCCGGCTCGTAATCTCGCGCGGGAGGCTCTGGTGGCAGCCACTGACGCATGCGTGAGATTTAATACAGAGCCAATGAGAGAAAGACCTTTCAGCGCATGCTCCAACGCTCAAAATCAGCCAATCAGTGACGGCTCTCAAATGGATGTCCCCAGAGCCTCGCCTGCAAGCAGACGAGCTGGGGAGCTCTGGGCACGAGAATGATTATGACCTCATTGCATTCTACGCGTGAATATGTACTCCGTTATCATAGCTGAACAAGTTATGCTCACACGGAAAGTTTAGCAGTGACTCTTAATAGTGGATCGTTCAATTTTGGATATAATGGGAGCAAAAACTACGAAAAACATTCATTCTTTGTCATAAGATCAGTTATCTTGGTGGTGGCATCATGTTGAGGCTCCGTTGTCATATGTCGATTTCACCACTCATAGTACTAGGTCACGAGAATAAATAGATAGATAGATAGATAGATAGATAGATAGATAGATAGGTTTATTAAAAAGCATTGCAACCATTAGGGTTGAATTACGCTAATTTACAATAATAAAAACTACTAATAATACATTGATAATAAAAAACTAATAACTATAAATTATGAAGATTGTATGTACACATCTAAAACTCTAAATATTGAAAAGGTAGCAGCTGAAATTGGATAAGACTATTACTTACTCTAAAAGATTGGCATAGAGGCAGTAGTAGAAGAATTGGATGTGTTTGGATTTCCCATGGCTATCCATGTGAATTCCGAATAATTCCAATGCGTGTGCATTGGGAAATTCAGCTTTTCCCATGGATGGGTTTCTGCAGAAATTCCCTGTGGCAGATGAGTGTCCAAGCCTAAACGCAAATACAAAACCACTAGCCAATCAGGACTTAAAGGGTTCAGCAACAAACCAATCAGGCAGCGAAGTAAGTCAGACTTAGTCATGAGCAATGTAGTTCGCAATTTGATTGGCTGAAAGACGAAAAGCTTCGCTCTCGACCAATAGAAACGCTGACTACACACAAGCCTGGCTTACATTCGACGGTCATCTGAAATCCGCTCTAAATGAAACTGTAGCAGATTTTACCGTGAAAGCAATGCCGCGCTGAAACCACCCATTTCTCGTTAATCAGAGAGCCACCGCACATCTGACGACCGTTGAAGAGAAGAGCAACTTGCCATGGCCACGCGCCCTGTTCAGATTGCTTGCCTCCAACGACACGTTTGAAGAAATCGTACCACGTTGAATCGCGTACTGATAGGTCACCTAAAAAGCGCTTGCCGCAATCTGAAAAAATATAAGTTAACAGAAAAGTTGAAGCCTATGCGAAATTTCAGCCTACAATAAAATGCAAAACGCTATTGCCATCTTTCTTCTCATCTTTTCTATCCAGCCATCATGTGAGGCTGGGAAGAAACAGAACTGCGCACCTAATTTGCATTTAGCGAATGAAGGAAAACTCCAGCAAATAATCGGATTAGTAGCAATTTCTACGCCTTGTTACCGCCCAATTCATTATCTTAATCACTGAAACAGAGAAAGTGTCTAAACGTTGAAAGATCAAGAGGCAGGACTTCACGGGCGCCCAACGAGCCCCCTAGACGAAATGCGTTAAAACACGGTAATTCGCAATTAGTGCGTCTCCTAGGATGTTCGTTAGTCATTACTGCGTCACCTAGGTTGTAAATCTGGGTAGCCAATGGGAATGAGATTCTAGATGCCCCTGTATCCGTGTCGACCGTGCGGGCGTGGTATCGATTTTCGTATGATACGAAGATAATTTGGAGCCATTTTATGAGCGTTTGAAGTGTCATTTTCTTGGCCTATTTAGAAATACTTCACTGCCGTACACGTTGACTGCCATTGTGGACGTCCTTCAAGTTGGCGCAGAACAGAACAGGGCAAAGTGAGGAACCGCACATTTGGTTTGTTTACCACGGCCGCGTTGCATCACGGTCGACAGACATTCTTTTAACAATGAGATTATTTTACCATAACTCAGTCGGCTCTCTATCGCCGTATACTTTTTCACGATTATTTAACATTATTATTCTCTCGCGGCGTTTTCCCACGGACTTGGTCTGAAGGGCTTATAGTGCGATTTCATAATTCGGGCGATAAGTTGGACTCTGCGGTAATTATAGTGGCATTAGTGTGAGTAGCTGTTTGGGAAAATTCCTTACTGTTCTTATGACTACTAATTGTTAAATAATCGCATTATTTCAAATGTCGTATATAATGTTTTGCGGTTGATTTTGTGGCTACCGTTATGGACTTCGTTATTCTGTTAATGGTTTTTTATTTTTTCGATTGTTTTTGTCTTCCATGCATGCCGCACATCTCGTTTTGAAAAAGTCAAGAGTGAGGACGAAACTGCTCTACGACCCTTTGCGGCAGCCCAGTTCACCTACAATAGACGTGTACGGACCCCTAACTCAATGCAAGTTGTTTTGGGATTTGGTCGTTGAAGCGTGGAAAACAATGCGATTCTCTGCTTGAGTGACTACAAAGACCAACAACCATTTCCCAAAGCAACCGTTTTTGAAAAGGTGTATGTAGGGCCACAGGGAAAGGAACGGAATCCGACCACACGGGATCTACTTTCACCAAACCAGTTCAACACAACGAGTCCAACACATCAATGATACGTCCAAAAACAAGTTGAATGCCAGTCGATTCGTGATATTTTTCGTTAAAATGGCATTACTTCGCGAAAGAAAAGTTGTATTTTGTGTATTTTGACAAGTGATACCTCATTTTTTAGCTTATTTCTTCACCCTAACTAACGAAACTTTATTTCTTTATTTTGACAAAACACAGTTTACTTTTTAGTGAGTTTCCTTTCTAACCCGTCAGGTAAAACTTCGAGACTTCCACTCGCACTCACACTGCTTCGTTCTTTAACAGCATTTTACCATAATTTGCGCTCTTGATAAAGGAAGCTATCCACCTTAGGTACACTTGTGACTTGCTTTTAAGAGCCAACGATGGTTAGGTCAGCAGACATACATACAAACACAAACAAGGAAAAATTGTCACGGAAAAATTGCTCGTGTAGTCGGAGGCCGTATCTTGGTCGCGTTATCAGCCGTGAGTGCATATGGGGCTTGGAAACTAATGATGACGTCATGAAAAATTGTCAAATTTCTTTGACGGCCGTCTACACGAGCAATGTTTTGTACGCGACAATTTTTATTTGTCAAATAAAAGCTAGACATGCTAGCTTTTCAACAAGGAAAAATTGTCAATTTTGTATAAATCGTGTACACGAGCAAATAAATGAATTGTCAAGAAAATATTGCGGGCGCGTCTACACGGTCAAGTTAATACTTGTCGAGGAAAAATTGTCAAGGAAAAGTTGCTCGTATAGACGGCGCTTAAAGGACGGCGGAGGTTACGCCAAAACATGTTTTCCAGAATTTTAATTTAAATTTGTCGTGATTTTTGTTAACGGTTTAGATTAAAAAACCGTGTCGGGGATTTTTGAATTTTTAAAAGAGCCGATTTTAGAGCCAATTCTGTTTGTCCGCTAGGCTTATTTTGAAGAAATCTGAAAAATAAATTCTTCAAAAATCATAACTCGAAAAGAAATCGAATCTCCAAAATCTCCGACACAGTTTCCTAAAAGACATCTTAGTATAGCCAACGCTAAAATGGTATAAAAAAGCTGTTGGTGGTTTTCACGTGACGTCATCATGATGCTAACGTCTAAACTAAAACATCTACGGCGATGTACTTTCAGTGTTGATAATACCTCTACCGAAGGAGTAGTCACACTAAATTTCGGCACTTTCTGCAACGTAGTTCCGGAGATATCGCTGAAGCTATTGATGTCACGCAACACCAGTAACACATTTTGAGCGTGCCGTATTCTCTCAATTTGCTTAGTTCTTACAATCTAGACAAACTAGAATGTTATAAATGTTCATATTCTACCATTCCGACAAGATTCTTGTTGATATGATCCGGTAAATAGCCATTTTAGAGAACTGGTAATTTGGCCGCCATGTTGGTGCTCATCTGCTTGGGCACCAACATGGCGGCTCCATACATTTACTGTACAAAATAGCGCGAATTCATTTCCATATATTTCGCTCGGAAAGCACTCGATCGGCCTCAAATTCACCCAGGAAACATAATTTTGTGTTTACTTTAAAGTTCTATTGAGTATACAGCATTTCAAAGTATATTTGGGGAGATAAATTTAGTCACGTGACAACTGAAAACTGAACTGATGCGCCGGAAAGGGGACTCCGTATAAAAAATCTGGGTTTTGTAAAATAAAATAAAATAAAATTGTACACCATAGTTTAGCTCACGATATAAGCTTTAAAATGAGGTATCACTTGTCAAGATACAAATGAAGATAGGAATATGTTTTCGTCAAATTATACCATTTAAACGAAAAAGTAGGTGCTCCGTATACACGAATTTCATAAATGGCTGCCGATTTGAAAAACTATTGTTTTTGCCTCAATAGCCTTAAAGCCGGAAAATACGAGGCACAAAATTCCTCAACTTGTCGCGCAACATTGCTACGTTGCAAGTCTAATGTTTGTTGCTCGTTTTTCATCAAATTTACAACTTGTCGCGCAGCATTTGTTTTGATGATCACACATGCGAGACCAAGGCGAATTTGGCCCCTTAGCACTTCATTTCACCAACCAACTTGAATCGTAGGCAAAATGTTACGCGACAAGTTGTGTGTTTGATGAAAAACGACCAACAAAGCCAGAATTGTGTCTCAAAGTAGACCCGCGCTCTACTTCGCGCAACAAGTTTTCACAACCTGCAACAAATGTTTTTGTTGCGCGACAAGTTTTGGCGCGAGATGAAAAACGCGCAACATCGGTCATCAACTTGCAACGCAACAATGTTCCGCGACAAGTTGAGGGATTTTGTGCCTCGTATTTCCCTGGCTTTAGCCCGCGAAAGCCGACACCACTTATCGCTCGCGGAAAGATACTCTCGCAAAGAGGCGTCTGCGCGCTCAAGCCAAACATTCACCATACTGATGACGTATTTTGACTCAGATCTGGTCAAAAGAATTACGCGGCCAGTTAACTTATTTTCTTCTTTTTTTTTCATCTTATTTGAATTTCTCACTATTAAATGCTTTGTGTGCTATTAAAGTTAAATATCAGCTATTCAAACAAGCCGTGAAATTATTTTAACCAGATCTGGGTCAAAATACGTCATCAGTATGGAATGTTTGGCTTGAGCGCGCAGACGCCTCTTTTGTAGGAGTCTCTTTCGGCGAACGCTAAGTGGTGTCGGCTTTCGCAGGCTTAGCCTTGAGTTCGTGTGAAACAGCTTTTGAGTTTTCTTCTGAATTTGAGGGTAGTGAGGTGTAAACAATAGTTATGAAAACCGGCAGCAATTTATGAATTTGGTGTATATGTGTTTAGTCTAATGCAGTTGTCGTACAATATATTTACTAAATAAACCCCTTCTGGCGGCTGTAATATCGGCGGATAATGTCCAAGGATGAAAAATGGTACGAAAAATGAACAGTTGGCCGAGAAGCGAAGCTTCGAGGGCAACTGTGAAATTTTGAGGACCATTTTTCATCCGCGGACATTATCCGCCGATATTACAGCAAGCCAAGAAGGGGTTTATTTATTTTATATCCCAGCGACTTCACGGAAAAACTCGAGAGAGAAAAAACATTGTGAACGTGAGAAAACCACTAAACTGCAGTATGGCGCGAAAAGGCAAATCGTAAGCAGTGATTGGCTAAGATATTTTTATTCAAGCTGTGATTGGTTGACACAAAAACTGTCAATCAAACCCTAACGTGGGGCTAGAAGAAATCAGAGCGACTTCACAAAACAAATTTACAACGCACAAGTTATAGTGCTTTCCCGAGCGCTTTTCTACAGAAATCTAGCCCAGATTTCGGGTTTTCAGGTCTAATTCCTTGCCGGACTGTTAATAAATTGTTCTGCTGTGAGCTGGAGTATAAAATTACGGCCGTGAAATGCAGAGTGGAAAGATTTAGCGCTGCTGATCGAACTTGGAAGTCGGCTTGCTGGACTACACTCGAAGTGGTTGAATTTTGGTTGATCTGATTGCAAGTTGTTTTTCTATTTGCCAAGCTACGACAAAATGGTAAGTTTAAAAACAATTCTTGTATTGTCATTTTGCTCTTTTTTGCTTAGCTCTTTCATTTTTTTCGCGAATGTCAAACCGAATTAACTTGGATTGAAACAACAACAAAAAACTAACAACTTTGTAAACCATTCAAAACATTCACGGCCTGTTTAGTAGACTTTTTTGTGTTTTCCGGTGTCGCCTCAGCCACCAATTTCCGTATTTCATCAACATTCTTAGACAAAAACCTTGGTTGCTTGTTTTCCATTATTTTTTATAGAGAAAATATCCAGTTTTTGCTTAAAACATCTCTCCCAGGACGGATATCACTTCCGACGGACAATATCGTCTGATATCTGTCCTGTGAAAATGCACCACGTGATACGTTTCGACCAATGAGCGCGCGTTAAAATTGATCACTGGGATATAATAAGCAATTATTGGATGAGGTTTTTGTGATTTCCAGAATAAACAATGTCGAGACAAGTGGAATCAAGCGAGGCCGTAAGGCCGAGCCTGATTCCACTTGTCTCGACATTGTTTATTCTGGAAATCACAAAAACCGAATTCAATAATTGTTTTATTATACATTGATTTAGTGAAAATACATTTTTTTTCTGTCAAGCAACTTCTTTTACACAAGCGCCTTGTTAAATAGGAGAAACATTCAAGGGCTGTAGTCCCATGAAACATTGCGCGCGTAGGATCAAGAATCAGCTAGCTGATTCTTCAAGAATCAGCATGCTGATTCTTGGAGACCCTTGAAATGCGTGATTCCCGAAGTAAAGCGCGCGCTTTAGCCAATCAGAATCGAGATAGTGAGTACAATGTATAATAATAAGCAATTATTGGATGAGGTTTTTGTGATCTTCAGAATAAACAATGTCGAGACAAGTGGAATCAGGCGAGGCCGTGAGGCCGAGCTTGATTCCACTTGGCAAGACATTGTTTATTCTGGAGATCACAAAATCGAATTCAATAATTGTTTTATTATACATTGATTCAGTAAAAATACTTTTCTTTCTGTCAAGCAGTTTATTTTACACAAGCGCCTTGTTAAAATAGGAAAGTGCTCTAGTCCCATGATGCATTGCGCGCGTATCAAGAATCAGCTAGCTGATTCTTGGAGACCCTCAAAGTGCGTGATTCGCAAAATAAAGTGCGCGCTCTTAGCCAATCAGAATCGAGATAGTGAGTACAATGTATAATAATGCGCGTTTATCTGCTTTGATTTGCAAACCCAACACACTCAGGAATGGGCAGGAAGCCAGTAACAGTTGCACGGCTTTCTCTTATGGTATTGTAATGGTAGCTCAAATAATACACAAAATTATATTTGCAGTTCAATTTTTTACCTTTTCATTATATTTTGTAAAAAAAAAAAGAGTAAATAGATTTTACTGTTTTAACGTGGTTACGCATAAAGCTTCGAACAGAACACGCTTCTTTTGTAATTACTCCGGCCGTCCAAACAATAAAATTTAGTAATTGAACAAACGAATGCCTTAGAGGTGCACAGAAAACCTGCTCCTACTACTGTGAGGTAATAAAAGACGTATTATTATGCATTATAGTATTAAGGATGAACGTTGACCGTCCTTTTCGCGGAGCCAAAATGTTTATTCTTCTTTTCGCGCTCCTTTTCACAATAAGGCGTGTACTCCGATCGACTAGAAAACTGTCCTCCGCTCGCCTTACCTAGAATTTGATGTCATTTTGAGTTTGCTGATGGAATTACATGGCTGCCCAAAGAAAATACAAAGAAGAAAAGCTGTCCAATTGAGAAAAATATATTATTCAAGCTGGCACGACCGCGAACAACAGAATTATAGCCACAAAAAAGAACTAGAGCACGCACGACTTAACAAAACGTTTGATGTATTTATACATGGTCTGGTGCATTCGTATTTTTCAAATGTTGTTTGTTTATCAGGACGGCAGTAAAACTATTTTATGTGAATTATTTCACAACATCATGACTTTTGGGGTGATAGAGAACCGAAATGGTACGTATATAAAATGCCATACAGCACTACACAAAATGTGAGCATAAAAATAGTAAAGCGAGTCGCTTACTTTGCCTTGGCGGGAATTTTTCTGGTGGTCTAGCTTCTATGTCACACGCCAGAAGCACAAATAACAGAACTGCAAAGGTGCTCATGACTAGGTCTTGATGGGAATCTCTCTCAGAGTTATACCCTCAGCCCGCCCAAATCATCCACTTATATGGACCGAGTCCGCCGCCGTGATATTGTGTCAACGGCCAATAACCATCTGCTAATCACGTCATACATTATGCTAATTCCATACTCATCAAACCAATGCGCTTCGCGTCACATAATTTTCACTGTCTACGTAATACAGAACTCCGAATTGAAACAATCGAAAACAAGGCCAACCAACTGTCTCTCCGATCCTAGTGCTTGCATATGGCTTAAATCCTGCTTAGTTGTCATTCGGACTTGCTTTTTAGAAGTTCTAGAATGTGGCGTTCAGGATGGTCGCAAAGGTCCTTCTCACTTGGTGTACACGTAAACATATAACGTTTATTGAACATATTATAGTGCGCATCGTGCTTCGTATAGGGAAACGTAATGCATGTGGTTTCTTTTCGCGATTTTCACAATTCAACGAGCTGCTTGCTTTCGCGTTTTCCTATCGGCAAATAACGAGCAAATTGGCTTAAAGACTGGCTTTTCTCTTTACCCCTCTGTAAGTGTACATCGAAAATACGAAATATGATAAAAAATATAATTACAATGCACCAACAAAAAACACAAATTTCCCGCCATATAAGATAAAATTTGTCATATGAGCAAACAACGTCTAGGAGCAGTTGTATGCTCATTCGTTGAATCGTTTTTACTTTTACGAAAAAGACATGCAATACCTAAAGATGATTTTGCTATATCAAACGCTATGTACACAAGAATACCAGGTCTCCACGCCTCGCTACTCACCGAGTGCACGCTTCAGGTAGGACGCCGCATAACAAGTAGATGATATTCAAACGCTGTTATCAAACTATTATTATAACTTTGGCGAGCATTGTGGCGTATTATGCGGGCTCTAATGAGCATTTTGGCGGGCTCTAATATATTTGAGCCCGCGCGCGGGTCAATCGGCATTATGATGGTCGCCATACATTCTTATTTTTGCAGTGCTCTTCAAAGTTATAATAATAGTAATGTAGTTGATGTTCTTGGGCGTAAACATGTTTTGGGCCCTTCTCAGTGCTCATTTAATCCCTCGTTGCGTTGGGGCTAAAATGAGCCTGAGTCGGGCACAAAGCAAACTATATTGTTTTAGAAGAAACCCACTCGCATTCTTACGAATCCTGCAACCTGATTGGCTCCGCTACTCACTATCTATCACGTATTAGTATCATCCAACTAGTGGACTATTGCCAATGCTGCATTCTGATTGGCTACGCTACTAGGGGACTATTATCAATAGACCTCTAGAAGCGAAAGCGCCGATTTTGAACATGAAAACAATGGCGGCCGCTTCTCGTTTTGTCGAGGTTTCTTGTGATTTTTTTTAACACAATTTTTCACTTTTTTGTCCAACTGGCCTGGTTGGGTGATACTAAAACAATTAGACCCCTCGCCCTTAGGGGCCACAGGTCAATAGCCCATTCGCCTGGCGGCCTCATGGGCTATTGGCCCGCAGCCCTTTCGGGCTCGGTCCAAATGTTAAATAGATAGTGAGTAGCGAAATCGCTAGGGTAAACTGTCTAAACAATTAGACTACTCGTTAGACTACTCGCTACGCGCCTCGTTAACATCTATTGAACTCGTAGTCTAATAGTTAATTATTAACACTTGGTAAAACTACGCGCAAGTCATGCGCTGATAGTAGACTGCACAGAAAATGTTGGCGGCCTCCTTAACATTCTCGTACCCGGAGCTCATTCTCTTACCCAGAGCTCCCCGGCTCTTAACCTCGCGGGGGAGGCTCTGGTGACAGCCACTGACGCATGCGCGAGATTTAATAGAGAGCCGCTGAGAGAAAGACCTTTCAGCGCATGCTCCAACGTTCAAAATGAGCCAATCAGCGACGGCCCTCAATTGGATGTCCCCAGAGCCTCCCCTGCGAAGTGACGAGTGAGCCGGGGAGCTCTGGGTACGAGAATGACCCAGAGCTCGTCTGCTCGCGGGGTCAACCATTTGAGGGGCTTCGCTGATTGGCTTATTTTGAACGTTGGGGCATGCGCAGAAAGTTATTTCTCTCAACGGCTCTGTGTTCAAATCTTACCCATGCACTCAATGGCTGTCACCCATTCTCGTACCCAGAGCTTCTCGGCTCGTCTGCTTGCGGGGAAGACTCTGGGGACATCCGTTTGATGGTTTTCGCTGATTGGCTGATTTTGAACGTTTGTGCATACGCAGAAAGTTGTTTCTCTCAACGGCTCGGTATCAAATTTCGCGCATGCGTTAATGGTTGTTAACAAAGCCTCCCCGGGAGCTCTGGGTTCGACAATGCTTCCTTAGTCGTCTGTAATGACTTTATTTATGGAAACACTCGAAGGGACGACTCATCGACTGATACGACCCAAGTGCCCACGGTCATTTGGCGGTCGTCTGAGATAGAATCGATCCTGTCTCTAGCGTGATACGAATGCAGAAACTAGTTTTAATGGAAACTAGTTTTAAGGAAATACAATTTTTTCAGCTGCAAAGTGAAAGCTAGGAGAATGACTTCATCAATCACCTCACCGTTTGGCTTGTAAGAACATGAAATAATTTAGAATTAGAGACTATAATTATAATTTAGCTTAACCATGTTTAATGTATTGCAGGACTAACGAAGATATGGAGCATCAAAAAAATGCCATTGTCATTATTCTTGATTTGCAATCATTCCTTTGGGAATAAAATAACAAAAGCACGGCGGCCATGTTGGTGACCAGAATAAAAGGAGCAAATGAACTTTCTTTTGTTCTGCACCACCAACATGGCCGCCAGTGACGTCACATGCAAACCAAGAATTGAAAAACGGAGTGTTATGGTGTGTATTTGAAGTGGCGTTAGTCCGGCGGATTAGAGCAAATTTTCGAGGAAATTGCGCATTTTAGGCTAAAGCTTCAATGTTTTGCCAGGTGATAGTTTTCAATGTATTTTTAAATCGTACATATGGAGGCACGCTAAAATTCTTTCGTAGCGAAAGCTAGAGAGGTTTTAGGTTGAACAATTGTTTTGCTCAATAGCAGCCATTTTGAATGCTTTGTTATTCAATGAGGTTTAGAACTTAGCTTTGCGAACTTTCAAGTTGTTCTCTAGACTGCCCAGCCATAGCAGCTCAACATTTGCAAATTCTGAACTATGGATTGATTTGACTGACATCGGTTGAACGTCTCCTTAGAGTTTTTGGTGATTATTAAATGTCACGACCAGTTTATTGAGAATGCTTATAATTTATATTGTAAAACAATAAAGCCTGACTAAGATTTGATGAAATGTTTCAAGAATGACCAGCAAATTCTAAAAAAATATCAAGATAATTGGTACCTCATGTGTCGAATGTGTAAAAAGAAGCTTGTCTCTGAAATTTTCACATGATATTTTCTTCCTAGTACTGTGCGATACTCTATAAACACGGACGATAGAAGATTTCACTAAGTGCCGCAGAGCTCATGAATAACAAAGGATTCAAAGATGGCTGCCAATGGCAAAACAATGGTTCACATTAAAACTGTTCTAGCTTTCGCTACGAATAAAATTTAGCGTGTCTCCATATCTTAAGCCCTGGCCAAACGAAACGCAAATTCACGCAAGTCGACGCAAGTTTTGTAACTTGCGTCGACTTGCGCTCGTTTGGCCACCAACTTGCGATGACTTGCGTCCACCTTGAACATGTTCAAATTTACACGCAACTTGCGACAACTTGCGTCTCGTTTGGCCACCACATCGCAAGTGTACGCAAGTCGATGCAAGTTTCCAATTTTCTTCGTTTTCCGAATTAACGAAATATTATGGCCAAAACAAGTCGTGAAAATATTGCTCTTATATTTCTAGCTGTTATTTTCAAGAAACTGGGTGAGATTTCTTTATTTTTCTTGTTTTTTTTTACTAAAGCCCGGTGCACACTAGCGACATAACGACATAAGAACGTTATGTTGCAACGAAAAAAGCACGGGAAAATAATTGAAATAATCAATATTTTCCATGGATCATCGTTAGATTACTTCACCAAAGCAATTTTATGTTATTTTTTGTCAACTTCAGCGTTTGGAAACCACTAAATTTTGATCGCGTGATATTTTTCTTATGTCGATATGTCGCAAGTGTGCACCAGACATAAGAAAAACACTAGCTTGAGCGCGCGCTAGTGTTCGAAAGTGGCGTGATCATGTCGTCATTAGCGGGCGCAAAGCACCAAAACAGTCAACTTGCATCAAAACTTGCATCTTGTTTGGCCACCTCAACGCAAGTGAGCGCAAGTCTGTGCAAGTCACAGCTTCCATCGACTTGCGTGAACTTGCGTTTCGTTTGGCCAGGGCTTTATTTTCAATAAACTACTAAAAACTATTGACATGCAAAGTTTGGTGTCTTTAGCCAAAAGTGCGCAATTTTTACGCTAATCCGCCGGACTACGTAACATGGGCAGAAATAGCTCTTTTGAAAGGGGTCATTTGAGAGCGTGGCCATTTTCCGAGGAGCCATTTCAATTACTGCAAACCACAACAGCCCTGTTTGAGTCTTCGGCCGAAGTAGTTTCCGATTCGGTAACAACAAAAGTAGATCCAATTCAGGCTTGTAGCAGGGCCAAATTAGCCCAAAAGTACCACCAAAAGAAGACCGAACTAATGAATTATGGCTAATATTACAAAAATTTGAATTTCCCCTAAAGCGTGTAGGGGCAGTTGAATACTCACCCGTTAAACCGTTTTTACTGTTAGCAAAAAAGACATTTTGAATTTTGAACCACACTAAACGCTACACATGAATACTCACGTTCTCACGCTTCACTCGTTTACTTAGCATCAAGACGCCGCAAAAGAAGTAGCTTGGCGTGACCAGCGAAGCATGCCTTCGCCATCAGCGTCAAGATAAACAAGCGGTGGTTAGGATATTCAAAGGGCTGTTACCAACTATTGACACTTGGTTGACCGGGCGCAAGTCGCTGATGGTTCAGTGGCTGATTTATGATTTTACAGAGATAAAATATAAATAAAATGGTTTACATTTTCATTTTCCTTCCCCTGGATCTGCAAATGTAGTTGGACTGCAGATGCAATCCCGTAGTCCGCCATTCTCGTATCCAGAGCTCCCTGGCTCGTCATCTCGCGGGGGATGCTCTGCCTGTGAAATCCATTTAAGGGCCTTCGCTTATTGGATGATAAAATGATGATGATGAAAGTTGGAGCATGCGCAGAAAGAACTTTCTCTCAGCTTCTGTATCAACCTCGTACCCAGAGCCCGTCATCTTTTGGCCAGCGGCAAGATTCAGGTCCCTGGGGGAATCCGATTTGTGAGCATGCGTGGTAGGTCAAAAACATAACGAACTTTCATACAACAATCAAACCGGAAACCCAGAATCTGGGTTTAAAAAAAATCGATTCCCCCAGAGCCCTGAATCTTTGCCGCTGGCCAAAAGATGACGGGCTCTGGGTACGAGATTGCCTCTGTATCAAATGTCACGCATGAGTCAATGGCTGTCACCAGAGCCTTCCCCGCGAGGTGACGAGCCGGAGAGCTCTGGGTAGGAGAATGGTATCCGCATGCCGTGGCCGAATGTTTGGTTGGCTTGAAATTACACGTGACGTAAACCAAATACACATGTAACACATACAACCTTTTTGCAGCACTGTTTATTGTCTTAATATCCACTAAGTGTCTGATAGTTAGCAGTTCCTTACAAACGAAATCAACATGTTGCCTGCTCTTGCTAAAGATGCCTAAAAATCCTGTTCTAAATCGGAATAAGAAAGGAAGAAAAAAGAGAAACGTGTGAGAAACAGATGTGACTTGAACCCACGACCTTGCAATTACCAGTCGATGCCCTACCAACTGAGATCAAGAGAACTCTATGATAAGCAGGTCGTGAGAAAGAGAAAATCAAGGAATTCAAATAATACTACTAATGCGTCTCTTATCCACTTGTCCAGGGGTTTGTTGAACCAGCACGGCGTGACGCGGCTCTTATTTGATCTCTGTCACTTCTGTTTACCATGTGGAAATACATGCACGAATAGCAATGGCCTTGTGAGTTCCTTCGTCGTTTGAGTTCCTTCACGTTCTTGCGTGACATTGAATGGTAACGCCATGCCTTGAAGCCCACCGTCCGTGACATTGCCTGGTAACGCCGTGCCTTTTTAGCTTATCTAATCTCATTCATAACTCATTGCGTAGCCCATCTAGTAAGCTTGTTTGTAAGTAGGATTCTGGAAGGTCGTCGTTGCTTGCTTGAAGATGGGATTTTCTCCCTTAAAAGGACATTATTAAATATATTAGAATGAGAACCATATGGCCGGATCAAAGCTCCTATGAATTAACATATTATACGACTGTGACGTCATACTATATAAAGTCAAAATCAAGTGCCGATACCCAGCCACAACGCTAAAAAGCCGTAGTACACAGTATAAAGCTGTAGCAAACTGGTTATGAACCGGTTATGCATGCGCGAGCATTTGAATGGCTTCCCGATCGTGTGCGAATAAACAAAATTGCGTCTTCAAGCGACGCTTCAAAAGAAAGCAAATTACTTTTCTGACAGCCGTATAATAAACAACTCATTAGATATTGTTTCATGCAATACGGGAAAACGACTTTATAGTTATAGGAGGATCCTCTGCTTACTACAGTTTTGAACTCATCTGCATAAGCAGGGTCTAGATTCAGGTGATGTTTGAAGGATCTCAAAAATAATGGGTTTTCTTGGTGTTAAAAAGTTATGAAAAGTCAATACGTTCTTTGAAAGGCATTTTTTTTATCTCGACCATGCATTTTTATTACATTCTTTAAGAGCAAAGAGGCTTTCTCAAACGCCTCTTGGGTGGCAAGAGGCTCATTAGCACACATGTTTTCTAAATTGAACTTCTCGCAATGCGCTCATTATTCGAATGACGAACGCCAAACTTTCTAATTAGGCTTCATTCGCCAGGCGCTTTTGAAGTTCAGAACATTTCTTTTTGTAGCATGCCGATTTTCATTATTGCTTGAAATATGTAAACATTGACGTCACAAGATATCCGCAAAAAAATTAGATGAAAACAAACAACATCTCTCTTTTTCGAACAAGCTATCTCTTGCAGTCCGGAGCACTCAACAAAGTTTCGTACATATTCTTCAGGACAATTTATTTCCTTTCGATTTATTTATTTCTGGCTGGCGCAAAGTGTAAATGGTATTGCCGTCTCAATTTTCGGTGACAATAGAGGGTAAAAAAAGAATCTTTCTATCAAAGGCTAGTAGGCCATTTCAAAACATGTTGTTATTCATTCCAACACAAATTATCACTTGTAAGGTACAAGAATGCTGGCTAAAGTTCGAGAAAATTAGTTTTGCATGAAACAATATAGAGAGAAATAATTGTACGACTTCCCTCCACATGTACTTACCGTGTCCCACTTTGCTTCTTGTCTTTCTTTCTCGAATTTTGCAAATTCTCTACGATCCTAAAACGCAAAATTAGTTTATATTCTCTTCTGTTATGATACACCGTCATACTCTAGATCGTATAGGTGGGCGAAACGTCACGCACGTGAACGTGACGTCGATTTTTAAGGACGAGAATCTGACCACAGAAAGAACGTATCAGTCTACGGTCTGGGTGCAGATTTGCATAACCATTGTCCGTTGCGATCGGACAGTTTTAACTTGACAACCGATGACGCTTTGATCCCAAAGAATACTGAAACACGAACATGAAACTCCTGCGCTCATCACTTGTATTTTGAAGGATAAAAGACAGCGAGCAAGTTTAAGAGTTGAGCTATCGCGTATCAGCAATTGTGATTACGAATACGAATACGAATACGCATACGAATACGAATACGCATACGCATACGCAGCAACATGTGTATCTTGGCGAAACGTGGCGAGGAAATGAACCCTCCCCAAAAAGCCCTCAAGTGGTAGGCCTAGCGGACAGTCACTATGTCAGAAAGAAGACGCCTTAGGTATATTAAACGCGAGTTCGACGTTGCACCATTTTTTCTTGTGATTCTGGTACACGCCGTTTTTATTATTTGTGCAGATATTGGAGAATGTTCCCTGTATGGATGATGGCTCTGACTCTGATCATTATACCCGCGGTTACAAGCACAGAAATTCGTCATTTGGGCCGTGCTTCACGCACATGAATAAAAATGATAATGTCCTCATTTGCGGCGCGCACGAGGAATAAAAGCTACACGCTTTGCTTACTATACACAAATAGTGGAATGTTCGTCTACCTTTTCTCTGAGGCTTGATGAAATGCGTTTATGAAAATCAGGGCGCGTTTGCGCGCAACAAAAGAAATTCCGATCTCTTCTTTCTGCAAAATGTCTTCCACTAGTTGAAAGAGGGGGCTGGAAGAAATGGGGGGGGGGGAGGGACATATGAAGAAAACTTCGCCAAAAGCTGTCGAATTGCCGACGTTGCAAAACTTCCTGATTAGGAAATCCCCTTGCCTTATTTGTTTATTTCCTAGTCATAGTTCTTATAAAGAAAAAAAAAGTACTTATAAAGGGGCATCACTGCATTTTGACAGTGTATTGCCAAAAATCCTCTGACTCCTCCCCCTCCTCCCATTTCCTGAATGTTAGAAGGAAATCCGATTTTCATGGTTCTTTACCTGTATAGTTGCTAAAAGTCTCCAGATGAGAAGTAATGCAAGCCCTACTGCCAGAATACCAAAAATTACACCAAGTATAACCACCAGAGCATGCACTTCCGTGGGACAAACTGAGGTAAAGGAAACAATGTATAATAAAAAGTACTTTAGATCTGATTCCTTCATCCATCATCATTTTATGAAAAGTGTTGAGCATTTGACTCACTGATAATGAACTGATCTAAAGTCAAGTTCTCCTATTTAACTTATAGTTAAGGGGAATTATTATTACTGTAAGGTTTATAGATAAAAATGTTGACTGATTTAGCTATGTCGCTCTTTCTCTATTACTTCATTGGAAAGACGACGTAGGTGAGTATTGAATTGTGGGTTTAATAGAACACGTTCGATATATTAAAATTCCAACTTGGATCCGAGTGTCACGGGAATCAAAGAAAATAAATTAATTATTCATTTTTAAAAGCCGAAAGGGTTTCTTTTATGTTATTGCCCTGGGCCTGGGCCGGAAGGGATAATTTTAACATATCGAACAAAACCCTATTTTGATTTGGACTTTTTTCGGCTGCGCAGAACTCCCATATCTCGGATGATGCATGCTAAGCTTGTCAGTGTTTCCTGTGGTGATTGCAGGCCTGTTCCCCTATCCTACTCTCGTTTCGATTTTAGTCCCCAAAGACTCATTTTGAGCACAGAAAGCCCAATACCCTGACCTTGTACTTGCATGACCTTTACTGATCAACTGGCTAAAATTTTAATATAAGTGAGACGAGGGCTCCCTTTAAAAGGTAAAAGAATTTTAGGTCCAGATAAAAATTCTGTGGAATTCCAACTCGACTTTTATTCAATAGTACCTCTCTCCCGTTGGACATACACGTCGAGTCTATGGTCCTCGTCAGAGCGATAGGCGAACACGAACGTGCAGTCGTCTTCGTCCTTGTAGCTGCACATTTTCCCCATTTCTATAGTAATCAAATATACGTTTAGCACCAAATCGAAGGTAGCAATTGCCAGTTGGTCTCTATTAAAGCGAGTCAAATAGTCAACTCGGCGCTAAGGGAGGCCTCGTTGGTTGAACATCCATTGACTCTAGAAGAGTCTTCGTAGTCTGTTAACCCTATCCAGACTGGGGGGGGGGGGCTTTTCGAGCCCCCCCTCCAGTAAAATCCTGATTACTCTAAAACCACTGCAGCTATGATGGTGAAACTTCGTGACTTTTCCTAAAATTTATCTGGGGACAATTTGGTGTCAATGACATGTCAGTGTCAACGACCCAGTTTCCATGGCAACCACTTTTTGACATGCATGTTTTGCAAAACTCGAAAAAACGTGAATTTTTCATATTTCAAGCTTAATGTTGGACAGATTGCCCAATTTATGACGATCGGAGCTTGTACTCCTTAGTAATTTATGTACAGGCTAATTAATTTTTGACACAAAATCTTTGGGGGGGAGGGGTAGGGGGATTTTGTTCATTTTAACATATGGTCTAAAACTAGCTCTGGGATTCACAAGTTTCCTTTTAATTCACATTTTTGAATGTCAAACACTTCTTTGATGAGTATTTTGTACATTTTGACCATTTTTTTCTCATTGAGTATTTATCTGAAGAGTCAAATGGAAATTAAATGAAATCCAAGATGGCGGATCCAAGATGGCGGATCCAAGATGGCGGACAATATTTTCTAAAGTCGTCATTATGACACAAGTTTAATAAAATTTATGTGTTAATGTCACAAATTATTACATTTACATTATCTTGATGTTAATTAGTTGGCTTTTAGAGTATTATCTACCAAGTTTTTGGAAGTTAATTAAAATTACTTAAAAATTGATAAAACATTGAGAATGACGTCATTGTGACATCACATTTTGCTCCCACGTGACAAAAATAGGTGTGGTGATTTGTCTAAGGCTCATGGTCATTGTGTGAAAGTTTGATGATCATAGCCCCAGTGGTTCCAGAGATATAGAGGGGGGCCGAATTAGCCCCCCCCCCCCCCCCCCCAGTCACAGATGGTCAAAAAAAGCCCAGTCTGGATAGGGTTAAATATAGGGACCTACTCCTATAATAATAATGGTACAACTGGATAAAATAATTGCGACTATGAGTACTATGCATGGTCCTTACAATATTTTGCGCTACACTTAGTTATGTTCTGGTCCTGAAAGACAAACCTGTCGTCTCATTTCACCGGGTTATGTCAAGGTTATGAATCAAGTTGCAGAGAGACATTTCAATGTTAAAGGCCCATAAGCACCCAAGTCGCTTTGCAGGCTCACAGAGAATAAAACGCAGTTGAAAACTCTATGCAAATTTTCAGTTTGAACTTTTGAAATGCAAAGAACAATAGGAACCCCTTGGGACCCACTGTATCAGCCAATCACAGCTGTTGAATGACAATAGATCCAATTGAAAACAAAGCGCAAAGGTTCCCGTCGCGAATGGGCCTTTAAAACAATTCATTGACAACCATTACCACAGGTAAAATGGACATCTTCTTTCGTTTGGCCAGTCCAAACGTTTCGAAACCAATCCTTGTATTCGAACAAAGTGTTGTTACGGGCGTTGTCAAGGGGCCACTGTATGGCTCTCTAATACGGCATAAGTCCCTAGTAATGAGCTTACTGTCTAATGATTTCCCGGCCCTCGGGCAAATCTAATAAACATAAGGTCCGACAATAAAAACTCGAAGCGATTTCCAACTTACCAGGAGAGATCTCATCCACGACTGTAACCTTCATCACATCTCTACTGCACTTGTTCTCGCATTCGTACTGAAGTCTGCCTGTACCGAACGCCCTACACTGCACACAGTCTCTGTTGTCTGAGCAACTGGCGCAGCTCTTCAAAGAGAAAGCACAAATACCCATGACACTCGGCCTCAAAAACAATTAGCCGACCTTGCAACTATGTGGTCACCAAGGGCGACTAGATGTATGGTTTAGTGACCAGAAATTTCAACCTAGTAGCCAAATGGCGACCTCCTTTTACAGTATAAAAGTTTTAAAAAAATGCCCTTCTCACATTTAGCTGTCACAACAGCATTACTGCTATTTCCGTTTTCTGTGAAGTCTACGCCGACCAACAAACCGCGGTTTGGCTTCCATCAATCAAACGAGTGAACAACTCTAAGTTATTTCATGTTTTCTTAAAAACTAAGAAGAGCCATCTAGGCTTTAAACCAAATTTTTCACCATAAAATGCAATCTTAGAAAAAGACCATGCGTCTGTTTTAAAAGGTTTGATTGACGGAAGCCAAAACGCAGTTTAAAGTGGGAGTTAGCGCGCGCTACATCTTCAAGTTTGATTATTTCCCATAATTTGGAGCGAAAAATTATTATGAACATGGATATAATAAAGCGGTAATTGGCCTTCGTGTCGTTCAATTTTGGTCAGAAACCATACTTGTGATTTCAAATCGACCTCGCGCTGCGCGCTCGTTCGATGTTGAAATCACGCGTGTGATTTCTGACCAAATTGCACTCCACTCAGGTCAATTACCATTATTTAGTCAAGTCGAACTAGTGGTCTATTATCGATGCTGCGTTCTGATTGGTTAAGCTACTAGTAGGCGATACGTTATAGGCCTACCAGTAGCGAAAAGTGTCGGATTTGAAAGGCAGAAAATTACAAATGACCAGACCAGAAAACGTTTTTGGCTATACAAAATGACCTCAAGTGTGATTTGACGAAAACAATTATTCCTCTCGCCTTCATGGCCTCTGAGTCAATAGCCCATTTGGCCTTCGGACTCAGAGCCCATTCGGGTTCGAGGAATAATTGTTGAATGGCAATGATAGCAGGAGAAATACTTTTATACATGCAGGACGAAAAGACAATGGTAGAATTACTTTTGCAACTTACCGGGCAGTCGTTACAGTACGGTCCAATATAGGGTAAGGAAGCATTACATATACACTTCCCACACTCGCACTGGCCTCTGCCACTACAGAGAACCTGCAAATCAGCAACAGCAGCAGGTTAAAATGGGTCAAAATGGAGAAGTCGCTATTCTTGGGCTGCAATCATTGACACTTGACAAAGTGTAAGCAACTTTTCTTAAAGAACCCGTGTCCGATATTACTAGAAGACAAGCCAGCCTACGTGTGTAGGGATCTCTAAATAACGTTTTGGATTTGCCCAATTCAAATGAGAACATTGCTCTATATTCCCCAAATCAGCCGATGAAAATCGTATGTTGCTTGGCTGACAAAATGGTAGACTGCTTGTAGCCCCTTCTTCGGCGAACGTCTGTAAATCCAGGGAATTTGTTTTACCCGGCGGTGCGCTTCCACTCGTTCTCGTTTTCTATGAGTCAAACAGTCAACTCGTTAACTATCTATTGATTCATAGAAAACGAGAACTCGTAGTCTAAGAACTATTCATAAAATGAGTGGCCGTGTTCTATTGGCATATAGATAGTGAGTAGGAAACTTATAACATTGCAAGTTTCTTTATAGTAAGCGAGGGGTGGGTTTCTATTTATATTCGTTAGGCTTTCCTAAAAGGCCTAATTGCTAAACAAGCCAGCTCCCGAAGAGAAATCATAGTCGGTCTTACCCCATCTTTTATGCAAGCGTCGATTTCACGTGTACAGCTGCAGTCTGGACCCGTCCAATTACCATAGCATTTACACAGACCACAATCACACCTTCCGCGCTTTGGCCCTAGACATGTGTAAACAAACGAATTAGTCGGGTGGGCAGGCGATACGTTACTTATTGCGAGAAGATCTTGCTACATCTTGCTTTTCAATATTAGCACGGTAGGATATCCACACAGGGACACAGTAACAATATTGGGATTGGCTTCTTCATCTAAAGAGCTCTTCAAGAAGGAGATTAAAACCGTAGTAGTTGATGATTTAGACTATTGCAATTGTAGCAAATGCTTGCTACAGTCAGATTTCTGGGAGTTCAGTTTCTTGTTGTCATTTATTGTCATAAGTGCACTACAGTCAGATTTTTTCCGCCCCTGCGTAGGGCACAACCAATTATCATTTATCACTTTTGGAAACGTCCATTGACATAGAAGAAGGTTGATGAGCCTGTACTGTGGCGCTCTCTTCCATTTCTCACTCGGCCAATACGGCCAGCTCTAGAGTTTTTAGAAGTTTTGCCGCACTACACTCCATAAAATGAATGGCCTGGTATACAGGCTAACCCGTGAAACGGAAAAAACATACCTCCACAAATCTGGTCTAGCCGATCACGCGGGCAGTCTGTGTTACTGCACTGACAGTGGTCCCCATAGAAAACCTCTCCCGGGGTCTGAAGAGGAAATATCTAAGTATTTCTACTAAGCAAAGTAGCACTTCCTCTTCTCTTCTCAAACTCTTTAATAATTAAACAATTTTAAAACAAAGAAAATAATAAGCGTGTATGAGGTTTGGATACGTGGTCTTCATTTGCATAGATCTTATTCATTCTTTTTCTCGGCATTAAATGATTCATTAAAGAAGGTAAATCAAAAACTGGAGAGCATTTTTTATTAGGATTAGTCAACTTTTTTTTCAACCAACTTCTCCAAAAAGCTTAACTACAGGGGTACCTCTATTAAGCGGCCACCCACGGGAGCGAGCCAAGTGGACGCTTAATAAGGGCTGGCCGCTGAATGGAGGTATGTAAATACAGTACTTGAGTGACAATACATGATTTTGGGACTTTGAAAAGTGGCTGTTTAATAGAGGGTGGCCGCTTAATAGAGGTACCACTGCATTTGTTTTTACAGATACAATATCCTCAACATTAAAAGACACCGGCAAACTCAAAATAGGGAAATGAGTCGCAGAAAGAGGGAGATAACTGTTAAGCTGAGAGAGCACTCAGCTAGCTGGAGTCGCACTGGCTACGCATCTTACGCTACCTTCGTGCTCTCTCAACTATCCGCGTGCTTCCAGAACTGGATACACCTGGTTTCAATTAACGTTGCTCTGTAAAACGTAAAACCATGAACCATGCATCATAATGAAGACGCTATTTCTCGTATTTTCCTCGAGTTTGGCAAACCAAACTAAACTAAAAAAATCCCAATGGCACTTTGTTTATTACTTTGAGACACAATTTGGCGTGAACCGCTTCGTTTTAGGCAGGAATTACCATTACGACTGATGAAGCATGGTTGATGGTTTTACGTTTTGCAGAGCAACGTTAATTGAAACAGGTGTATACGCACGCTTAGCATGGACCATTCCTTTACTTTCATTCAGGCGGCCAAACTAAACGGTAGAAACTATCATACCGAATTTTAACATGTTCAAACTCTTTGAAAGTTGATGATATTCAATGATAGTACATGATAGTTGGTGGCCAAACGCGTGATAGTTCATGATAGCCGTTCTCTCGAATAGCTACGATACGAGGGCAGATATTAAAGCTTACAGGATATCATGGTTAGGAAATCGCGGACACAAATACCTTGCTCTCAGTGCATATACATTCCCCGCAGAAGCATTTGCCGCGACTGCTGCAGGTTTGACCAGTAGCATTGTTTCTGGGGAAAAATTGGACGTTCAATTTCAAAATCATATTCAAAAGGCGGATGGATCAACCCGTCCTAGAGTTGGTTGCGTTAACCCATAATTTGTACACTCAACAATTTTGAAGGTTTGTTACAAGGAAAGGAAAATATAACTGTCAGCATCATCTTGATATGGCCAAAAATTTTAGTTTCCAGGAAATCCCACATAGCACACACAAGACCAACACGGTTATATTGAGCATCATTATATAGCCGGGAAGAGTAATAGGTCATAGCATATTCACGATCTTACAGAGCTAATCTAGGGCTACAAACTCCGAAAGGTTCTGTACGCCCCGGCCAGGGCCTTGTAGCACGATGGGACATGAGTTAGCGTCCGAGTACAGTGAAGGCGATTTGAATTCGCTGCTGGATGAGTTAATGTATTAGAGATTATTGAACCGCTTTAAGCTTTTGCTACAAACTAAGTGATAAGGTCTCTTACTTTGGACATTTATCAAGGTCTTCTTCAGTGCCAGCCACACAGTTACATCTTCTTCCCGTCCTGAGGAAGCATTAGAGACCTTAAGCTGCGACGACGGCAACAAGGACGACAACAGCAGAGAACAATACATTTGATTACAGAGCACAATGCGCGCACGTGCAAATGTATGAAATATAATTCATTTCAAACGTTTTCTTCTGAACTAGGACGTGAAACCGCTAAGTTTTACGGTCAGACGAGAACGAGAGCGCGACTACAGATTTTGTCATAATTTTGTTTGACTTAATGCAATGGTGAAATGCAATGGTGAATTCCAAACTGTTGTTGCATATTGAGTAATATGAAAAACGAGTAGACGAAGTTCAGTGATACGTCGTCGTGCTCGTTGACGTCGTCGCTGCTTAAGGTATCTATTATCAATGCGACGTCAGCTTTTTACGACAACTTTGCGTGAAACATTGCTGGCACGAATCTGTTCTTGTTCCATTTCTATATTTATCTTGGGTGCGCCAACGATGTGATGGCTAAACGGCACGAAGGTTTTGATGTTAAAAGTGGACGCAAGTGAACGCAATTCATTTCCAGTTGAAAGGGCCAAACGGCTCGCAAGTCGATGCAAGTATCTAGAAACGTTCACTACTACGTACCATCCTTTATCGCATTTGCAAGTCCCACAGATTAATGATCCATTCGTCAAGCAATGCGGGTGTCTCTCCCCCTAAAGAAAATATTAAAACAATTAATTGCTGATGGTGGTGAACAATGTCACTACTGTTTTAATAATATTGTGGTAAAAATCAAAGTGATGGACCTAATGCCAATGGCAGTAATAGTATTGTTGGTTGATAAGCTCAGATAAATTAAGTAAATGATAAAAATTACTACTGTAATTATTATCAGGCCGTATAGTTTTGGTGGGGTTCGTATAATACGTACATGATACTCGAGTAGATCGCACTGACATCCACAAATGTACTCTAGATTCAGAGCAACTTCACCAAAGGCTGTACGGAGATTAACCCTTTTAAATCAACAAAGCACGAAATAATCAGAGAACGATAGAACTGAAAAGGTGACTACAAAGGAAGTCAAACCATTATTTATAAAAAAAAGTATTTTGTAAGGAATGATTTAGCCATAGAAAATAGCATGGTACTACCTTTTAGGCATCTTTTCTGAACATTCCACGGCGGTAACAGATACTTCAAATGTTACCTAGTAATGAAAGAAAAATCAAGCGAATATCATTTCAGGGGCGCCGCGGCGAGGGAGGGGCTTTACCTTGTTACCAGTTTAGCAGAAATTTAAATACATGTGTATTAGCCCGTTAATTTCATTATATCCTCTTCTTATAAGCCCCATCCACTTGGTCATGTAATTGAAACAATTGGTTAATCAACTTAATTTTGACGCTGCATATTTCAAAACTAACCTCCTCTCCTATTTTGACATTGCTGCAGACTGCAGTATCCTCGAATGTACCATCTCTGAAATAAAAACAGCAGCCCTTTTAAATTACAAGATTGTGCAAAATGGTTGAGATGAGGAAGAAAGAGAGCATTACCTATATCGTTCACATACAATTATTTCAATGAATTTTATTTTGTCATTGGTAGTTCTAGCCTGAAATCGCAGCAGTTTATTCCAAATTATGGCAGTCGGCTACGGCCGCAAGATGATGATGATGATGATGTATACTTACGGACAAATCGCTCTGTACGAAATGGTTACTCCTTCTGTTGTGTTGTCAGAGACAGTCTGAGTCTTGGCAATTTTCTGCAATGGAATTTTGAAGGCTGCATTCAGAGCTGCTTTTTTTTCTTTAAATAATAATATCCCCGAAAGCGACATAACTACCTCATAGGCATCTCTGATAAGGGTGACAATGTTTGACCCATCAGCTTGCAACTCTGCTGCAACGGCAAAAGTCTCGTTACCGAGAAATGTCTTGACCACCTGTGAAGCGAAAAGCAGCATATGCTCAGGAAATATTGAAGTGATGATAGGAGCGATAATAAATGATTGAAAAAAAAAAGAAACGGCTGATGGCGGAAAATAGACATTACTAACTGTAGATGGGATAACTATGATTGTATGATAGGGATGCTGGTGCCAGCTAGCGGTGACGCTGATGAAGGTGCTGATTATGACAAAGCATTCACGAAACGTTTGTTTGTTTAGGGGTCGGTGATGATGATAACGAAGGCAGTCACGTTATTGTACTTACATCATAAATTGACTTCTGATTTTGCGTGATGGCAAAGATTGGAACTAACTGATTTTCCAGAAGAATTTCTCGAATTTGACCTAAGGATGGATAGTCCTGTTAGGAAAAATAAATAAGAGAGAAAAAAGTGTGTTAAGAAAGCACTGTTCGATTTTCACCCTTTCTCGTGTTTCTAAAATTCTTGCGATTTTTTTTACCTACCATTTCAGTAGAGGCGTCGTATTCGCCGTTTTTCAAGTGACACTTTCCGTCATTAGGGGTAACGATGCCACCAAGCTGAGAAGAAAAAGCGCAATACGATTTTACTCTGTCTTAGTACTAGTGCCCATCATTTGACGAGTCTTACCAGGCCATCTCCTGCAAAATGATAACTCGCATCGGTTGTCAAGACCACTAAACGTCGTGCCACCTCTTTCTTCTCCCACCCGATCTCCTACAATAGAAATTATAGTAAACACAAACCAATGTTACTTCTTGAAAGCCAGCAAAGATAATGAAGGTACCTTATGGCAAACGGCAACTTGTAGTAGAGCGTCCATTCCTCCCTCGGGGTTGTCCACATTGGCAGAGATGTTTTGTGCTGCTACTTTGGCCTATTCAATGAATCGAGGCATCAGTGACATATATGTCCAGGCATGATTTGCTTTACCTTTAGAGCAGTTCACTAACATAACTGTAACATCATAATCAAATGTTTCTTCTTTTGTGGCAAACGAATTTTTGCTTTTCAAATAACTACTGTAGTTGTTTTTAATGATATTTTTTTTTTAAAAACAACATGCTCTCTTCCTGTTCTAAATAGATATTTATTTTATTGAATAATACTGAAAGTAAATTGTGCATACGACTATGTTGAAAGTATATCTATTCTTCGTTCTATTTATCGCATCGCACAATAGAACAATAGCATAAACAATAAGAACAATGGAGTCCATAGATGTTGAGTATCGTAAAGCATGGCAGGTATAGCATTTTGTGGAATGTATACCTCCATATGAAATACCCTGAATATAATTCATAGTTCCGATCAAACAATGAAGCCATTTCACGCTATCTGGAGATACCAATCAGCGATGGAAAGCTTCTCCCGCGGGAACTGATCGTGTCCCACAAACAGTATTTCAGGACTTCCGAAATCAGTCCGATTTGCAGCACTTTTTTGCCTTTTATGACAGTGTAAACTGAGATGATCCGAAGATAGAGTTATCTGGTAAACCTTAGCGGGATCGGAATATTTTAGGCCTTTTTTAAGGGAAAACCCTGGTTTGTTTTGTGGGACATAACAACAGTAACTATGGCTTTGAATGACAGGTCGGAACTATGAATTGATTACAATTGATAACTTTCGTATCACTTCTTCAATTATATTTTTGTTTCCATTACTTGAGTTTTAGAAAACTATACCTTTTCCAGAACTTTTCAAAGAATTGACAAATTTGAGGACGACATTATGCTAAGTACCTCAAACCTCCTGGGATCGTCGTCCAGTGGCAAGGTATTTCTGAAGCCAAAGGCGGGAATAGAGTTGACATCAACCTTGCCGCCAGGAAGCATGCGTGGATGGGCTACACTAAAAATTTACAACAACAGGAAAATCAAAATGGAGGCTAAAGACAAACAAAGCGAACAGCGCGCAAAATGATACGACCAATCGAATAAATGGACAGATGGCAGAGCAGACGCTTATTATTAAAACTTACATGGCTGGAATTGTGTTGATGTATGGTGCTACAGGTTTGTCAACGAACGTCCCGTATCCGAGACGAAAACGCGTAGTTATCTTGGACATTTCAGTTGCTGCGTTAAATAAAGAGAGTACAAAGATAGAAACTTAAAAATAGGATTGCAATAGGTTTCTGGGTAGCCTAAATTTCAGCCGTCCCTCGGCCGCCTCGGCCGTCCCTCGATCGTGCTTCTCTTTACAAGAGGAGACGCCTGAGTTCATCAGGAGATTTTCTCATCCATTTCGTAATCAATGACCACACTCATTTAGTATAATCTGATTGGTTGGTTCCGTTAAAGTCTTTATCGATGACACGTGCAGGTGAACGATTCCATGACAACGCACGGTTCCTCGAGCAAAAAAGCGTGCGAGAACTTCTAACAGACACCCAGGGCTTCACAACTGTTAAAGAAGACGTACATTATCTTTGAACAGTTTTTGTTGGCAGTGACAAATAATGGATACAAAAATCTTGTGGTGAATTCAGATGCCTCACAAGTGAGGTACGATCGTCTATCAAGAAACAGACGTCGTTTATGTCGATACCTAATCGTGCGTGACGCGGGTATCCTGTGTAGTAGTGCCAGGCCCTTGGGGCCAAAACAAAGATGGCGGCCTACACAAACAGATTTCTCTCCAAAAGTTTTGACGAACATTTTTAGGCAATAAGAGTAAGAAATTAGGGACGGTTGAAGTTCAGACTAGCTATGCGGAGGGTAAATTATTTTTGTTCTTTGTCCAACCATTAGTATAGAGGGTTAATAAATGACTGGTCAATAGACCTCCTCGGCTTGGGCGTATGCTGTGCCCATTTCTTGGGCGTATGCTGTGCCCATTTCAGATCACGTGACTTCATTTGAATAATCTTTCTTCGTTTGGGTTACTTCCATATGCATATATCCCTCGATGCGTAGCAGAAAAACAAAGAAAGACTACTCATGGGAATGCCACGTAATCTGAAATGGGAAAACATTACGCCAAGCCGAGGAGGTCTATTGGTCAGTAGGTCAGATACTGGAGTGAATGAGTAATTGGCAGGTTGGAGAGCTTCAGGAAAAACCTGATGCGCTACCTATCATTCTGCCCAGACTCGTGATCTGCTGCATGTCCTGGAACATGGACCCCGACACGTCCATCAGGTAATACAGATCCACGGGAAAGTTTTCCGGCGTCCGCATGGTCAGGTTGAATTTAGCAGGTAGACCTGAAAAAAAAAAAAACAGAAGTCAAATACATAGAGGGGTAGCGATTGTTAAATCCGAGCATCCGAGTGCCGAGACCCGCGTTTCAGAATCCGAGCCCGAGACTTTTGTCCGAGTCCGAGCATTAATGTCACTGGTCAGACTCACGCATAGTTGTCATGCGTTATCCAGTGGTATCATCTGACGGTATCGTGCTTTGCTTTACAAGAAAAAAAGTAAAAGATTCGAGATTCCGAAGCGGCGCGGTACAAAAAATCCGAGACTTCGAGAAGGACAAAATTTCGAGAAAAACGACACTCCGAGACGTGCGAAAGAAACGCCGAGATCCCGAGATTTTGTGATATTTTGCCCATCGCTTCCCCAACATAGGAGTCGATAGATGCTTCGGCCACCATACATTTCATTTGGGTTGTGGTTAGGCCACAACGTAGAAATTCTATTTTTACCCCTTTCTAGAATTACAAGAATTACTCGAAGGGTACACAGTCAGCCAGGCTAAGTATCAATTAGTATTAGTATAAATTATGAAAAATGATTGAGTTTGGCAAATGGAAAATTATAAAACAATTATAATTATATAACGAAGCCAGCGCCACCATCACGTCTATCCGCTCTAGCATGCGTCTAGAATATCTACATGGACGTCCTACTAGATAGCACGCATCTCGTGCTCTCTTGTAGTCGGTCACGGCACTAACTACAACGACGCAAATGACGCAGTAGCGTATTAGAGATTTCTAAGTACAAAAGAGCATAGAGTACGTCTTTTCTGAGGTGCTGAGATATATGACTTGGAATGTTTGACTGCAGGAATCAATTTATTTGTGCTATTGCGTAAAATTCAAACCAAATCGAACGCCAAAGATGTACTAGAAATTGTCAATACCTTTTCGCAAATGCAGCGTTAGATTTTGAGGAGAAAAGTTCGTCGAGTTACCAAGCTTTTTGTTCTACAATGTGAAAAGCAAATCATCATCATCATTATACCATGCATCACTGCTATCTATACGGGGAAAGGTTTGGGGGCCTTTGGTAAACTTTTCTCGAGTTGGTAAGTTCTAGTCCGTCAGAATTCCCAGTTTTGTATCAAAATGAATGACACTAAGGTGGACTCCAAAAGCGTGCCAGCAATTTTTTGTATGTTCAATATTTAGGATTTTATTGCCTCTTAAAGTTAGATAGCAACCGAAAATGCTCGAACTGAGAGAAAAATCGTCATTAAATTAGAACACAGAAAAAAAAATTGAAAATCGCCGGCACACTTTTGGATTCCACCTTAGGTAATTCATGATGATACAAAACTGGGTGGTTGTTCAGACAAGAAAATCAGTTTTTGGCAAATAATTATTGATTTTATCAACAATTTATTAATAGTTAATAGCAATATTATCGCTGTTTGCTACTTTTCAAAAGCTTTAAAATGATATATAATACATGTATCTATCTTGAACCTTTCCCCATACATTAAAATACCAAACATACAGGCCTACACAAGAACGCAGAACACTATAGGAAATGCATCTGGATGTTAAAATTAGTTATTAAAGAGAGTGGTAAATCAATTAAACTATGTGTTGTCATGGATTGTCACAGCTTTATAAATAAAATTAATAATTGGAGAAGACTACAAGACTCTCAAGCAAATGTACATTATATTCAATAGAATTTATTAATTTAATGACCTCTATATTCACTGTTTTGGCGACAATTCCTGTCCGACTTACCATATTAGCATCGTATTTCGATAGAGGATTAGTAATACTTTGGCATTTGTTTTCTCGATGGTTGGGTACAGTGTCACATCTTTTGGCAGGCTGTTCTCTTTTGAAGTAAACCTTGAATAAGCATGCAAAAAAGTGTGAGACATTCTGACTTGGGTTTCACTGCAAGATGCTGATTGGACAGTCTTTTCACATGGCGCCATTTCAGCTGCGATTTGAGGTGCGATCCGTCAAAATATGTAAAAGTTGCTGATTTTTTGGTTTGCAGCACGTTGTTCAACTTTGACTATCTGAACGCGTTTCTGTCAATCTTTTTTGGTGGCTCTAGTGTGAACACAATATAGAATTTTCATAAGAAAGATGCGTTGCACCAGAATACCCGCACCCCCTGTAAAGGCGTGAGCAGTGAAGGCATCGAAGGCTTGCTGCACCCGTTTGTGTAGTCTTGGCAACTTAGTTTTGTAATACATACCGGATCCTTGCACCATGCACATTGTGGCCCCCCTCTTATACATTCACTACAACTTCCCTGGAAACTTGTGCAGTCCTCTACTTGTTGGCCATTCACTAGAAGAAAAAAAGAAACTATTTTTAATGTTGCATGTTGGTCTCCTGAGACGTTTCGGCCCATGTAAAGGAATCCGCATTTTTTGTAAGCTTTGGAATCTGGAGCCTAGCTAAAGGAATCTCCAATCCAGACTCTGGAATCCAAATCTGTATGCGTGTATTTTTTCCCAGATAGGTACCTCTTAGAGGTCCGTTCTAGCAAATCAAGCAAATTACACTTGTTAGTAGCCTGAATTTCAGACGTATTTTCCATCGTAAGAAATACGAGTGAAAATTACGAGTGAAAACACGTCTTGGTGGTACCTTTTAGGGGTAAAATCGAAAGTTCCCGATGAGCACCCCCCCCCCCCCCGGGGGGGGGGGGGCATTTCTTTCAAAACCTCCCCATTTACATTGGTCCTCATTAACGGTTCATTAAGCTATGGTTATGCTGATTATGCTGAGCTTGAAGTAAATCATACAATAGACCAAATCGGCTAACGGTGTTTACATCTTGTTGTCACCCATTAAGAACATGTGATGATTCCTTTGGGTTTATACAGTTCTGCACATTCTTTCGTGCACTCGAGCACCCGGTCGGATGAGAAAGGTTTGACAATTGTATCACCCAAAGGAATCATCACATGAGCTGAATTGGATGGCAACACGAGGTATACACAGTTAGCCGATTTGGTCTATATGGAGCGAGATTTGCAAAAGTAATTTTCGAAATATTTAACTTCGGACCACCTTAAGTGATCCTTGGCTTACCTGTCTTTAAAAACCCACAAGAGCAGAACAAGAAAGTCAATAGAAAAGATGCTGTGTCGCGCATGATTCCACACGAATAGGTAGAAGATATTCCTTAGCTCCTGAAGAATCTAAACAAAATATTAAAAAAAACAATTACCATGGAATGAGTTCACTTATTACAGTTTAGGAATACTGGCGAGAAAGTGTGATTTTTCATTTCTAAAATATTTATCCCACTGGAAAACCGCGGATGGGGAACTTTGCTGTCATATAACTCATGTGTTCGCATAGCCTTGACTTCCGTACCGCTTTGTCGGAAGCTTGTAAGATTAGCGACAAAATTAGCACAGGCTTCCCGCGATTAACATCTGAATTACAGACGAGAGACAGCGCACACATTGCACAAAAGTTGGCTTGAATACAAGTTACCATATGCAAACTGACTACCATATGATTTGTGGCAGTTGGCGCCACAAACTGCGACTTCACCGATCGATCTTAACCACTTTTCACAAAGAGTGAGAAGGTTATCCGGCCTTTGGGGAGTTGTTCAGAAAACTGGAACGTTTTTCGTCCCTACTCGTTTGCATGACCGATATTGTATCAAAAGATCGCCTCATTATCGCGCCACCAAGAATTTATAAGAATTTCACGTTTCCTGGCCAAATCTGATCATTTTTTTGTTTTCCTGAAAATCGGGTGTGGCCGTGTTCTGAATTGATCGAATGTGATTTAAATTTCGTTTCTTGAATGGAAGACTCCATCAGCAAGTTCTTTGAACCAGGAAAGTGTTTTAACATATTAAGAACTTCTACAAGCAGTGCAGTACATATGCGCGCGACAGGCTCTAAAACGAAGGCTCTAAAAAGGCTATCACCAGAACCTCCCCCGCAAGGCCGACGAGCCGGCAAGCTCTTGCTACGAGAATACCTGACAAGATACATTTCTTTGTGTCAAGGCTACAAAATTAGCTGCGCGCGACAATGTTTCCCGCGCGTCTAAACAGGAAAACATACGTGTGTTACATGTGGCTTAGTTTAGCCAGGCCCTTAGGCCACTACGTCAATACGCATTATATTCATAACAATTTGGACTAGTCGCCTGGAATAACTTGGTGGCGTGGAGACGTTTATCCGAACTTGATTATTAAGTGGATGTGGGATCCACAGGCACCTACATTATAGATTTCGGAATTTCAGTCCTCCAAATGAGGCTTCGTTAAGGTCAACTTTTCCTTAAGAATGAACCGTAAGAATTATGTTTCCCCTGAAAAACATCAAGTACAATAAGAAAAAAAGTTGATAAGTAAGAGAACAATGACTTCAAAATGAAACTACACACACATAATAACAATATTGGTATAATCATTTTAGTATATCAAAATATATCTTGGGATATCTTGGAAGATAATCGAAATAAAAATGCTATACCGTGACCGTGTATCTATATAAGGCACTAAGCTGTGCTGTGGTCACGAGCCTCGCTGCAAGACTTGGTAGCAAATTACAGTCAAGTTGTTATGATAATATGTGACTGTGACGTCGATAAGTTGAGGGGGGTTTGAGGTAAAGTCAAAGAGGCCTCTCTTCTAGGAATTACAGGGACTACAAGGGCTTAGATACCTCTAGAACAGTCACCTTTGCTTGAAACACAGCTCTGACAGCTCATACAGAAACTCCAAAGCATGAGATAAGACTGAACAATAGCGAGTGAAATGCATGTTGAAAAGTGTGCACACCAACTGGAATTAATAACTGATTGAACTTACTGCTTTTGTAGAAGGATAACGTCGACTTTTACTGTCATTCAATTCTGCTTTGAACCTAGGCCTTCATCGAAACTGTACATCTGTTGGAGCACCACAAGAAAATGACGGGAGTTGTCCAAATGTCGAGAAGACGCGTCTAAAAGATGGCTGCCAATTGCTGTTACTGGACGTGATTGAAAAACAGAAAAAAAACTAAAGGTCATTCTCGTCACAAACTAGGGCGGGAGCACTGTTTTCATTTACTTCAACCAGACAGGATAAACTAACGATTCAGACGTAATTTGAGCTGATATAACAAGGTTTTGACCTTCATCTTGTCACATAGAGAGAAATTGTAATATGTAATAATTAGTTAGCAATTAATGAATCCCGCTGCGTATGATGTGGAAGATTATTCAGATCGAGGGGGTGTTATCCATCGAGGCCAATACGAAGGTGTGGATACTTACCGCCGGAGATCTGAATATTTCTCCACATCACTTACGAAAGCTGAATTTGTTTTATTATTCATTGAAATTTTTAATTGTTTTATTATTCATTGAAAAGAACATCCCCGCTTTGCTTCTTTAGGCAGGCAGTTTTGCCAGCCTGCCTACAAGTGCGCGACGTCACGCGTGCAATAATTTTTCAACTTATCCAATCTTTGACGTCATCGATGGGATAAGTCGCTCGCCTTTAAAACATCAAGAAATCGCCGGTGGTGCTCAACCAATCAGAAGCGCGGAAATATGTTGAATGAATAATAAGACACATTATTATCCGATAAATATTACGCATACGAGTCTGTATACAACTTGGCTACATTTCTCAATTTGCCGGTATTTTTAATTTTTTTTTAGAGAACCATTAAAATCCAGACAGTACTATATTGACTATACGGGGATGATCCGTCGCGGCAACGGTATTCATTTTCCGATATTTCGTGCCTATGTCATAAACAGGGTACGAAAATTAGCGGTTATTCTGTCATAAACAGGGTCACATTTTGTGAGCTCGAGCGGAACACCCCTACCCAACGTCGAGTATAGTTTAGCTCAGGTCATTTGGAGTTGTGACTTGTGAGGTTTCACAAAGGGTGCAATGAACGAGATACATTTTAAAACACGTTTAGCCGGAACATGACTCAGCCCTAGTGTGGACGCACTAATAGTGCCTCATCGAAAAATTCTGCGAACATTGGGCAGTATTTTTGGGTAGCAAGAATTTTTTACGAACCGCGCGCGGTCCAGCAAACTAAAAATTAACTCATCGATTCATTTAGGTGCATACATTTAGAGCGATTTTCATGACTGTAGTGAAACCAATCGCAAAGTGATTACGGCCGATTCTGAACAAAACGTATGGCAGTGATTACAAAGTAATTGCGAATTACTCACGACAGTCATCTGAAATCCGCGCTATTTATTATTTTTCACAACTGATATGCATATGTGCGCTCCCGTGTACAGATAGCTATGCGCCCGTGCAGTGTGGAAGCTTTTTATATTGATTACATTAGAGACAAGTGCAGAATATATTTAACTTTAAATTTACTTTTTTATATAAGAACTGGGTTTATAAGCACGATGAAGCTGAGATTGTTCTATTTTGTAAATAAATTGATTGATTGACTTGGCACACTTCGCTGCGCTCACCTCCCTGAGATATCAACATTTGAACACTCGAAGATAAATTCCATACCCCCGTGCGCCTATGTATTATTCTCTATTTAATTTTCTATGGTTTCTTTAATTTGAGGACAAATATCAACAGGAGTCTTGATGTACATCTTGCATCACTACATGTGCGTAGCGAAAGTTCTGGCGTCATTCACCCTAGGCGCCTACCTGGTTATAGTCGTTGGGGTGTGTATTCTAAAGAACATTTTGGGCTCAAATTGCTAAAAAACGTTACTAACGTTCTTATGAAAAAGAGTGTCCTGATCCATCTCACCCTACCCATAATGCATTGCTTTGTATTTGTTCACATGATGATTTATTACCATCAGAAACTAACTTGGAGCGGTTTTCATATGACTGTAGTGAAACCGCTAGGTAATTACACGAATTCTGAATTGCGAATTTCTCACGACCAGTCATCTGAAATCCGCTCTAATGCAAAGGAATAGATCGATCCCGTCTTCGTATTAATTAATAACCAAACAATGGGCAGTTTTCCTTATGAAATTCAAAATGTCCGAGCAACCAGCTCGAAATTCGAAGATTTTTAATGAATTCTTCAGCTTTTCGTGACGAAAATATAAAACCCATCTACTATGAGCAAACTTCTAAGGCCTCCCCTCTAACACTTTCCTGCAATGGGTGTATTTTCCATGCTCTTGCTATGTCAAAGTACAATTTTGGCTTGTCCGACGTAGCAACAGTAACTAGGGAGCTGAACAATGAATGCGGGATCGGTCAAGTCTAATATTACGAGTTTCCTTGCGCTTGCACAGTAATTTATAGATTTAGCCACTGGCTAAAAGCGGAGCTCCGGGCTACATATTTTTCTGACCAGGCAATTGCACCCCCTTGCCACTAAGACAACTTCACCCAAGTTTGGTTGTCGGAGATTCATCCCTTCCCGAGATATATGTTTTTCTCCTATTTTGACGTCATTGATGACGTCATACCACGTGACCAGGCAGTTGCACTACCCTTGCCACTAACACAACTTCCCCCAACCAAGTTTCAATGTCTGAGCTTCATCCCTTCTTGAGATATGAGAGTAATAAACGTAATGAGTCTTGGTTTACCTGTGGTGGGGCGCGCAAGCCGCACGCACGGACGCGCCAGCGATACTATAATGGGAAAACCGCTGAACCACGAAAAATAAAGTCGATCGTATACCTATATTGTATTCTTCCTGCGATACCTATGGTGCTCCGCTCTGCGGCCTTCGGCCGCAAAGGAGCTCCGCTAAAATGCTCTACTGAACATGTTTTGTCGAGTCTCTGATATCAAAAGTGGCGGCGAAGCAGTGCATTATGGGCAGGGTGAGACGGATCCTTTTTAAAGAAAGTAAAAACTCGTTCTCAGGCTGCCGTGATTTTTGAAAAGTGAGTTCGGCTGAAATTGAAGTGTTCTTTAATTTGAAAATTGACTGCTGATTGATCAGTAGCAGAAATAATCATCGTGACGTCATGGTGTATTAACTTTGTCGATAACAATCAAGAATCCTGTTATGTTGAGCATATTTGAAAAACATGACAAGGATGAACGAAAAAAACGTTGGAACGCTTGCTGGCCACTTCTCTGACAAGAAAATATAGCTCAAACCGCAATCCAATTCCATAGTCCTCTTGATAACAGGTCAAAAGAACCTAGAATTGCATTTGTCTAACAATTGAAATGTTTTTCCATTAATCTGGAAGATTATTTTGTTTACTAGTCCGGCGGATTAGAGCAAATTTTCGAGGAAATTGCGCATTTTAGGCTAAAGCTCCAATTTTTTGACAGGTGATAGTTTTCAATGTATTTTTAAATCGTAGATATGGAGGCACGCTAAAAAATTTTCGTAGCGAAAGCTAGGGAGGTTTTAGAGTGAACTATTGTTTAGCTCAATAGCAGCCATTTTGAATGCTTTGTTATTCAAATGAGGTTTAGAACTTAGCTTTGCGAACTTTCAAGTTGTTCTCTAGACTGCACAGCCATAGCAGCTCAACATTTGCTAATTCTAAACTATGGATTGGTTTGACTGACTTCGGTTGAACGTCTCCTTAGAGTTTTGGGTGATTATTAAATGTCACGACCAGTTTATTGGGAATGTTTATAATTTATATTGTAAAACAATAGCCTGACTGAGATTTGATAAAATGTTTCAAGAATGACCAACAAATTCTAAAAAATATCAAGATAATTGGTACCATGTGTCAAATATGTAAAAAGAAGCTTGTCTCTGAAACTTTCACATGATATTTTCTACCTAGTACTGTGCTATACTCTATAAACACGGACGATAGAAGATTTCACTGAGTGCCGCAGAGCTCATGAATAACAAGGGATTCAAAGATGGCTGCCAATGGCAAAACAATGGTTCACATTAAAACTGGTCTAGCTTTTACTACGAATAAAATTTAGCGTGCCTCCATATCTTATCTTTAATAAACTACTAAAAACTATTGACATGCAAAGTTTGGTGTCTTTAGCCAAAAGTGCGCAATTTTTACGCTAATCCGCCGGACTATACTACGGGCAAATGAACATGTGTTTTCACGGTTACAATTTTACTTATTTTATGTCCACGGTGGACGAATATTACGCGCGCGAGAGCCCTTTAAAGAGTGTTGCATTATCGGTTTTAACTTTCACAGTTTGAGGGAAATATGTGATAAACAATCCAAAATAAAGTATGACGCACTTATCGGTCTCGCTCATTTTCACATTCTATTGAAGTTGAAGAAACCGAGCTTAAACTTCTTGGGCCGGGGGGGGGGGGGGGGGGGGGGGGGGTCTTCCTCACACAGCACCTCACGGCACACTGTGCGTACGGTCCTGAGTTCGAATCCCGGATCGACCAACCGTATTGACTTTTCTCTGTTCCGAGTAGCTTGCTTATAGCTTTGAATTCCTTTCACCTGGAGCTCTAATAAGAGAAAGGGGTAAAGTGGTGCTTCGTCGACCTCAGGTTTGTTTTTGGTCTCAGCAAAAAGTTTTTGGAATTCTCATGAGTATGTATTCTTGTGTGAAAACAGCTGTTAAACTGAGCCAAGGAATCACGCCCTTTTTCCCGTCAGATGTCGGAGTTAAACAGGGTTGTAATTTAAGCCCTTCCTTATTCAACTTGTTTATAAACGATTCCGGAAATTTTTGATGGATCATCCTGTGATTCCGTTACTCTTGGCGATACAAAATTGAATTGTCTTCTTTATGCGGACGATTTGGTAGTTTTATCTGAGTCTCAATCCTGTTTACACAATTGTCTTCGCAAGCTGGAAGGATATGTAAAAACTTGGAAGTTGCGTGTTAATTTAAAGAAATCTAAGGTGTTGATTTTTGGTACTCATTGTCAGAGACGTTCTTATTCTACATCTAGTTGGAAGTTTAATGGGGAGTTATTAGAATGTGTGGAGGAGTATACTTATCTGGGAGTGAAGTTTCATTTTGCAGGGGGCTTTAAGCTAGCTCGTAGAATGTTGTTAAATAAGGCTTTGCGGGCATATCACAGTATTTTCAAAAGTTTCTCTAGTATTGATAATGTTCCTGTGAAGGTGCTGTTGAAGCTTTTTACGGCGTTGGTTTCACCAGTTCTGTTGTATGGGTGTGAAGTTGGGGACCGTACGTTTTAGGTAACGTGAGTAGCTTCGATGAATTTAAGAGAAAGTTCTTTAGCACCGTGTCAGATATGGAAAGATTACATCTGAAATTTGTAAGCGCATTCTTGGTGTTCACAATAAATCCGTTAATTTAGCAGTTTATGCGGAATTGGGTAGGGTTCCAATGATTGTACAGTTGTCTGTTTTGCTGGCTAAGTACTGGTTACGGCTAAAGGACTCTTCGTATAAGGATGAGTTGGTGGGAAAAATGCTAGGGTTTGTATTCAAACAGGAGCGCAGAATGTTAAATTTGTTAATCACTTGTTAGAAATGTGTAATCTGAAGTCGTTGGAGAATTTAGACTTTTCAGTTGGCAAAAGTAATTTTTCAATAATTTCAAAGTACATGAAATCTGAGTTATTTAAACACTTCGGTGTAACGTGGGCATGCCAGATTCAGAATTATAGTAAATTGCAGACTTATAAACTTGTTAAACCAAGAATGGGCTTTGAAAAATATTTATTGCACGTGGCTAACGTTAAGTATCGCCGAGCAGTAACTAGGTTAAGGATTTCAGCCCACAAGTTACCCGTTGAGTCTGGACGTTATGACAATATCCCTTATCAGTCCCGAATTTGTAAGCTTTGTGATTTGAATGAGATAGGGGATGAATTTCATGTTTTCTCTCGTTGCTCAAAGCCCGCTTTAGAAGTGGTGCGTAATGATTTTATTGAAAGATTGATTGAGGTTAATCAAGTATTTAGTAGTTTTAGTCAGAAAGATATATTTTTGTACTGTTTAGCAATGGTAGATGATTCTATTGTAAACTTAACAGCAAAGTACATTTACAGCATCATTAGTATATTTCAGGAATGTACGGTTTAGTTTTTTTTTTTTTAGTTTTGCTGCTCTTTATTATTTGTATATTTTTATGTTTTCGTTTCCTATGTACCTAAGAAAGGTGTCCAGGAATAAAGATTATTATTATTGTTGAATTACTCGTTACGAGTTATCGACGATAAATAAAGGACTTTACTTTACTTTACTCTACCTCTGATCTGACCAGATTGCCCTATCAGATGCGCAAGGAGGGTTAAAGGATCAGCTGCATTATTTAACTTTTCGCAGGAATGGACAATGTAAAAAGTAAATAAAAAAAATACTTATATGTGGATGTGTAACTATTTCTCACATTCACATATTATTGATGGTATCACTTAGTACGCAATCATACCAAGGTCCCGCAAAGGTCAACACGTTGCCTCTCCTAGGTAATTGCAGCTCTTCTAGCCTTGTCAAGTTAAGAGTAAAGATTTTGCCGTGAGGCATGTTAGCATAGTTATTGTCATGGTAACCTAAGGTCAGTTATGCTTTTTGGCTGGAATAAAACCTTTGTCTGTTATTAAATTGATTGATGTTAATCAATATGATTAGGATTTCCTTTCATATCTCTACCGTTAGGAGTAAGGAATTCCATTTCTGTTGCTTTTATTGTAATTATTGTCTTTTTCGTTTAGATTTTCATGAGCCAAACCGATCAATAAATAACAACAACGGAAAAGTGCGTTTCAAAGTCTGGCCGCCATAAGATCAAAGTTCTATAGATTTGTTTAGATTTATCTTTGTGCGGTATCTAGGTTCACTTTGTGGAATGCAAGACTACAACACAGTAAATGTCAATGGGGATCAACATATCGCGCAAAAGGCTCCACGACGACGACAACACAACCAAACTAGATTATTATTGAATAGTTTTGCCAACGCGGGAAAGAGAGTTGCAAACACAATAGATGGACACTCGGAATTACCGAACCACAGTCCTTTCTAGCTATAACGACTATAACTAAATCAAATAGTTGCTAAATTATCAAATACGATTAACGTTACCGTTGCATAACCGCGTTTCTAAAGTTTCCGCCAAAATCATGTTCGTTTAGGAGCGAAAGCCCAACTGGTTTTAGGTAAGCATGTCATTGTAATCTTTTCCTGTCATTTTTCACCATGTACGATTTTTCAAATCGAAGCGTCAATTGCTGAATTTTCAGTAATTCATTGTTAAGAGAAATAACATCTCACAGGCAACTCTAGCGGAAATACACAAACACGAAACAAACACTGAACAACAATAACCAACCTTTCAATAAATGGGTATTTCTTTAAGCCGATTCAGGTTTTGCTTTTTGGGCCAAAATGTAACCGTCTTGAAGTGCTTTATGGCCTGCCAATTCAGGGTGAATTTCCAAGTCTAGAGTAGTAAAGCTCACGATAAACTGCGATGTAAACGATATAAAATACCTTCGTCAACACAACGATAAAGAAATGATAACCTTTCGAGGCGTTTCTGACCTTATTTTCAAGGTTCAAAAAAAGTCACACGCAAAACACGTCACGAATTAAAACTGATTAAAGATGAGTTTACTCAAGTTACTTGTCTAAGTCGGTGTTATGCGATATGGCGACGAAGCGATGTCACTCGATACTGCACTAATTCCGTGTTGGCATAGATTGCGTAAAGCAATCGGCCATGTTCGAATAGGCCAACGCCTACAAACAATAACCTCAAGTCGAGGCTTTCTTCTAAAATTACTGCCATTTGGTAATTCCGAAGGGATGGGGGGGGGGGGGGGGGGGGGGGGGGGGGTCGAAGCTGGATTTCTTAGCTATTGTCTGGGCTCATTTCCTGCCGGGCTAAATTATAATTTTGAATCCTTCCAGCGCTCCTAAAAACAGGGCTGAGATCTTCTCCATTGGCCAGACGGATTATATGATCTCATAAAATCACTCGTATCGAAATAACCTGTTTTCACTGGCTAATAAACCCAGTCAATTTAGTGCGACAGAATTAAGTTCGACGTCTAAAACTAGCCTAACATATCTAATGAAATCCCGGAACAAAACGTTTAGTTAATAAACGTTTCTCAAAAATGGTACAGTTTCTCTATGGGTTTTTCCTAAGCCTTAAATATTCGATCCGCAAAAAGTAACAACTAGGCTTTCCAAGCTTGGTCTAGCTCATTC
>CM066923.1:18643499-18740570 GCA_033964015.1 Scolanthus callimorphus | reverse complement strand
TTTTGTATCTGTATATGTCTGTGATATACTATAAGTGTTTATTGTCGCTTTTGGGATGTCTGCTATTACCAAGGAACAACTGGCCACCATTTTGGAGGAGAAATTGGAACAAAAATTAGCTCCTTTCAAGAACTCGTTTGATCAGTTAAAGAAATCGGTAGAAGAGGCTAAGGATCTTCTAGACTTCACTAGTAAGCAATATGATGACTTGCTTAGTAAAATCACTGTGTGCGAGGGCGAAAATATGAAATTAAGAAATGAGAACATCATTTTGAAGAAAGCTCTGGGAAGCCTGGAAACTTCGGTCAGGTCTGTGACGAAGGCGAACAACGACCTCGAGCAGTACACGCGGAGGGAGTGTGTTGAAATACGGGGTGTACCTGAGTACCCTGAAGAATCTACAAATTACATTGTGAAGAAATTGGGAAGTATTATGGGTGTTGAGATTACCGATAATGACATATCTGTCAGCCATCGCCTTCCCCCGTCGAAGTCCTATAAGAGCAAGAAAACTGGTCCATTGCCTATTATTGCAAAGTTCATTAAGCGTGACACGAAAGATGCATTTTATCAGGCAAGAATGAAACTCAAGGGTAAGACATCAAAAGACCTGGGATTTCCAGATGAGTATAACATGTTTATTTCTGAAAGCCTCACTGCTGTGAACCGGGAGGTGTTTAACCAGGCACTGAAAGTCAAGAAAGATTTGGGCTACAAATATATTTGGACCACAAATGGGAGGGTCTTCATGAGAGCAACAGAGCAGTCTCCAGCCATGTTGATTAGCTGCCTGGATGATCTTGTGAAAAAAATCAAGAATCAACATGGCAACCAACATGGTTCTGGTTCCGCATGTGTGGTTGATACTGAGGAAGTGTAAGGAAATGGAATGGAACACGAGGATACGTCTGTGAGTAACTGTCCTAAATGCCCTGATGGCATTGTTTGTTCCTCTGATAGAGAACGACTCCATGAATACTCTGCTTTACCATCGCTAAGCATCAGCTATGTTGACAATGTGTGCCATTTGACTAATTTAGATGCTGATTTGAATATGCCAACAGACAGTAATTTTAGCTACTATACTCTTCACGACTTTCATGGTAATTCTGATATTTCTGAGTGCTTTTCAAGTAGTCATGCATTTTCCATCCTAAATTCTAATGTTAGAAGTTTATCAGCTAATTTTGAGGACTTGTCTACCATGTTATCTGAGTTATATTTTCCTTTTTCAGTCATTGGTTTGACTGAAACTAAAATTAAGGTTGGTGAACAGCCTTTAAACAATATAGAGTTGCCTGGATATAGTTTCTTTTCGCAGCCTACTCTCTCTAATGCTGGGGGTGTTGGCTTCCATGTCAAAAACGGTTTACATTTTACTGTTCTATCTGAACTTTCATCGACAACTGCTGATTATGAGGCTCTTTGGATTGAAATACAAAACAGCTATAGCTCAAATATTCTCTGTGGTATTATATATAGGCATCCAAATGGAAATTTGGAAAATTTTCTGGAATATCTGAGCTCTACTGCAGAGAGAATTGACCGAGGGAATAAATATTGTGCAATTTTAGGTGATTTTAACCTCGACCTCCTCAAGGTTGAAAATCATCAACCAACTGATGATTTTTTAAATAGCATTAGTTCATTTTGCTTTCAGCCTCAGATTTTGCAGCCAACAAGAGTAACAGATCATTCTGCAACACTTATCGACAACATATTTTTCAATTCATTAGAGCACTTCACAATCAGTGGTAATATAATTTATGATATCACAGACCATCTGCCAATTTTCTCATTTTTGACAAATTTTCATCTCTACCAAATAATGTCAAGTTGTATAAAAGGGACTATTCAAAGTTTAACCCACAGTATATGCTAAGTGAATTTCAATCAATTAACTGGCAAACTGTATTTTCAGATCATAATCCCTCCACCATGTTTAGCTCCTTCTATAATACGATTTCTGTTATTATTGATAAGCATATTCCTGTTAAGCAACTTTCTACAAAGGAGCGTAATTTTCTTTCAAAGCCTTGGATTACTCCTGCTATGAGGAAATCAATCTATATCAAAAATAATTTATACAAGAAATTTATTAAGACTAAATCTATATATAGTCACACAAAATTTAAGTTATATAGGAATAAGCTAAATCATCTCCTGAAAATCTCAAAGAAAGAATATTACAATAATTATTTTTTTGAAAATGTTAGTGATAGTAAAAAAATATGGAAGGGAATTAAACAAATAGTAAATTTTAAACCTCAGACTAGCACAAAACAAATTAAACTTAGAGTTAATGATCATGATATTGCTGAACCAGTTGAAGTTGCAAATACCTTCAACTCATATTTTTCTAGCATAGGTAAAGACTTAGCTAAAGCAATCCCGACAGTACAAAGCTCCCCCATGGCATATTTACGTGATCGTCCTTGTAGTAGTTTCTTTATTTTTTCAACTACCTCTCATGAAATTGAAGATGAGATCTCCAAATTAAAATCAGGAAAAGCAACAGGGCCCTTCAGTATATCGGTAGATGTCCTTAAACTGTTAAAATCAGTTTTATCTAAACCATTAGAGATTTTATATAATACCTCATTTTCATCTGGCATTGTACCAAATGATCTAAAGTTAGCTAATGTCATACCTGTTTTCAAGAAAGGCTCCCAAACTTGTTTGTCCAATTATCGTCCTATCTCATTACTTTCTGTCTTTCACAAATTGCTTGAGAAACTCATGTATAATAGATTAATTAATTTTTTGGAGATTCATGGAACTTTATTTGACAAGCAATTTGGATTTAGGTCTAAACATAACACTGACCATGCTATATTATCTATAGTCGACAAAATACAGAAATCAATAGAGGACCGTAGACATTCTTGTGGAATTTTTCTTGACTTTAGTAAGGCATTTGATACTGTGAATCATAAAATATTGTTAAAGAAGTTAGAACATTATGGTGTAAGAGGAACTGCAAATGATTGGTTCAAATCATATCTTGATAACCGACAACAAGTTGTTGTAGTAAATAATGTAACGTCAGAAAGGTGTCCTACGTCATGTGGAATTCCATAGGGATCTGTCCTCGGCCCTCTATTGTTTCTATTGTACATTAATGATTTTCATCACTCCTCAAAAATGTTTGATTTTCATTTATTTGCAGATGATGCAAATTTATTTTGTGAGCATAAAAATCTCCAGTTACTTCAAAATAACATAAATGTTGAGTTAATTAATATTCATACTTGGCTATGTGCTAACAAACTTTCTTTAAATATTGAGAAATCAAACTTTGTATTATTTCATCCACCACAAAAGAAATTACAAGATTCTACTTTTAATCTATTATTGTCTAATAAGCAATTGAAAAGAGAATATTGTATTAAGTACCTTGGCATTTTAATTGACTCACACCTAAATTGGAAAAAACAAGTAGAATTTATAGGTAAAAAAATAAGAAGAAGCATTGGGATTTTATGCAAGTTAAGACATTTTGTTGACTTAAGTATTTTGGTGAAATTATATTACGCTTTAATCTATCCTTTCTTGACTTATGGCATTATCATTTGGGGAAACACATATGATACAACTCTTAAACCAGTATTTATACTCCAAAAGAAAGCCATGCGTATTATCACTTTTTCTCCGTTTGATAGGCATTCAAGTCCTTTGTTCAAATCTCTTCGGGTAATTAAGTTTTTGACCTTGTTAAATTTCATATTTCTATTTTTATGTACAAATTTTATAACCATCTTCTGCCTACAACATTTCATTCCTTTTTTACTAGAGTATCAAGTGTCCATAATTACAATACCAGGCTTTCAGCAAAACAGTCTTATTATCTTCCCTATGCGAGAACCAACTATGGTAATTTAATATTCGTTTTCAAGGCCCAACAATTTGGAATACTATTGAAGCTAACATAAAGTCATCATCATCACTATCTATTTTTAAGAAAACACAAAAGGATAAATTTTTCGAAACATATTAGTTTTTTGGTTCTTTCTCCTATATCTAAAGTGAAGGAAAGCATTCATCCCTTAATCGTGCATTAAATGTTATTTTTGTTTGTTGTTTGTTCATTTTTGTATATGTGTTCGTGTGCCGACCTATATTTGTATTAAATCTATATGTATATAACTGGCTGCCTAAAACTTTTAACTCTTTAGTTATTCTAGGTAGCCAGCCCTCTTTCTTTTTTCCAAAACTATCATTATAAAACTTTTGTAAATTTTTGAGGAAATAAAGACTTGTTGTTGTTGTTGTAGCTGAGATATAAATAAAAAGTATTACCGCTAATAAAGATCAAAATAAGCTAGTCTATTGCCTGCGGCTCTTGATTTTACAACGTTCTCGTGTCTCTCCCAACATCACGCGTCCTCTATGTGAAAATGTTTACAGAAAATGTGCTTGGACTTTCGTGGCAACATCTCAGAAGACAACATCTCCATCCAACACTTCTACACCTGGCATTCCGACTTCACCCAGCATTCCGACTTCACCCAGCATTCCGACTTCACCCAGCATTCTGACTTCACCCAGCATTCCAACTTCACCCAGCATTCCAACTTCACCCAGCATTCTAACTTCTACACCCAAAGCTTCATCCACTACCTCCAATGCTGCAAGTAATGAAGGTAAGCCTGCTTTAATTAGTATTCAGTGTTGTATCAGGGGTTACAGGTGGTATCACCAAACTACTTGGAGAGCAGGGATTGTAAGCCAACCCTATGAATAATTTATTAATATTATGAGTACATCTGACTACGCTGTTTTTTAAACACAAGGTTCCGCTATAAAAGGAATAGCTCCTCCCACTTTCACATGCAAATTTACAATTATAATCAGAACACTGACATGCAAGAAGTCACAAATTTATCAGTCTCTTAAATAAAATCATTTTTGCACAGATAACAAGGCATTGCTGTTTAGAAAACTTAGTTATTTGCTGTTTACTCACGTTAAAGGTAGAAATTTTTAAATTTCATGCTATCAATATTCTAACATATCTGCATAAATTATTCTCGCACTGTGATGAAAATGCTCATATTTTAGAGAGCACACAGCTTGGTATAAAATTATTTTACGATGATTAGAAACACAGGGCTTAAAATTGCACCTGATACAGGTGTAAATATGCCTAAAAAATTTCACTTTATGCCTAAAAATTTTCACTTAGGCATAAAATTGCGCCTGAAAGGTAGCCAAAAAAAAAATCAATTAAATAAGGGATCCTGTGCTAAATTTTTGAGGATTAGGCCTAAAATTTCAGCTCAAATTTTTCTCAATTTCGAGCCCTGAAAGATTTTAGGTAAGATATTTATTTTTGATTTGATTATCAAATTTTGAATTTAGCACTCAAAGCAATGTTCTGACATGTTGAGTCTTTGGCAGCTAATTGTTAACTGATTGTTCTCAAGGACAGGGCTGGGAGGAGATATTCCTTTTATAGCAGAACCTTGTGTTTAAGCACTTGCAATCCCACTGGTATTGCAAAGGAATTGCTTTTTAAAATTTTAAATAAAACAGGTTTTCGTTCTATTTACTCTTTCATTTTATGTGTTCTAATGCTACACTTGTATATTTATTTTAGCTACTATCACTGGATATGTACATCAGTTATCAGGAGTAAAAGAAGCCCATAATGAATTCAAGACATCTTACTTCAATTTCAAACTACAGACTTCAGCAGATGATTGCTATCCTGTGGTATGTTATTCGCCTGATAAGAGAAGGGACCTGCTCAACTACCATCAACACCACAAGTCAGTACAACTGCGTGATGGACAATTGAGTCCCAATAAAAGAAATGCTACGAAACTGGAATTTACCTTAAAAAAGAAGTCAAAGCTTATGTCTGCACCTGTAGACTTTGCCTATGACCCTGTTTTCGAAAATAACCTCGTCAGCCTGAGTCAAATACCTTCATTATCACCAATGGACACAGTTGACGTTAAAGTTAAAGTGCTTACTAAAACAGAGCAAAGGCAGAAGATTATTGTACGAGGGAACACATGCTTTAAAACTGATTGCACAGTAACAGATGGGACAGCTTCACTTAGGCTAGAACTTTGGGAGTCTGCTATTGATAAGATAGAAAGAGGCAAGTCATATCATCTGAAGAACATCAAGTTTAAAGTATTCAATGACAAACAGTACATTAACACCAATGAATACACAATTATCCAACTAATTGACGACGTCATTCATGTAGATGACACAGATGTATGCATCGCCGACTTCCAAGACTCTGTCATTGAGGGCAAAATAATAGGAATAGACCTGATTCGCAACCCATCTTGTCCATTATGCAACGCCACCAATAACGAACCAACTGGAGATCAAGAAATAATTTGTTGCAAAGGATGCAAAACAACAATACTGGCTGAAACTCTGAAACCAAAACTTGTCTGCAAATTGTCTATTAAGATTGACCAAAAAATCATGTCATACTCTGCATTCAATGATGCTTTGCAAAGTTTTTTTACACTAAATGGTGCCCAGGCAGAACTGGAACAGATGTCAGATAATGACATCAAACTTGCCTTGCTAAAAGCTGAAAAGCAGAAACTTCTTGTCGATAAATATGCGAAGATAGTCACGCAGTTCCTTTAACGAAGAAGGCTTGTAGGAACGCTCATGCCTAAGTTACGGTTTCAAAAGTAATACGTCAAAGGTTGTTACAATACAGTTATAGTTCAAGTTATAGTTCAGGTTATAGTTCAAGTTATTGTCAAAAAATATGTTAGTATTAAATAATATGTTCCTTAAATGTCTCCCATTCATAGTCCTTCAACATTTTAAGTTGTCTCCACGAAAGGTATTATTTAGCAATAGTTTAGCACATTTCGATCTTTATTAGCGTTAATACTTTCAGTAATTTTTTTTTCCACTTCAGACATCTAGACTTAAAAAAAAAAGCTATCAGTTTTGCACGAAATTTCAAAATTGGTGTTGAATTTAATTGCCTCAGATATTTGGAAAATCGTAACCAATTTGGCGAAACCAAAATTGAGATTTTGTAGAAAGCAACAAATTGCAGCAAAATCTGCTGTAGGGTCTGCTGTAGCTGAGATATAAATAAAAAGTATTACCGCTAATAAAGATCAAAATAAGCTAGTCTATTGCCTGCGGCTCTTGATTTTACAACGTTCTCGTGTCTCTCCCAACATCACGCGTCCTCTATGTGAAAATGTTTACAGAAAATGTGCTTGGACTTTCGTGGAGTCACCTTAAAAATGCCGGCTTGCAATATTGTTCGTTTTATAGATACTCCCGTGCGATCGGTTGTGTAAACAAAATTATAGACTTGTGGAGTAATTTATAATAATTACTAATAAGTAATTAATTTGTAACCGTGTGTGCTGTGTTGTATTATGTTGTGGGTTTCCTGTGCTGTACTATGTTGTTGTTGTTCCAATAATGCATTTCTGCTATGTGCAGAGCCACATGCACACATAGTGGGCCTATTTTTTGTTGTATCATTGGAATATGATGGGCAAACTTCTGGTAGCTTCTGTCAAAGGTAGGTAAAGCAGTCATTGTTGGTACAATAGTAATGGAACTCAACTGGTGCCTTTAACTCTGCGAAGAACTTGTTAAACAGTTTTGTGGTTTTCTTGAATACATTTGGAGACATACAGTGCAGTTCAAGTAAAACCAAAAGGTGACTATAAGCATCTGCAGTAAGACCATGTTTCATCATGAAGGAAAGGACGAGAAGCATGCTGGTCAGTAAAGTGATCCGAGCACAATAATAGATTGGCAAATCTCCTTCCATGGTAGTGTCTTCAGGTTCAGTACGTTCACTGTTGTCATCATCATCACCATTATCTAACAATAAAAACATGCCATTACAATAAATACTGTAATAAATGAACAACAGTAATTAAAGTGTCTATTTAGACACGTGGGTCTCGGTAACCATAAACTGGTTAAAAATTACCTTCATTGTCGCTGCACAAAGAAAACTCCTCGTCGGCGGCATATTTACAATTGGAGCAATAACAATGGAGACCGCATTCTTCAAAAGGCTCTCCAGAAGTTTCGTGGGAACTTGGGAGTTTCTGTGTTGATTGCATGATTTCCCTGTCAAACAAGTGTTTGTCTTGCTGTTCAGGGGCTTTGTTATTAAAAGCCGCTGCCTGTAAATATTTTAATATTAAAAGCATCGTCCGACAGATCAAAAAAATCGAATCGAATATTATAAAATGAGCTTGGAACTATTTTCGAAAATGGAGTTTAAAATTTTCAGCGAGTTTAATTTTTCGAGAAATCTCGTCAAGTCTGATTTAACCCAAATAGGGCTCGTCGCGACACCGAAAATCGCAAAATTTTGCCTAGATTGGGAAGCCTCGCAAAGCCTGAAAGCGAAAGATATTGAGATTTTGTTTTCGATCTCATAAAAGTGTGTCATCTAGACGGCTGGAAAACGGTAAGATTATTTTTGCTTTTGATTTTCCAAAAAAATTTGCACGACTCTACATGAGCCCCGTCAAAAGCAAAAATCGTTCTGCTTAATTTGACTAGAATTCAGGGGCAAGAATCTCAGCTGGTGCGCATCGAATTTTTAATAAAAATGTTTTTACATTATTCCCAACCTTTCATTTCTATCATATAAAAACATAAATCGCGGCCCGCAAATATTTACCTTCTACGAGAGTGAAACGTCGAAGTTCACATGACACGCGATTCAAATTGACTTCAAGCCAGGAAGGGAAATATTCACATTTACTTGTTTGAATTGTTCTAAAAAGGGATTTATTATTATAGAAATAGTCATAGAAGTCAGGTTAGCTGTCTTAGCTTTAGATTTAGTAAATATACAGATTTAGAAATTTCCAATCTGTGAACATAATTAGCATAAAGCGAGACAGTACTTGTGTGAGAAGTTGATTCACTACGAATTTACACATCTTTTCTTAGAGGAGGAATTTTCCCAACATGTACACTAGTTGCTCCTGAAAGGAATCGCTCCTTTTATTTTACGTTCGCTTGGCGATTAGATTTCACAGTTGAGTTGAGTTGATTGTAGAGGGAGTTAGCAAACGCGCACTCAAAATCAAACGATTTGAGTGTTGATTTGTCCAAATTTCTAACCACGCAACGCCTAAATCTCAGTCCCCCCCCCCTGCGTCTCTATGCGCGAATGTACAACGGACATCACAGGAAGCTGAGCTCAATCATTATTGTCCAGTGTTGATCATGGTACCACGTTGGATGTGTTAATTTAGCACCAACAACATTTCTCAGCTAGCAATAAATGGTTATACAGAGGATTCAGGGAGGAGAAACATTGCTATTCAGGTGAAAGGACTAGATATAATATATTGGCATAGTAGCATCGAATCACTTCAATCCTTGCCCCAGAGAGTTCCAGGATGTTTGAGATTAAATAAACACGACCGCTCTAAACTGAATTATAATAACAGATAGATGTTCTCCTTTCCGGGCTTTTACGGTTGGTTGGCTAGCTCTGCCCCTTAAGGCCGCCACACACGCGGCGATCCCGACAGGATTTTTTGTCGTAAGATTATCGCGCGCCGCCACAGATGTGCACGTCCGATATTTTTATCACCGACGATTTCTGGTCACGCCATCGTAATAACATGGTCACGCTATCGCGCCAAAAAAGTTATTTCGCGCCAACGAAATGCATTGGCTTCGGCAGGAAGCTGACCGATGGAAGTTATTTCTTATTGTACTCATTTTACGGAGGCTAAGAAGAAGAAGAAGGCGTTCATATACTCGGAATACGTGGGTCAAAGGCTGGCTTGCTCGAAGAGAAACCCAGGGAGCTTTCAATAACTTGGTTAGGGAGCTAACGGTGGAAGACCCCGGAACATTGCGCTCCTATTACAGGCTTTCTCGTGAATGCTTCGGGCAAATTCTTTCTTTCATAAAAGATGATATCCAGAAGCAGAATCCCAATATGAGGCAGTGCATATCTGCTGCTGAGAGGCTCTGCATTACATTGCGGTTTCTGGCTATGGTGAGTTTTTATTTTGCTAAAGTACCAACAGTCCACGATAGGCAATGAGGAGATTTTGTGTAATAAGAAAACATAGTGAAAAGACGTTTCAGGTAGCCTTGAAGCCGACCAAAATACAGAAAAAGTAAGAAAAAGAGAATTGGTTGGTTTTCACTACGACATAAGCTTTTAAAAAAGAGAAGAGGCGGGCTTTTCACTCGGGGTTCCAGGGTTTTGATTTAACGTGGATGTCGCTAATAACTCATACAATTTGGACATCTGGAACTTCCCTTTTCAAATTTATGCTCTATCACATGGATCCCCCTTCTCAGAAACCCTGGTATGCACGTCACCTGTAGGAGGTTTCTTGGAAAGAAGAAATGGGGGCTTGTCACCTGTTTGGTATTTCATTGTATGGCCTGTTTGAGACTTCTTGGAGAGAGAAGGGAAAATACCTGATGAAAATTGTAAAAAAATGACTTGACAATTGACTTCATCTCCCTTGCATTTTAGCGGAGCTCCAGCGCGGGCCGAAGGCCCGCGCAAGCGGAGCACCATACCTAAGGGAAAAACGTATACCATCGAGTTGAGTTTTGAACGTCACGGGCATTATGGTTCATTTTGACGACGTCATTGATGACGTGAGGGCACGTGACTTTGGTGTAGAGTTCCTCTTATGGTCTTTTAAAGTTTGTCCAAGTTTGGCTTCTATAGAAGCTTCACTTCGGGAGATATGATTTTTTCTTTATTTTTCTGGTATTAAACCTATAGCGTCCGCCGTCCGCCGTCCGTGTACACATGGGAACCCTGTGGTATGCAAAGAAAAAAAAATCTCCTCAAGGGAACATGCTAAGACAACCATACTTGGGATATATTGTCTATGCCACAAGGGGGGTGCTGTAACACGGACACGTGATGTGACGTCATCGATGACGTCATCTATGCTTGAAAAATCAATATCTCGTGAGGGGAAGACTCTAAAACAACCAAACTTGGGTAGTGTAGTCTAGGCCACCAGATGACCGAAATGAGGTGCTCACGTGATGTGACATCATCGATGACGTCATCTATGCTTGAAAAATCAATATCTCGTGAAGGGAAGACTCTAAAACAACCAAACTTGGGTAGTGTAGTCTAGGTCACCAGATGACCGAAGTGAGGTGGTCACGTGATATGACGTCATCGATGACGTCATCTATGCTTGAAAAATTAATATCTCGTGAAGGGAAGACTCTAAGACAACAAAACTTGGGTAGTGTAGTCTAGGCCACCAGATGAGCGAAATGAGGTGGTCACGTGATATGACGTCATCGATTACGTCATCTACGCTTGAAAAATGGATATCTCATGAAAAGGAAGACTCTAAACCAACCAAACTTAGGTAATGTAATCCAGGTCACCAGATGAGCGAAATGAAGCGGTCACGTGATGTGACGTCATCGATGACGTCATCTATGCTTGAAAAATCAATATCTCGTGAAGGGAAGACTCTAAAACAACCAAACTTTGGTAGTGTAGTCTAGGTCACCAGATGAGCGAAGTGAGGTGGTCTCGCGATATGACGTCAGCGATGACGTCATCTATGCTTGAAAAATTTATATCTCGTGAAGGGAAGACTCTAAAGCAACCATGTAAACATGGGAATCCCTTTCATTCACACAGAAAATTTATAACCAGGAGCTCCGCTTTTAGCCAGTGGCTAAATCTATATATTATCTTTAAGACAGACTACAGAGCATTAGAGCATACAGGTAAAAGATAGATTACAGGTAAAAGTTTACCAAGTATAGGCCAGCTTAGACTACAGCACAGGTAGATTGAAGGTAATATGAGTTAAAATTGAGTTATTCACAAACATTTTTTGACTGGCCAACAATGATGGGATGGTGGGAGCAAGCTTTACCTGCACTTTTTTACCACCTCCCATTGACACTAGAATATTTTATGGCAGTCACTTTACGTTGAAATCTTAAGACTCAATAAAGAATCCCTGTACATGTATTTCTGAGTCTCATTACAAAAATAAAAAGAACCTCATATGCAGCTGGTGCTCTTAGAATCCGCTTATGGAGGGTTGTACATTTTTAAAATGATGTAATCAACACATACATCAATTTAGCAATTCTACTTTTTTGTCAGCTCCTCCAGGGAGGATTGCACACACACCCTGCACTCAGTCTCCTTATACACCTTCCCTCTCTCTACTCTCCACACCTACCATGCAGTTTATATTGCTGGATAACTGAACTTCCATTGCCCAATTAATTTCAATCCTCATTGCCAAAATAAAATTTCGAAAGAGTCATTTAGAGCCATAAGTGCAATTTAGAATGTGATATTTTCATTGGATGAAACGATATGAAAGAGCATACAGTCATTTGTAAACCACTCTTTTATTGCACTTTTTAACATACACAACTATCTGCTATCTTTAACAGGAGAATCATTTAGAAGTCTTCAGTTCGCCTTCAGGGTGGGGGAATCAACAATTTCAGAGTTAGTGTTCTCCACTTGCAAAGCTATTTTTATAAGGATGAAGGACAAATACTTGAAGGTAGGAATTAGAAAACAATAGGTTAAAGCAGGGAAGTGTGAGAGATGGAATTGAAGCTGTATAAATTAAGACGATTTCGCACATCAATGCTCGTTGCGCTTTCCGCTAAGTAAATTACGAAAAGTCGTATGCAAATCTGCGTTCATACGGGAATGTTGGCAGAATCGCCATGGAAACGAATGAAAACTAATCTCCAGAAAAAGAAAATGGCGGTCACGTTTGACGATTCGTTCGTGTTGGAGCTCGATTTATCAGATTTCTCCGACGATTCTGACCTCGAGGACGAAAGACATCACGATGACGATATAGATTTCGATTTTGACTCTGTCACAGAAGGGCATGAAGATCGCACAGGCCATATTTGTAGTGTATGCGGGAAGAAATTTAAAACTCCAGGATGGCTGGCGCGACATTTGGCTACGAAGCACGGACATCAACAAGGTATGACGGCTTATTTCTCCTAAAACATTCATTCCATTGTATACGTTATTCTAGAGCAGTGAACTAGAAGTAAACTCGAGTTGTTTTATTCGCTTTCAGGATCAACATCCTCTAATACAGACTCGACAACAAGGGCAAGTTCACGTAAACAGCGCTCTCCAGCTCAGTCACGGATCGCGTATGCGAACGGTAAGATAACTTAAATAATACATCATGCATCTTCAATTTAACAGGGAGATTTGTAAACTAAACTGATTTAGCGTTCATAGCGTCTAATCTTCGTACGAAATTTTTGTTATTCTATGTATGTATGTTATTCGACGACTATGGCTTGAATCTTACTGAATTGTCTGTTCCCTGCGAGCAGCAGGAGCGGTGAGCTAGCAGGCTACTAAAACGCACAGCAAAAATAAAGCCCCCTTCCCGGATGAAATTGTAATTGTATCTATACCGCAAGCGTTTTGAAGTTTTCTAGTCTTCTTAACAGACTGTGATTATTGTAAAGAACCTCTGTCTTTATGCTGCTAATCTGTTTATTTTTATCATTTCCAGGAAATGAGGCCACTTACCAAAAGAGTAATGCTGAGAATGACTCGTCATCTATACTAAAAGAAGTCCTTCAGAAAGCAACAGAATATGCCCCCTTCAGGTTAAGGTCTAAAAGGAAGGAACAATCCCCTGGAAACAGGGCTAAAGAAATAGCTCATATCCTCTTGGACTCTTTTGATACAAGATCAAAGCAATTTGCAGCAGATACTGTAGATTTGTTATGGCCTGCAGTTGTCGCTGGAGATGAATGTCAGCTACCTTCCTCAGCATGTGATAAAGCTACAGCAGCATTTCATGGACTAAGAACCTCGAACGGTTATCATTTGGCATGGAATAGTTTTATGAATGACATTGGACAGAAACAACATAATGTGCTGCTATCCCAGGTTGTTTGTGAGGGAATATTCAAGTCTTTGCTAACAAAGAGAGAGGCATCAGTTTGGCATAAAGACCTCTCTGCAGGAAAAGCAACTGATACGTTGGATCTGAAACTAGACTCTTTGGAAGAAAATGCACTTTACTATGTCACTGAAGAGAAATGCACACCGAAAGTTCTCTGCAAAGTGTATGCCAGTGGTGTTACACCAAGTGGCCAAGTGGACTTTGGCATCAGATGAGAACAAGTTGTCACCCTCACCAGATTATACAGGCCTTCCAGATTATACAACATGGACAAAGACTGTAAACAGGGGAGGACTAACACAAGTGAATATGCAATTTTACAAGTTTGTGCGTTCCTGTGAGGCAGTTCTGAGGGAGTATTTTAGCAAGTTTTTCTTCAGTCAGTACAGTGATGGAGGAATCAAGCACACCCTCTTGAATGAGCTGCTATCTGCAAAAAGTGTGAGGATGACTTGGGACAAAATCTCAGAAAATATCATCAATGACAAGCTAAGCCACAAGCTATTGAAACTTTTTTTAGAACAATATACAGATTTAAGGGCTAAAGCATTTATTAATGCCTGGATCCAAAGAATGAAGCAGAGGAATAGACAGGTATCCAAAAGAGGCGAGAAAGGCTTACGCAAGGGACTAGCAAAAAACTCCCAGTAAGGACCTTTGCATTCAGCAGTCTAAACTCATGTATAAGAATTAAGCATCCTAACAGGTTCATATTTGATTTCAAAAAAAGGTTCTGTAAATCCATGTTCTTATACGCAGGTTTTTTCTGTTATGGTACAGGATGTATACAATGTGACAGATGACTATACATGTTATGATAAAAGCTCTTTTGTTTCAGCACTTTTATTATTAAATCTAAGAAGTACTTAAAATACATAAGTAAAAAAACAAGCATTTTCATTGAGCTTTTCTATAATAAGGTATCAAGCATGGCAAAAATATATACATGACATGTTCCACAAAAAGGGGCCCAACAAGATGTAATTATTTTTTCCATCTTTTTAGTGGTGTTTGCAAAATGTAATGTAGCAATCCAGGGAAGTATTCCTGAACCTTGATTATGGAAATATTGAAAAATGTTTTGGGTGTTAATAATACACAAATTTTCTTCAAAAATGACTTAAAATCCACATGCCTCATGAAAATTGTCTAATACTTTTTAACCCGGTCAATTGAAGAGTTGAAATGATTCTCACATTTTGTCTGAGCTTCAGAAACCCTTTTGTGTTATGTCAGTAAATATACGATAAATAGCAAATAAAATCAGTTCTTCACTAAAAGCACTTGCAGTTCTCACTGGGAAATTGGGGATACCAAAAGCAGAACAATTTGCACTTTTTATCACAATTTAGACACCAATGAAATACCAGCACCAAATATTTAAAGCCCACAAATGCAATCTATGTGCTATTTTCACATTATTATTTGTTACATGGTATTCAATTGATGTCTTTCTTAGTACTACACTAACATTGAATGCCTTTGGGGTCCCATTTATACTATGTAGGATTATACTACAGCGGCAATCTGCCGTACAAGGTATGATTTTGCAATAAACAAGCTATGGAATTTCAGTTCTTTTTTTTCTGCCATAAACAGGGTCAGAGTTTTACAGTCTCAGCAGATTGCCCCCTACCAATAATATTTGCAACTCCTCCCCAGGTAGGCTCGGTTTCCAGCCGTATAGTTTGTTTCATTTCAACCACCAAGGCTGGAGCCAAGCCTACTCCCCAGGGCTTTAATTTCAATGTTTCTATTCCAGACGAAGTCTCCTTCTAGGGAGAGGTAAGCTATCATCGGGCGCAGCACGTTTTGTCTTCTGCAGTTCTCTGTTTCCACGGCAGTTTCCCTTAGCAGAGGATAGAGCACTTGACTTTGTCACATGAAGTGCAAGATAGTTCTGTCGAAACTGGTTGTAGGTCGGATTATCGTTTGATCCTCCACATCTCCTTTGCGCAGCAAAATACTCCTCCAGTGGGTCTTGGCATAGCTTTGCACTGAGAAAAAAGCTTACACCAGGGATGCACAGTAGTAGTTTCCCCAGCTCAACAAATGAGTTCACTGAAAAAAAAAGAGATTAAGGCTTCTATCTATGGTTGCTCAAGAGTGCATTAGGTACAACTGATCTAGACTGTGGCTTATGACATTTTGTGACATAATTACATGGTGCAAGAGACTCACTACAAACAGGTTCCCTGCTACAAATAAATGGGTCAATTTTTTTATAAATATGTTCTGTTCCTGATCTTACCTGTGATACGCAGGCCTTCCAGGGTTTCTCGACTTAAACACATGCGGTTTCGCTGTTCCTTTGGGAGGTGACCAAAGTCTCTTGCAATGGACTCTTCCCAGGTCTCCAGATAACCAAGAAAGGTGTCAGTCAGCCACTACAAACAAACAATCAAAAATCTCTTAACATATGAACCGATCATTTTGGTAACGTCAAACAGAAGGGGATCATAATACACAGTTAAATGACACTTCCTCTTTCGGCTGTTTGCAGGCGGTACTGGGTGTCATCTTGGAATTTTGAGGCACGCAGTCTCTGGGACGAGCACAAAAATTGGGGAAATGGGAGGGGGGAGGAGGAGAGAAGAGAATAATACCTTGAACCGCTGATCCTCTGGATCTCTATAGGGAAGCTTGAATGGCTTCCTTGACCTTACGCCCTCCATTACATTCTTCACATTCAAGCAGTCGAAGAAGGTGTCCATCATCCGGATAAATTTTTCAGTCCCCCTTGTATTTTCCCTGCCCAGGAACTGGAGAGCATTGGCAACAGATAGTGACAGTACCTGAAATTTGGAGACAACTAGATGTGTGAATTTTTCAGTTTTGGAAATGACTAGTTTTGCATTTCCAGCACAGCAAGAACAGAAGGGGAGGGGTAGGGGTGTCAGTAGCTAACTAGTGTTTATACCAGATTATAAACATTCTTGTATCTCTCCTGCTCTATTTTGCTGATAATGTCATAGAAAGTTGTGGTCTAGCAGACTGTGGGTGACAAAATTACCCTGATAAGGTATGTTGTCATCAACCAAATTTACCTGAGCAGCAAGGTTTACTCTCATACGCAGGAAACTGTTGAGATGGACATGCTCATAGCTTAGTTTTGGGACAAGTCTTAGACCAGGAGCATCTCTGTTGATACCAACATCTCTTTCATATAGAGTAACAAGGTGCTACCAGCTTATGTCTGCACCATCATTCTAGGGAAAACATAACAGATAGTAACAGAAATAATTAGTAAAAATATTTTTTTATTAATGAAAATATCAATAAAAGATTCCTATTTTGTTATCACATTTAGCTAATTTGCCATGAAAAGCAGATTAGAATAGCATATTTTAATAGTGTATTACCTTCATTCTTCTTTTACTCTGCCCATTATGCGACTTTTCCCAGCAATTGCGTGTTGTCTTCAGTAAGTGGGGTGGATCACAAATGAAGTATACATTTCTCTGCTCTTCTGTGTAGACATTCCTTGTTTTATAGACAACACTTCCATCTGGTAGATTAGGGGCTCTATGGAGTCTGAAGAATTTTCTATTTGGTGTTGCTCCATCAGCTGTGATACATCTGACTTTGAGTCCCATTGACTCAAGTGTCATGATGCCTTCCCACACACAAGGGTATAGCTGGTTACTAGTAAAGCCAACAGAGCTGTAATGAGCAAATGGAAACTTCAAGTTGCTGAACAGTCCTCTGGCCATCAAAACAAGCACATGAGTTGCTAGTTCTGGGTCCTCATTACTGTCACCACTGCACTGTTTCTGAAACTTTGAAATATCATTGTTAAAGTCACCCATATTTGTGAGTCCAACAATTTCTCCACTTGATTTAGAGTACACCAGATCACTTTTGATTTTCATCTCATCCAGTACTAAGCCAACATTTAACTTCCGGTCTTCAGAATCACCAATCTCGTCAAGTAGTTTCTCTAGAATGCTGTAGCTTAGCCCTGTCTCGGCGGTTGTCCAGTGACTAAAGTCGTATAGTGTTCTTTCACTTGGAAGCTCAATCATACCTGTAGTCCTAAAAAATGAGTAGGCAGATGATGAAATTTGTTTTAAAGCCAGACACCATTTAATCATCAATGGATGCCAGCGCATACCCCTAGAGTCCAATAATGTTGCCATTTTTTTCTGCTGTTCCCAAAACAAATGCTTGAAAGTGCCAGGTTCAAAGTGGGAAGATTTGCAGTTTGTTACTGTGTCTTTCAACTCTTTATGAAGTACCTCATCCACTTTAACGCCATCACGCTTTATGAACTCCTTCATTTTTCTTTCCATATCGGCTAATTTTGCTTTTACCTTCCTTTTTTCTTGCTGAGTGTTGCGCAATCTATGTCTAAGTTCCTCTGGAGAAAGATGCCTGTAGTTAGTTTTAGAGTCATGCTCTAACCGGGTTCCTGATGGAGTTCCTGAACTCCTTCTTTTCCTGGACTGCACTGCCCGCAAAACATTTCTAGTCTTGGTACATTCCACGCACTTATATTTTCCAGTAGGTACCAGAAAACAACACTTCTTGGAGCGAATTGTTCTCCTGTACACATTTGCACCTTTTCCATCCACAAGTTCATAACCATCCTCCACATAGAAAGAAGTTCCTTGTGCCTCAAAACAAGGCCCATAGTGTTCACCAATATCACTGAAACGATCTGGGTTTCCAATACAGACATGTGACTCTGCCACAATTTTCAAAGAATTTCACGAGAGGACTCATCCAAAGTAGTAGGTAAGGCATCAATTACAGAATTAGCTTTGTCCAATACATGACCGTGCACAGATACCACCCATATTTGTGAGTCCAACAATTTCTCCACTTGATTTAGAGTACACCAGATCACTTTTGATTTTCATCTCATCCAGTACTAAGCCAACATTTAACTTCCGGTCTTCAGAATCACCAATCTCGTCAAGTAGTTTCTCTAGAATGCTGTAGCTTAGCCCTGTCTCGGCGGTTGTCCAGTGACTAAAGTCGTATAGTGTTCTTTCACTTGGAAGCTCAATCATACCTGTAGTCCTAAAAAATGAGTAGGCAGATGATGAAATTTGTTTTAAAGCCAGACACCATTTAATCATCAATGGATGCCAGCGCATACCCCTAGAGTCCAATAATGTTGCCATTTTTTTCTGCTGTTCCCAAAACAAATGCTTGAAAGTGCCAGGTTCAAAGTGGGAAGATTTGCAGTTTGTTACTGTGTCTTTCAACTCTTTATGAAGTACCTCTTCCACTTTAACGCCATCACGCTTTATGAACTCCTTCATTTTTCTTTCCATATCGGCTAATTTTGCTTTTACCTTCCTTTTTTCTTGTTGAGTGTTGCGCAATCTATGTCTAAGTTCCTCTGGAGAAAGATGCCTGTAGTTAGTTTTAGAGTCATGCTCTAACCGGGTTCCTGATGGAGTTCCTGAACTCCTTCTTTTCCTGGACTGCACTGCCCGCAAAACATTTCTAGTCTTGGTACATTCCACGCACTTATATTTTCCAGTAGGTACCAGAAAACAACACTTCTTGGAGCGAATTGTTCTCCTGTACACATTTGCACTTTTTCCATCCACAAGTTCATAACCATCCTCCACATAGAAAGAAGTTCCTTGTGCCTCAAAACAAGGCCCATAGTGTTCACCAATATCACTGAAACGATCTGGGTTTCCAATACAGACTCTGTCACAATTTTCAAAAGATTTCAAGAGAGGACTCATCCAAAGTAGTAGGTAAGGCATCAATTACAGAATTAGCTTTGTCCAATACATGACCGTGCACAGATACCTGCCACGAAAGATCATTAGCAATTTCCACAGATCTTGATAAAATAGCCTTTCCACATGGTGTCTCAATTTTTGTAAACATCAGACCTGACTTGTCCTGTTTTAGGGTACTGGCCCAGTCTGGCTGATTCCTTCAAAGATAACAAATCACAGGAAGAATGTTCCCTTGCACTGCTATCTATGGTATTTCAAGCAGCGGTTGATACCGCAACTGACTGAAATGGTATCCTAGATGGCACGGAAGGCAGAGTAGTCTCTGGATTGCACTGGAGTATTGCAGCTGCCTGTAGGAGCTGGTCAATCGTGTTAACTATTGATCCCATTGGTGGACATGGATTCTCCTTGTTATTAACATCATAATCACATGCCTGCCATACAAAGAAAGTGTTTTCAATCTTAGATGTTAGATTACTTTAAATAACCACACATTCACTTTTACTTCACTAAAAACCTGCTGTCAAGTATTTGTTCCCAAATAGAAATATGTGTTGCCTGTTTTTTGTATTAGCTCACCATCACCTGGGCCTTAATATACAGAGTTGGGGGGAGTTATTCTTTAAGTTACTGTACCTGTTTCAACTTGTTTTTATGGGCTTCTTTATTTTCAAGAAAGACCTTTCTTTTCGACCGCTGATAACCACCACCCTTTGGCCTTCGCCCAATACCAGTTTGTCTGGGCATTGTTCACTGCATAGATGTATTCTGTCCCTGACCTGTGAAGCAAAAAAAACAAACAAATGATAAACAATTGTGCTGCAAGAAGATCATTTTTAGTACAATGAGACAGCCAACTTAAGATAATTCAGACAAAATACCTTTAAAAAAACATTTTCCAGTACCATGCTTTTCCTGATGTCTATTTTACCAAAATATGAAATTACAGATAGATTTAGAGCGAATTCTGATCTGAAATATGCACCGAAATGATGAGCATAAAGGCCTTCTAAATTTTCACATCAAGATCGTGGTTAGCATTTTCGAAGCCTCGATTTTCACTTGAAAATTGAGAAATCTCAACCGCACTATTAGACAATACTCTCAACGATGTTTATTTTACCAAAATATAGCATTCTAGATCACTACAAAGCGAATCTCAATCAGAAATGTGTAACTAAAGATGAACAAGCGACTTCTCGATTTTTACACGAACAAAAGAAACATATCGCGCACGCTTGCATTTTCGATGCCACAAAATTTGCTCTTAAATCACAGATCTCAACCAAAAAAGTAGCCAACGCTTTCCCGTTGTTTGTTTCACCAAAATATGTCACTATAGATATATTTAGAGCTAATTCTGAGCAGTATATCCACCGAAATGAAGAGCAAGCGACTTTTCGATTTTTAAACCAACATCATGTTTACATAATAAAACTAGCATTTTCGAAGCCTCAATTTTCACCCCAACATTTAGAAATCTCAGCCAAACAGGCAGACAATACTCTTACCGATGTTTATTTTACCAAAATATGGCATTCTAGATCACTATAGAGCGAATCTCAATCAGAATTGTGTACCTAAAGCGAGCAAGCGACTTCTCCATTTTTGGAAGGAACAAAAGAAACATCGCGCACGCCTGCATTTTCGATGCCACAAAATTTGCTCTTAAATCACAGATCTCAACCCAAAAAAGTAGCCAACGCTTTCCCTTTGTTTTGTATCACCAAAATATGGCACTATAGATATATTTAGAGCTAATTCTGATCAGAATATCCACCGAAATCAAGAGCAAGCGACTTTTCGATTCTCACGCCGACATCATGTTTACCAGTTTACATAACAAACTAGCATTTTCGAAGCCTCGATTTTCACTCGAAAATTTAGAAATCGCAATCAAACAAGAAGACATTGCTCTTACCAATGTATATTTTGCCAAAATATAGCATTCTACATCTCTATAGAGCGAATTTCAATCAGAAATGTGTACCCAAATATGAGACGCGAACGCGGCCGACTTGCCGGACGGTAGAGTAGTTCTGAATTCGTATAAATTCCTCCTACAAGCGATTTAATTCCAGCAAATCGATTGAATAATGACAGGAATGTATCCTTACCTTAACTGACGTTCTATTGCTGATGGATCGGCCTTTCCTTTCTACGCAGACAAACGTTTTCCGATGCACCAAGACTCGTGTTGTTGTTTGTTTAAAACTCAGCGCGTCGCCGCGCTCTGGAGTTTCCATGCGCAGCAAGCATTGCATTTTGCTTTAGCCAATCAGAACGCGCCATTCGCGTTTAATATATTCAGCTACATTTCCGTCTCTCACACTTCCCTGGTCAATGAACATAGTCAATGAACATAATTATTTTTAAATGAACTTTTTATTTATGTCTAGATCACACTTCCATTGCAGTGTATACCTTTTGTGTCTACTGCACGACTTTCAGCATGACTTATGGTTGAGCAAAATACATCAAATACACATGATATAAATATAAATATATGACAATTAATTTTTTTTTAAATCAGTCCTCACAGCCATGAACCTCTTGAGATAAAAGGCTTCAAGGAAACCAGTACCAGGATAATATTGCATTTAAAATCCAAATCTCCCCCACACACACCCCTCTCATTTTTATTTATTGCATAACCCTTGTGGAATTCCCATGCTTTTTCTTAAAGCCCATGGAAATCTAAACTCTATAGCATGGCCCTCTCTAGAAAAAACTGTGCTAATCCAGGGTCAAATACCATAGATCTAGGGGAAACATACAATAGAATAGCCCATTGTTAAAGGAATAAGCTAAGTTCTACAAAAAACACCATGCTATGTCATAAAAATACTATTTTATTTTCAATGACAGAGTGAAATAAAATTCATTTAATATTGAAATTAGGTTTGGTGACAGACATCAGTTGTCTAATACCTCCTCTATTTCCCAAAATCTGTTGATCCTGCTTCTTTTGATGACATCAAGTGATTTACTGTAACTTGGAAAACCAAACGAAGGAAGCTACAGGGTGAAGAAAACACTTTGCATTGAGAAAAACAAGATAAAAACACTGAAGGCAACAGCAGACACAAATAGCATTGGACTTTAATAAAATACTTTTGATAACAAATTTCAATATCCTTCAATTTTATCTAACTTTAGAAATATAGGAAAATATGCCTTAACTGGGCATGGAGTCGGTCTCAGAACAAGAACAACAACATACAAACATATATAAAGTGTTGTAGATTGTTTATCAATCTTGCACTGTGCCAATATAAAAAGCTTGAACAAAACGTTTTTCACTTTAAAAAGTGATTCTTGTTTTGGTTATGAAAATGTATATGGAACAGGGCTTGCTCTATAGTCGTGAATTGATGGGTGACTTGCATATGTTGGTGCTCCAATAGGTTGAAATTCACCAAGTTGTGCATTAAACAAGATTGTTTGTATTTGATTGATTGTGATGAGCTGTGTTCTTCGGTCCAGTTTCTTAAGGCACTGGCCAAGATAGTTAGAGAAATGATCTATTTCATTTGATGTCTTTCCTTCTGTTAGAGACCCTGCAATATCACGTAATAGTGACATTTCTTGATCTTCTTTGACCTCCTTTGCATTTTTCTTTTTCTTGGGCAATGGTTTTCGTTTAATTGCATCATTTCCCGACGAATTGTCTGTCTCATCATCACTTCCCATCTAAAAATGAAACAATAGACAATTAGTTAAATATAATTTTTTTACATGAAAACAGACCGACATAAAATTTCACTGTTATGCAAAAACCACAAATGTTTTGAGTCATAACTCAATGTTAACTGACCATACAATCTTTAACTAGGTAGAATGAAACGAATGTACTCCAATTCACAACAGGTTGCTTGATGATATGTTGGTCATTGCTATTTCATTCCCCATGGCATCCCCTGCGAAATGAATTCTCAAAATGTTGGAATTTTTGAGAATTCTAAGGAATTCTCAAATATTCTAAAATATTCCCAAAGCTAATTCTGCAAGCCAAAACACTTGCTTTAGAATATTTGGGAATAATTTGGAACAGAAGGAATTTTTGGGAATTTATGGAAATTATTAGCTGTAAGCTGAATGGTACTGTTGGAAAATTTTAGAATTTCTGGGTGAATTTCTTTAAGTATTTGAGAATTTCTGGGAAAGTGTTTGAGTATTTGAGTATTTGAGAATCGTTCACAATGTATGAGGTGAACATCAATGATTTGTTTCAAGTAAGACATTTCATAATTGCTCACTTTAATTTTCCACTACTAATTTTTCACATGAATCTGGCGATTATATATTTATTCAGAACCCAGAAACCAGTTTATATTATTTCACTGCACCTGCCATAAGCTATTACATGTAGTAAATCCAAAATTACCATCCTCGTTTGCCCTTTGTTTTTGGGATCTGTAGCCGTAAAGCGCCATACCGAATCATCATGCAATTCCACGGGGAAAAGCGCTATGAACATTGTAGTGTGACCATTAGAAAAGCGCTCAACAGCTCCAAAGTAAAGGGGAAGAAGGAGTGGTTATCAATCCTGTCCCAAGTTGCTGGAGCTTTGGCACATATTCATTCGCGGGGCTATCTCCACAACGATCTAAAGTCGAATAACGTGGTTCTAGACAGGCGGATGCAGCACTCAGAATACAAACCAGTGATTATAGACTTTGGGAAAAGTTGCCACATTGGAAATGCGAAAGGCCCCAAATGTTTGGACGAGGCCTCTCAGGCAGAGTACAAGGCTAGATACCCCCACATAGCGCCTGAAATTGCAGAGGGGAGAGCTGGGCAATCTACATCTAGCGACATTTTCAGCTACGCTTAGATGAGTGAGGAAGTGTTTCTGAAGCACGAGTTCGAAGAGATTCCGTACCTGATTCAGCTCGACCTGAATCCCGATCCCAAGAACCGGCCAACCGCTCTTGCCCTGGCGGATGGACTCAGGCCATGAGCAATATAGTGATGTACAAATAAACAATGATCATGCTACTAGAGTTTCCTTGATGGGCGAGCATTCGCATAGCACATATTAATTTTCGCCTTTTTATGCATAGAAATTCATGAAGAAGATACTTAAAATTTTAAAGAATAATGCTATGTGCAATCTTGAAAAATGTTGCCTTGACGTTAAAGTTTATTTTAGAAATTGTGTATAAACAACCTTGGAATTTGAAAGAAAACTATTATCGTCTCTAGTCTTGTGATTTACGACCATCTCGGCCATGAATTCTCCTCGGAGAATTTCGTCTTTCTAAATCGTTGTACGAAGTTTAGTATTTATAAGAAACTAAAATTATGCTTGTATACCATTTAACATTTCCGCCTCGAGAGTCGCCATATTAAATTTATATTAAAAAACCCTGTAACTATCGTGTTTAAAAGGGATTTTTACTAGAGGTGCGTTTTTATTAACAATCACAAACAAGCGAAAAACAATGCGTTTCAGTTAACGTCGCTCTACGCGCTTGTTACAGGAAAGCAGATCCTATCCGTGGTATCGAATAGTGGTAATTTGACTGCAATAATTGGAATGGCGCTGAAAGATTTGCTGAGGTCGTGTTTCAGGGAAGCGCGAAAATCCCTCCTACTTAATCTCCCATGACTGACAGCATATATGGGCACCCCGCGGAAATTTCCGAGATTCAAGCAACAAAACTCACCAGGGTGCCGTATATTCAGACCTTACTGAAGTTCATCATGCTAACATGTTCTTACAGTCTACTGTAGCCATGCATACCGTTAGTATACATTCACTTTGTCATTTGAGTAGGATAGAAAATGACAAAACAGATTGCAGGGATTGACAGTGATTTCAAAATGCATATAATAAATTTAATAATTCCGCATTTTATGAAAGAACATAACTGTTTATTCTATTTTGAAATTTAGATTGTCCAAAGAGGGGTGACAAATTCATCAAATTCGGAGTTTAAATACTCACGAAGCCGCTTTCATAAAGAAACAGGAACATTTCCGGGTTAAGAAGGCACATTGCACAACGGTAGCGAACCCTCTCATCTTCACATCTCATTGAAGAGAATCGGTTTAGCTGCAAAATGCATACAAAATATTCGATTGACTCTGACGGACGGAGTGTGGCTTCAAATGAAATTACAACTTGCAACCAAAATTTCAATAGAAAATTAATATAGCAGAAACAAACCAATTTAAATCACGCAAAAGTGTTGCGCTATCGCGATTGTCATCATAAACGCAAGAAATAAATAGATTTTGCTAAATTTTCGGTTGAAAAAACTATAAGTTGAAAATTTAGTAAAGGTTTACGTCTTTTCTAACTTTTTGCCTCCTCGCAGTGGGGTAATTAAAAACCCGCGCGTTTGATTATTGTGGCTAAATTGGTTAATTAATAGACTGATTTATCTACATTGTACTGACCTTCTTTCGAGTTATTCCATTTCTCTTGAACAGGTTATGAAGAGTAGATGTTGCTAGTCTTCGCCGGGAAACTAGTTCTACATGTGACTGAAATTCCTTGAAAGTCTTTTGTGGCTGTTCCATCACCTCGGTAAAAAGAGCTTCGCGCTCGAAATTATCGAGCGTATCGCCAATCGGTGTGCCTATCTTCTCAGGCTTGAGATGGCCCTGCTCCACAAACCTTTTCCTACATCTTAAAACTGTGCGTTTTGAGATGCCAAATAATTGTGCAATTCTTTCACTCGAATTCGGAAACAGGTAGCAAAGTCTTACAATGCGTTCTCTTAGGTCTTCGCTCAACGCGCGCGGCATTCTCACTCACGAAGTACATTTGTTATTCAAAGCACGAATGGCCAACAATCCTTTGCGCCGACAGCTTTAGTCTTTTAAGTGACAAACTTTGTTGAAACCACAATATAAATGGCCTATTCAGAACTCATAAACGAAGCCTGCACAATACGATTAATATATAGATTTAGCCACTGGCTAAAAGCGGAGCTCCCAACTACCATACGGAATGAAAGATGTCAGAAGAAGCAGTAGTTGTTGTATGAAAAATAGGTTTATTTTATCTAGACTAATTTTATTTTATCAATCCACAATATAACAAGATAGTGGATGTGATCTCATGATAAAGCTGTACTTTACATTATAAACAGTCCTTGCAGGTTTAAGTTCTTTTTTATGCCTAGCCAAAGTTAAAATACTTTTGCCACCTCCCTTATATTATATACTATAAAAAGAATGATGCCCCCTATACCACACACTCAACAAAAAATGATAGGAGACATGACAGTGCAAAAACCTAACAATAAGAAACAGGGAGAGAGACGTGCTTGCAAGCATAGTGCATTTATTTTATACTTAAAAATATCTCAATAAAAATGAAAAAGTTTTAGTATTGGATGATTTGCCAGACTTCACACTTTCAAGACGTCAATTTTGTTGTTGTTCAAAAATCAAGGCCTGCGATCTTTTAGCGTACCCCTTGGTATAAAAAAGCAAAACACAAAGTGTAAATCTACGCAGGTGTGTTAATAATGGTAATTGACCTGTGAGTGGAGTGCAATTTGGTCAGAAATCATACATGTGATTTCAAAAAGCGCGAGGTCGATTTGAAATCACAAGTATGATTTGTGACCAAAATTCGCCTCACTCGAGTCAATTACCACTTTATTATATCAATGTTGAAGTCATGTCCATAGAAAATATTTTTCGAACCAAATGAAGGGAAATAACCAAACTTTTAAATGCAGCGCATGCTAGAAGTAGAACATTCTGCTCGCGCAATGTCAAAAATCTTAAATCAGGTCAATTTAGATAAATTGACCTGCTGAGAGCCAATCAGATTGCAGAACACGCGTGTTTTAACATGGATATAATAAAGGCTTAACATGGGGCTTTATGCACTGGTACAAATGTCTCATGACAGTCAGCTTTGTTGTGCCATCCTTAAGATTCTTGTTGCCAGAGCAACCAAATTAAGAGGGTGTGATGCTAATTTTGCTTTTTTGACATTCACTTGAGATTGGGAACATTTAATGAACATTTTACCATGAACTACATGTATTCAAATATTAACTGTAATCAGTATACCAATGGGCTTTCTATTGCATCATTTGATAATGTGAAATGTTGCCATAGTAACAAAAAATCCCTGTCTATCACAGTCATATTGGGCAGGTGGCATGCCTTTTAAAAAAGACAAAACATTTTGAGGAACAGCATAACTAATAAAAAGGTAGGTATTGTTCATCATCTTGGGGAGTAGGGATTCATCATCTTGGGGAGTAGGGAAAAAACTTGCTCCTGTTTCACATGAAAAAAAAAATTGCACCAAGTTATCTTGGTGTTGTGGCTAACACATGCAGCATGCACAACAAATAAAGTTGGCGTGCGCCCTACCCCAGAGACAGACAGTTTACATGGAGCTGATGGCTATCCTAGCTACAGAGATACCATATCTCCCAACCCAGAGTTGTCTCGGTCACATGTGAATTGGGGATTGTATAGCAGGGATGTCAACTCTCCAGGTTTTGCCAGGAGTCTCCCATTTGTTTTACCTCATCTCCGGGTCTCCCGGCTTTTAGAGGCCCATCACCAACCAAGAGAATTTGCGGACTCTTACCCAATCAGAGCACCCGAAAAACAATGGATCAATTTGAAAACAAAAGAAAACTTGGCGCAAAGGCTCCCGGTTGGTGATGGGCCTTTAAGTAAAATCTCCCGATTTTCTTTGAAAAATTGCTATAGCTTTTTTTTTTGCTTCTGGTCAGCAAAATTTTTGACATATTTAGGTATTTTCCTGTGTCAAAAGCCCTATATTTTGGTATCTCAAGGTTTTTCGAGCGACAGGGTTGATGTAACTCAGTATAGAAACTTGTCCAACCACCTTAAATGGTTTGCCATGACAACAAATTGTCATTATTTTAAATATGGCTGGCACAAATAAAGTAGACTGCCAGGTTTGGTTGACTCAGCTGTCCCTCAACAGCAAAATATTATTTTGATCTGCATATAGCCCCCATTGTGCTTATCAAGCCTTTACATACCGAGTACAACAATCAATTTCTGTCGCTTAAATTTCCTTTGATAACTGCACAAAAATTTCAGGGCATCTGACAGGGTGCAGAAATGTTTTGGAAATTGTGCGGAAATTTCAGGGCAAAATGTGCGGAAGAAAAGGCAAATTGTGCAGAAAAAGATACAAATTGTGCGGAAATTTAAATGGCTCTAAAACAAATTTAATTCACCTCTAAAACAATTTCAGAGTTTAAATATGGTCTACCATTATGATGCTTTTGCACACAAAAGCTTTGTTAAAACAGGGGGGAAAATGTTAAAAGTCAACTTAGCTTAAGCTTAAATGTACAGAGAAATAGGCTAATTAATCACTTACTGGATTTCTGATAATAACACCTCTGAAACGGGTCTAATTCGCCTCTAAAACAATTTATACATACTGAAAGTTGCACTCCAATCTCCATCAATAGGGCATTTTTGTACTAAAAAGGGCAAGAGGGCAAGTTTTTGGACAGAAATTTGACGAGAAACTCTCAGCGAGCTCTCGTTTTTTTAGTATAAAGATGATGACGGGGTGGGGGGAGTCAATTTACTTGATCTTTTCCATACCAACACTGCATTTTTCTTCCGAAATTCCAGAGGGGAAGGGGGGTCATTTCTGAACACCCTTCCGTGGGGGGGGGGGGGGGGGGGGGGGGGGTATGGATATTTTTTGGGAAACACAAAATCAAATTTATTTGAGAATTAAATAAATTTAGTCTTTACAAATTTTGCAGCTGCAGAGGCTTTTTCAGAGCTGACAAGATAACCAAAAGTGGCCAAAAAAACAGTTACTGAAACACTAGAAGCTCTTGGCTTGATTGCGGTTTGTTTTGGAAGAACAATAAAATATGCCATAACAACTAGTAAAAATTGAATAAATAAAATTTCAAAGTTCATCACCTTGGAGTACTACAATAGGGAAACTCTATGTCAACCATGCAATTCTATAAAAATCGTCAGCTGTATATTGTAAATAAACTGAAATTGACTTTCCTTGTTTGCCATCTAGATTTCATAATGGAAATAACATGAGTTACTATACTTGCTGATGCAGACCCTACAAAAAGATTAAGGGTGTTAAATCATTAAGCCGCAAAGTCTTTTAAGTGTTCCAAATAATTGCATGGGTGGAGCAATTTTGGGGTCATCTCCAGTGTAAGAACCATTCCCTGAGGACACCTTTGTGTTTAGTCACTATTTAATCATGATTGGTTAAACCTTCGTTCTACCAAACAAAGAAAGCTTTGTGACGCAGCTGGTGAGTTCTTACACTGGAGATGAGCCCAATTTTGGATGGAGCAAGTTTCATGTTCACAAGATGCCCATAAAAGAATCTTATGGTACTCTAATTTTCACCTAATTGCACTTGAAATACTGAAAATGGAGGTTTCGGGGGAAAAATTGAGAAAATAAGAATGAGAAATAAAAGCAAAAGAATTTCAGTTTGAGGGGGCATTTGCTCCCCCTGAGAAAATTTTGAAAAACTTGGAACAAGATACTCCTATTCTGTCTGTTTCATTTTCTTCATCTCTTTCTAAAATTCCATAGCCTATAGGATTTTAGAGAGAGATAAGAACATGAAACAAAGACAGAAACATAACAAGGGCTATATTGATACTGAGCCAACAAATATGGGAAAACGTGAGTGTCTTTCTGTGCACTCTGCTAACTTTTTATTCCGGCCTTGAGCAAGGAAAATTTTCTTGATAATTCACATTTCGATTGTCACTGGTAACAAACCGATCACTCACTCAGAATCCAAACAAATTTAACCACATGTTGAAGGTTTTATCTTCAAGAGATAAAAGATAGGCGTTATCAGTGTCAATAGAATAAGTAATTCTATAATTCAATGAAAGACCAATACACAGTTGAAAGTCTGATCATCTTTTGACTGTTCTAATACCGAGGAATCAAATTTCCTTTGGACTCGTCCAGCATACAGTCATTGAAAATCATGTAAACGGGTACAAAACATTCTTAACCAAAGTGTCTTAGCAGTTTTAGTCCACCTCATAAGCTTTAATTCGCCCATTTCACTGAGGAAAATAAGCTTACCGAATGTTTGTCCAACTGCAGGGAACAGTGAGTTTCCAATCCACACCGCAACCATATATCCGTAACTGGTGATAAACGTTTTTAGTTCCTGGGACTTCAGCTTTCCTGACACTTTCGTATTCAGTGGAGAAGTAGAACATGCGAATTGCAGCCTGTAATTTTTCCTCGTGTGTTGGTGCTTGTGTACAACTGAACTCTAGTAGAGCTCAACTTCACTATTAACTTTTGCCGCGTCGTGTCACGTGTAGTGGTCTGAACAATAGAAACTTGTTTCCACTATTTCCGCTTCCTGTAAAGTAAAGTGACTGTGATTTCCGGTGATTAAACAGAGATGAGATCCAACAAGTTATTTTTGGGACCAGGGGCTCAACACTATAATGTCTTATTTTTTACTATACCGCGCATGGTTTCGAAGCGTCGACGCTACTCGTGAGAAGTTGTGACGTTCAAGATGGTAACGGAAACTTTGTTTTACAAAATGATCATTGTTAGTCCCCATCAGCTCGAGGAGAGCAGAACATTTGTGTTTTTATGGCTCACTGAAGGTCTGAACGAGACCGTTTCCTCCTCGACTATCTAGTATCTTGTATAGATATGATGGTTACCTTCTTTCTGCTCTGGTTTGCCCGGCTTTTTCCCGGTCGCTGTTTCTAGCTCTGGTGCTCCAGTTTGTTTTTGGCGTTTCTTTCTGCTTTTCTGATATTACGACCCATTTTGTTTCTATTCGACGGCTTTCTCTTCACGTTGTTTATCCTTTGTGGCATATTTATTTATAGCATGGTACTCCAAGTTGTCTTTTCTTCTAGTCCTTGAAACTCCGACTGGGAGAGAATTTCAGGAGCAAGCCGGCAAACTTTCACGCACGTTAAATTTCAACAACCCCCCTTCCCTTGACAACGCGACGTACCCTCCCCCTGTTAGCTGAGCATGCTATTGTGACGTCAGCGATCACGGCCACGTTACACATCGGGGCTGCGAAGACGTCCAAAATTTGGATCGACCCCTAGCAATTTCCACAGGTTATCCAATACTACGAAATGCTGTATTTACAGTATCTGCCTTTATTTTGACGCTGTTTTCTTAGGTATGGTGCTCCGCAGAAGGCCGCCGCAAGGAGCTCCGCTAAAAACTCTTCTTTAATAGTAAGAATCCGTTTTCGACCAGGCTTTCTTTTTGTTTCATCTCTCTGATAGTGAGAGGTGTCAGACTTTTGTTTGTCCCAGTATTTCATGTCATGTGCACTTCGAGCTATGGCGCCAAAAACCACATTGAAATGTGCCAAATCGGGTACACCCGTGCAAAACCTTACGGATTCGTCATCTCGCAGAATATCTTGTGTTAGTATTTTCCGTTTCAGAGCGTTCCTATCAGAAAGTTGTGCTTGATACTCTTTATTTTCCCTGATATTCCTTTCCCTTTCATGCTCAAGCGTTTCAATATCAACCATCGAAATTTCTGTCTGACACTCACGGTCTACTAGATAGACGGTAACTTTACTTGCAACCTCGTTCGCTCCAGTGTTTTGTTATGTTTCGGAGGATTCTTCCTCGCAATATGAATGTTCGGAGACAACATAGTATTCGGACATGCTATCACATTCGTACTCGTACTCCATTTCCTCCACTGTTTCGGAACCACTGTCGACCACTGTCAGAAGTTTCCTCGCACCTATGAATCATCGGCTCTGGATCAAAGTTGCGATTTTTACCGCGGACTTCACGTTCAGTTGGCTCCTCTTCGGGCTTGTTTGGATCGAAAATAAAGGGTATTTGTCCATCCTTTACAAATCAAAGACCATTCAATGAAGTTCTGATGTGTTCTGGCTTGAAATGAAGCGAACATATTTTCGGATCCTTCAGCTTCTTGAATTTTTTGTCACCTCGACGGCAGAAGTCGCTCAACTTCTTTCTAAGTTAACGATTCTTCGGAAAACTAAAGAAAGCCAAGTCTTTTCGATTATGTGTACCATTATTGCAGCACTGTATGGCACAGTAGTGAACCATAGAGCCTGAAAGCGTAAACTGATGTACAATTAACGCAAAAATTGTTCCGGGAAAAGCCCTAGAGTGTTTGTTTTCATTACAATTTTCGCGGGTGTTGAACTCTATTCCCAAGAGTCTCGTTCCGTTGCACTAAATTAGGTCCCAGGCTCTTCATAACCAGTCCGCGCAAACATATCGAAAGTGGGCTATTAGATCTAAAAAAAGGAAGTTTATATCAGCCCAAAAAGAGGCAATGCTTGTGTATTTGTATACATTTGACCTACAATAAATGTCGCGAATTTGATGTCCAAATTGTCAGAATGCGGGCTCAGTATTTAGGGCAGCAGTTGCTGTTTTGAAACATTGTTTTCCAACCTAGTTCCCAGGGTCTTCTCGGTCGTTTTTCAAAATGGCGGTTAGCTCAGAAAGACCCTGGGGGAGGCTGAGTCACATGACTTCGGAAGGACCACAGGGATCCCGAACCCAAATAACTGCTCATACTAAACCACAGTAAAACAACCACGAGAAACCATCGAGAAACCAAAGAAAGGAGGAGGGATTTCACAGCTAAAAACAAACCCACGGAACTGTTCGTCGCTCTTCGGCGTAATTCAGACTCATGATTGAATCAAATAACGGTAACCACGAAAAGCAATTTATTTTTCTTGCTTTTAATACTGTATAGTTTTTAGTTTGTCCTTTGCGAAATTTTCGAAGGTGCTAAGATTGTTTCCTACACATTTAGGACGTTAAGCTTAAATTATTCTAAGAATGGATTTCCAAAGCAATAGTCCCTTAGCCTGCTAGGAGGCGTTTCGGTAATATTTTTGTCGAGAAAACAGTTGTTCATTGATCTTGGTGGCCAGGTTTTCCGCGATAAAAACAACAACAAACCGCATGCAAATAATTAAGTCCCAAAATAATCCAAAATGCCCCTCGTATTATTGTTCTCACTTAGCTCACTGGCATTATCTCACAGCCCTTAAGCTTTAATCTACTTTTCCATCGTGAAAACCAAACACTTTTGAAGCATTTTTAGACATCGCTTTATTGTAAATACAATTGGGTGGCTTTCTAGGAGTAGAAGAACCATCTGTTTATTCTTGAAAACTGTTTAAAGAACCGTAGCGCTTGCTTGGTCTTGTGTCACTGACAGTGTGTGGTTCTTTGCAGCTTTGCTCTGTAATGCTGGTTGGTGTAATCTTGCTCAACTGGCCTCCCGGTTATTCCACCATGGCTTTCACTTCTTTATGGACCCTTGACTGGAGGATGTAGAAGGTTATTTCCTGCCATGAATGTGCTGGGAATCCACCACAGCCAACAACCATGCACTTCAAAGAGCTAGCTGCACCTACATTTAACAACAGATGAACTTTACACATAGGTATTACATGTATTTAACAGTACTTCTCCCGCTGACAAGCTCACGTTCAGATTTCTTGGTGTTAAAGGAAACATGAAATACATGAATAAGACAAACTGGAACAAAATCTAATAACAAAGAAAACTTTTAAATCTCAGTTTGTTGATTGTATCACTTTCTATACTTTCAGGAATCTAGTTACCCACCTGAGATACAGATGCAAGCATAATCAGAATGGTGATAGCAGGACAGTCACAGAGGACAAGGCTTCATCTCACAAGATATTATGAGAAATAGACCCTTGTATAATAAAATAGACCCTAGGTAGGTGAACATTCCCCTGGGATTGCGGAGTCAATTTTCCTTGTTTGTCATGATTGTATACTCTTCCTTTGAGCTGTTACAGGAGGGTATGGATTTTTATTGATCAAAGATAATAGATGACTGACCAAATTAGCAGCATTAATTATCTCTTTATTATCTTGCTCCTGTCCTATGCTCCTATGTTAGGTATGATGTCCACTTTGAGTTCACATTATTTTGAGAGCAGATTTGTGTCAACCAAAAATAAAAGACTTCATAAAGCAATCAATCAATGAAACCTTAAGGCTGTGGCCAAACCAATTCAACATGTCCATTCAACAGTACTTTTGCTCTTTTCAGCACCAAATTTTGGTGGCTAAAATAGAGCACCAAACAATATTTTAATCACCACAAAGGGAACCTTCATTTTTACAAATCTTTATAATGAATAATAAAATGATGAGTCAACACAGCATTCAATGTGATTCCTGAAATTACTTTTTCAGTGATTATCGCACAAATGTGGAAATTATCTGATGTTGAATTGTGTGGTTCCAGGAAATATCCACCCATTCCCCCCTCCCCCCAACAAAGGATTTAAAAATTCCAAGGGGGGGGGGGGGGGGGGGGGGGGGGGGGGGGGGGGTTCAATTTACATGATTTCTTCAATATAAGTAACGATATTTTTTTTATTTTTTTTGGGTGTGTGTGTGTGTGGGGGGGGGGGGGGGCGATATTTTCTGTAACCACACATTGGTTTGACTCCTGGCTAAGTATACAATCACAAATTGGTGCATCTACATTTGACTCTGGAAACTAGTGCTAATAATTGCTTTTGTAACTCCAGTATTAAAAATATATAATGTAAGAATTGAAGCTGCCTTTTGAACACGGCTCAATATTATTATTAATCCGAAACATGAATCACAAACAGCCTTTTTAGGACTGCTTCTTGGCAGTCATGTTATTGTATTATAATTAGAAAACTAGTAGCTAGTTGAAATTAGCTTATTCATAGTACTGTACTTCTCATGTATTATGAAAAAATGTGTTGATGTTTCCTGCTGGCAGAAAGGTCTCATCCTATATGTTCTCCTTGCACAGTATCAGGGGCATAGCAAGTTGTTATGATAATTGCTTAAGGTCAGTTTACTACAGTGTAATTACAACAGTGCAATCCCGGAGTGCACTATTGAAAAAGTGAAATCAAGAAAGGTGATGGCCCTTATAACGAAAAGCTAGCTATGTCTTGGGTATCATAACAAACGCTTCACCCTGCCCTAGCTGCTATTTGATTAAAGAAATTGCTGCAGTTCTGCTTGTATGATATTGGCAAACATTAAGTGAAACATATTTACACAGTAGTTTACATTGCAAAATACATTATGTATTGCTTAAATGTGACCTATTGCTTGGACAATATTGTTGTAACATTACTATCAAAATTATTCAATGCCCACATACAGACTTGATTATGTCCATGATTGCTTGTGCATAGGTGGGGTTCCAGATTCGATACTCATTACAAATCTGTTCAGCAGACTGCAGATTCTCAACAGCAGATACTATGCTTGAAATGAGAGTTGTTGTAAACCCAGTGTTCAGACTGATTCCACCAAATCTTTGCCTGTTCTCTCCAAGATGTAGGCGATACTGCATTAATCGCTAGGTTATTTCCGCCAAGTGGCCTTCCCGTTCCGGGAGGAAATGGGAAGGGCTTCCCACCCCAACGGCGCGGCGCGCACATGAAAGAAGAAGAAAAGAAAAGAAAGATAATAGTCCGGAAAGACGAACCAGAACCCCTGCTCCGGTTCCTGTATATCTCCGTGTATCCTATGTCTATGAGAACATAACGAGGTAAACGTGCACGCAACGATGGACCAAACCCCCGCTCGGTTCGCCGTTTACGGCTATGGACAGCAGTCCGCAACACCAACAAACAAGCGAGTGGTATTGGTAGAGCATTTCCAAAACATAGGACACTTTGGTGGTATTAGGAAAGCCAGCGAGCGGCAGGCAGTACCCAATGGAGGAGATAAACGTGCTAGTGGTGGTGGCGGCATATTGATGCTCGTATAGATACGCGATAAATAGGGCAATTTCCGCCGCAGACAGCGGGAGTTTGATTTCTGCCGAACCGAAGGTCGAGTGCAAGAAAAGGGAATAAAGCCTTCAGGCCCGCTTGTAAGTTGATATAGAGGACGGCTGCAAACTACATGTGACTAAATGGCCAACTATATCTGCCAGTTTTCCGGCAACAGTTGTGGTGGGATGACCGTCGGTGATGCATGCACGCAGGCTGGTGCCAACTGCCTGAACCGGTAGATCTGTAGGCGGGAAAGGGAGTCGGCCAATTCATTGTAGACACCAGGAATGTGTCGCGCCTTAAAAAGTATGTTTTTCTCTAAACATGCCAGGCTTGCGCACAAATTGCATTAATACAGGGTCCTGGCAAGATGATTTGTTAATGACATGAACATGACATGAACATGCCAGGCTTGCGCACAAATTTCATTAATACAGGGTCCTGGCAAGATGATTTGTTAATGACATGAACAAGGGCATTGTTATCAGTATAGAACATAATGCGTCTGTTTCGCATACTATCGCCCCACAGCAAGACACTCATAAGGATAGGGAAGAATTCCAATGCGGCAATGTTCATATGTTTCCAATTATCCGGCCATGCCCCATAGCACCATTGATTACCAAAAACGGCACCGAATCCGAGACTGCCCGCGGCATCTGTGAAAAGCCGTAAAATATTTGAATCGATCCAATTGTCGTCAATAAAAAACGATTTCCCATTAAATTCACAGAGAAATTCTTCCCAGGTCCTCAGGTCTGCTCTTGCTGAGAGATTTAAATAAATAGTGTGATGAGCCTTCTTAATGCCTTTGGTTAGGTCTACAAGGCGCAGCAAAAATGCGCGATCCGGAACAATGACAGAGCAAGCAAATTTAACGTGCCTATTACGGATTGCAGATCATGCAGAGTCACTTTTTTCTTGCGACTGAATTGGGAACAAAGGCACATACACATGAGGAGCTTTACTCCGTTCAAGATTGCGCAGCGGGAATCGACGATTTTGGTTCAAAATCCAATTAAGTACCCGATATCAATTACTTAAGCCAATTAATACGGCTGCTACTATTTTGAAAGCGCCAAAAGACATATGTCATTTCATTATCAATAAAAGACCAGGCTACGAATAGTTAATGTTTTACTTGTAATCGAAACAAGAACGCGAGATCTGTTACATTCCTGTGTTTGGCGCCTTCACGTTCGGTCCGGTGGTGACAAGACTGCAGCTTTAAAGAAGTGATCTTGGCTAATTGTCAATGTCAAAAAGTTGGTATGCTCTTTCTGAAAGTCTTTGTGGCTGCAAACCGACGTTATTTGCTAAATACAAGTTTTTTGAGCGCTTCCCAGGCGGAATATCAAAGGTTAAACTGCAGGATGTCTGGGTTAAAGATGGCGGGTCGACTGCTCCATGTCCTGGTTTCAGTCACGGGCGATTTACAAATGGCCAACGCCAAGATTACTTCTATGTTCATGCAGTGAGCGCTTTTGGTAGATTGGTGCGCTATAGCTCTATGCTGGCTGACGGTATAGCTCGCCAAAACCTAGCGGTGGGGATATCCAAAGTTTATTGTAGATATTTATTATTAGAGACCCGGTGCACTATACTGCATAGCTGTGATAATTTCACCTGGCTGACGGTATAGCGCACCAAAACCTAGCGGTGGGGATGCCCAAAGCTCATTGTAGATGTTTAATTTTTAGAGACCCGATGTACTATACCGCATAGCTGTGATAATTTCACCTGGCTGACGGTATAGCTCACCAAAACCTAGCGGTGGGGATGTCCAAAGTTTATTGTAGATATTTAATTATTAGAGACCCGGTCTACTATACCGCATAGCTGTGATAACTTCACCTGGCTGACGGTATAGCTCACCAAAACCTAGCGGTGGGGATATCCAAAGTTTATTGTAGATATTTCATTATTAGAGACCCGGTGCACTATACTGCATAGCTGTGATAATTTCACCTGTCTGACGGTATAGCTCGCCAAAACCTAGCGGTGGGGATGTTTATTGTACATTATATTACTAAAAGTTTGTGAAATAATATTCTCAACAAATTCAGTATAAAAACAATGCTCTTGAAGTTGGACAAAAATGGCTAAGCCTACGTAAATTGTTAACTTTGGTAAGGTAATGATAACGCGTGTAGGCTTGCTACTGGGTCAGTAGTGAAACCCACTAATCCAACGGCCTTTTCTCGTAAAGGACGACACACACGCTCTGTAGTTTAATATTCCTGGACTCTTTTTGACCTTGTGTGTATGATATTTATTGAGCGGGTCTGTCAGTACTGAGCATTAATCCTTGGGTGTGAATAGGATGATTACCCGGTTTTACTGCTTTGAGCGCGGCATAATATTACGGCCCCTGTGGAGCAAAAGTGGACATGAAATGTTCACTAGCCACAGGGGGGCCAAAATCTAGAACGGGGTAAAGCTCCTCATGGCTGTAACTTATCAGCTTGAAGGCGGGCCTCCATTTTAATGGTATCCAGTTCTATGCCTGCAAAGGTCAACACTTCAAAGGCCCGACTGTTTTTTCCGGTGCCATTGGTATACCCAACCGACCACAAAGATGCAATAAGGTGTTAAGTTGTCTCTGACACTCATGGAATAGGTGCTGCTAACAAGAAATCATCAAGTAGGTGTAGGATGTGGGGTATTTGGAGCTTGCTTTTTGCTATCCACTCAAGAGCACTGCTGAACTTTTCAAACGTCCGGCATGAGGAAGAACATCCCATAGCCATGCACATGTCATAGTAGAATTTGCCTCGCCAGTGCATTCCAAGAAGATGGTAGTCCTGTGGCCTTATAGGGATTAGGCGAAAAGCGCTTTTGATATCAGTTTCAGCAAGGAAACATCCTGACCCCACCAGCTTGATGAGTCTTATTGCATCATCTACACGGACGTACTGCACGGTTGAATGCTCAAATGGAATACCGTCATTAACTGAACCACCCTTAGGAAATGAGAGATGGATGGTCCTGAGAATTGCCCACCCTTGTGAAACCGTACGCAGTAGCCAGAACGCACAAAGAGGGTTTCTCTCCTGCGCTGGAATGGCTGGATAGGGCGGTTACTGGCTTGCGATCGAGACCATAGCTCCCAGTGTGTTGTCCCCCAAGGAAGAGCAAAGGGGTACTGCTGGCGCATATAGCGGAAATTAGTATCGTAATAGCGCCAGTCGCCACCCCTCGCAGCTATGTCTCTAACGACTTCACCATATTTCATAAGTTGAGGGGCCTCAGCAGGGTATTTGGAGGTGTATATACCCACAAAAACTTGGAATGCATTTGTCCAAACATCAATGTTTGGGATTTTCCTAGCCTTTTGGCTAGACTCAAAACTTATTATAGGTGTTGTGAGATCCTCCTTATCATGAGATATGGTGACATTAACCTTAGGATCAAATGGGGGAGCATGCAACAGGAGTCCAAAGTCAACGTACTCATGTGACCAAATTTTGGCCTAAGAATGAAACTGTCTTTATTCGGAGTAACATTTCTCCTATATTTTGGTCTTAAGCTTAGCTGAAACATGGACGTCGATGGGCACACTAATAGAAGTGAAGAGCTCTGCAGGCTTACTCCCAGTTAAGGCAAATTAAAATTATCCCCTGATAAGGATTGGACGACAGATGCAACAGACCCCTGTACAGTTGCAACAGCCGTCAAGGTGTTACCGGTGAGGTTAACGGCAGGCTGCTGTTGTGGACTAGCCATAGCGTTTTGTTGTTGAATCCCAACAGTTTGACAAACTGGAAAGGCTGGAAGAGGCTGGCCAAGAGGCTGATGAGAGGGTACAAACACTGCTTGGCGCACTATTCTGAGGGCTCTGTGCTGGTATGAATTTACTCAGGGAAGCTGCAGGACTTCAGCTACCGTGTGTGCAATAGAGGAGATCACCTCTTGAGAACTGGTAGGGTTGGCCATGGGCATCTGTGCGACATTTGAGGTCGTAGCACTAGGTTGTGGGTCCTGAGAGACAGTGCCTTCCTGTGCAACTGTAGGCAAGCTGACACGCTGTGCCGTCCGCCCACGTCTGCTCTGTGGGCGCTCTACCTGCAGTGGTGTGGTTTTGCGCTGCTTCGAGCGTCTAACAGGTGGCATTCTGTAACTAAAATTTAAACTACAGGAAAACATCGCAGTGCAATCAATAATTGGAAAATACTGTTATAATCTGGTAAGCATCAGTACAATTGTATATGGAAGCTTGGGGCTGGCAGATGTAAACTTGTGTAAAGTGGTGAAATTCAAATAACACTTGTTAAATGTTGATTGCTGTTTTGTATTGTATTGTATTGTATTGTATTGTAAACAACAACGCCACCTACCAGGGCAAGCATCCCGGACATTACACTGATGCAGCCCAAGTGGCGACAAGCGCCAAACATGACAGATGGCTTGACAGGACACCATCTCTGAACAACACACCTGCATCCCTGCCATTACACTGATGCAGTAAACAGTTGTTTTAAATCTTGGCAGGCAGTTCTACTAACTACCCCCCTCGCGCAAGGAAATTTGTTTGACATTACTGACAAAACATTGCATCTAGGCAATTCTGAACACAGCTATTAGTAACGTTAGTTGAATGTGTCCCAGATTACACCTGATGGGGCAAGTATAACAAGGATATGCATACAACCTTCCAATCTATCTGGGGACAATTAATGGGTGGCATGGCAGGCCACCACCCCAATAACATACACGCACCCCTGTCAATACTCTGATGCGGATAACAAAACACGGCATGGCAAGACACTGTCAAGGTATTTCAGGTACAGGATACAGCAAAACAAGACTATCAATAACTGCCACTACCAGGGCAGCACTTTGCAGCAATTAGGTAGCAATTTTGTTTGTTTGCTTTAGAAGTGTACATGTTCTGCCAGCCCTTAATTACTGAACTACTTAAAATAAGTAAAACAAAACAACAGGAGCAGTGAGAAGAAAATGCAAACAAGGAAATACCATGCCTATCACTGCTGAGCTAGGGTTCGAATCCCTTGCATAATTGCCCCGCGGTAGCTTCGATAGAGAAGGTATTCTCCTGCACCATTCAAGTGAACTCCGTCCTCTCTAATATGGCGGAATAGTTTAAGCCTGGAGTGCCGCCAAACGAAAACACCAGGGAGATCAGACAGCACTACTTCCAAATACTGGTTTATAATCAAACAAACACCAACCACACGTACGCTGAATGAACTCAGTAAGAATGAAACCACGTCATCAATTGCCGATCCGACCACCTCGGGAGCTTGCGTAGAGAGGTCATTCGTACCGATTTCGAGGACGACGATGTCGGGGGATAGCTCCCGGATAATATTGCCGGACTCGTTTTGTAGTCTTTGCACTGAGCAGCCGCCAAAACCACGGAGAAATACCGACGAAGTGGCTGACAAGCCGAAATCTTGGTCTGCTCTCGAGTCGCAATAATTATCGAGTGCTGTTTGAAGCCTCTTTACAAATGAATGTCCCAAGATAAGTGCTCGAGGCAATTGACTCATGGTTAAAACGGACAGGAACCAGTTCAAGAGAACTCACCTTCGCTTGAAGTGGAAAAAGTCACCAACAAATCTTTCTTCACAAAGCAAAAGTTCAATGGCGAGTCGCCCTCGTGAAAACTTGCAAAGAACTCCCCAGAGGGGGTAACTAGCAATTGCCAAATTGATAAGCCCTGGCACGCGCCTGTCACGTGCCAGTGCGCGTGCCAGCTCGCACGCTGTTTATAACAACCGGAAGTGGTATAAATAGCGTATTGGTTCCCAATAATTTATTTATGAAGGGCAACAGATGAAAAATCACGGACTTCCAATAGCCCGTAGGAAGCACACCGATTACGTCTCGGCCAAGATAAAATCTTTATCTGCTTGACTTTCAGGAAAATGTTTCCATAATTAGTTTTAACTTGTGCATACTGGACTGCATTGGAAAAAAACTATTCATGGTCAAACTCATTGCTAGCAACTGATGAGCCGAACACGCGATCCGCGCAATATATAGTTACCCATTGTATCTGTTCCCTCTGCAGTAAGTTACGAGAAAGGTCGCAACACCTAGCGAAGCTAATATATGTTTAAGCAAAAAAATCCATCTTTCGATATTGACTTTGTAAAAAAATTCTTAGCAATAACTCCCAAATCACAAGATTGGACGATAATCGTGGAAAAAAAGGGTACAACGATAAGGTTATCCAGTCTTCATTTTGGTCTGTTGTCTTGAGCGCCTCGAATGGATCGAAAAGTTCTAATCAATTGATATGAATGCTTCAACCACCTTATTACAGTCTCGCTTCTGATTGGTTGCTTACCAAAGCCTTTTTACATCTTGATAATTTTGTTTAACCTTCGTAACGACGAACCAGGATAAGAGTTCTATTTGTCAAAATATTTGCTCTAGTTTGTTTAATGTCCGTTACCGTAATTTCGGGTCCGATGGATAAACTACCAAATGACCTCACTGAAGGATATCTTGCGATAAGAGGGCAGGAAAATGATTTTATTTACATTCTAATTTCGATCCGTTCTGATTTATTTTTTCGATGGATCGAAAATTACTGTTCCAATTATTTCCCAAGCTGTTCACACAGAGGTACGCACAGAGACTATAATATCGTAAGCGCGGGAAAAAATATCACACCAACGTACCACAAAAAGTGGTCCACGTGCCTCGCTCCTCCCCTTTCACTTTGTTATGCTATACTAATGCAGAAGAAAAACCACGAGCTCAGCTTAGTTCAGAGGATAAACACCATCCTACTCACAGAGAAATGCTAAAAAGCAGGTAAAGACGATGGGTTTCAATTATAATTATATAGCCAGCTCATAATAGTCAATACACTTCTTTACCTTGGGCGTAATGTTGTCCCATTTCAGATCACGTGGCATTCCCATCAATATTCTTTCTTTGTTTTTCTGCTACGCACCGGGATATATGAATATGGGAGCACCCAAACAAATAAATAGTATTCTAATATTCAAATGAATGCCACGTGATCTGACAATGGGACAACATTACGCCCAAGGTAATGAGGTTTAATGTGCCGGCAGATCGAAATCTTGAATTTCACTGGTTCACTTGAATGTCAATTAATTTCTAATTGAATCGCGCGCGCTAAAATTTGACAGTTTGGCTTTGTGTATTACTACCGAAATCACTAAACTGCCGGCACCCTCGAAAATTCGATCGATCGTTTGTCAGTTTCGGTTCGCTCGTCTGGCTGTTTTGATCGATCCAAATGGTCACGTGACATTTAAATTTTGTACCAAACAATGGAAAAACACGCTTTTTGTCTGTATTTGTAATAAATAAAGTGACTCCATGCTTATTCAATAACGAAAAAAGTGATTTGAAAATTCCCCCGATATCGGTTTATGGCCTCATCCAATTTTGATGTTCCTGGGATAATTTTCATCCAATTTTTTCTCAATTGGACAGACAGCATGCAGTCCTATTATATATACTAATTTCGGCAGGGAAAACTCTGCCGGGTATCAAATATATAAAACCAATGTAAGCTGCCTGGTTTTTATTTTTCTGAACTGTATTTGTTCTGGCAATACAACACAATTTTTTAAGAGTCACCTGTTCCTAACATTCTATTTGTCAGGGTTTGGACTCACCCCCTTCTCCTTGCATTTAGGAGGGAAATAGAGATAGAGGAAGCCCTTTAGATCTTTGCCATCAATTTGTCCTGCCTCACTTCAAAATAAACACAAATGATGTACTTTATAAAGGAACTTGATCAAATAACCTCGAAACGTAAGATCCCATCAAAAACACTCAAAGTTCGCATATTCAATCCATCAGTGACCAATAAAATATACTACTTGCAAATATGGCCCTGGAGTGTAGGCAGTGTGGTAAAGAGTTCCCCCGAGGCATGATGATGATATCGCCTTTCGATGTGGTTTTATCTCACCAAGAGAAGATATACCCAGATCCAAAAAAGCACGGAGAAAAATTACCTTCATCAAAATATACCACCAAGTTTTACTGTGTTGACAAGCGTTGTATTCTGAAACGTTTTCCCTACATGAACAAGAATATCAACTCTTATCGAGGTGGATGATAACCTACAATGCCGCCTTAAAGATTCCCACAAAACCTTAATCGGCTATGAGCTAGATTACACCTTTTTGTGATTCAGTTAGTCATGGATAATTAACGTTTGTAGCAACTATTCTTTGCGATGTAAATTTTCTGCCAAGCACAAATAGCCCTGTGTCTCTGACATTTACTTTGTGCCAAAAGTATCTTTTCATCATAAATAAGACTAAAACATGAATAAAACAATTTGTTCATCTAAGATTACATGGTTTCCGGATTTGTGCAAAGTTGCCCTATTTTTCTTATAATATTATCACTATTTTAGTACATTTAGGGCCCCCACCAGAATTTTTCACCCTGCTACGGGCCTGATTTTCCACGTAAACAAAGCCCAGTTTGTATCAAGGCAGCGCTCAAACGTAAAAATGACGAAGACTCGATCGTGGATGGTTTGATTACTCGTGGAGTAAACATGCTCCACTCGGCACATAATTCAACTTTATTGCACTCTCGTTATATTAATGCAATAACAATCTCCTCATTTACATGTATCTTCAATCATTTAACGTACGTTAATTGATAACTGATGTACTTACGATTAAGCTATACTTGAATTATAGTTTAATAGTAGAATAATAGAGGAGTCTCCTCTAGTACTTTGCTTGAATCTTGCATCATCTCCGAAGGCCTCACTTTCAACGCGCTCTCATTGGCCCGAGCCCACGTGACTGCGTTTTGCTCGAAACGGCAAATAAATAAAAAAACAGAGCCGAATTTATAACTCGGGCTCTTCCTGCAGAAGCCCGAGTAATGAGCCCAATGAGCCCAAGGCGATACTGATGTAAACTATCCTATAGCCCGTGGGTAGCCGTAACCGAGAACGCTTTCGGCTGTTGGGTAGCCTGTGTTAAATCCTGGCAACTTAACGTAACGACCAAATGAAAATACGGGAGAAATGCGCCATATTTCAGGTATTTTATTGCAAATTTGTTTACTCTACGTTAATTACATTCTGGAACTTATGACGCGTTCATGGGTTGCCTGTGTGGAAGCCTGGCTGCGAAGCCCCCTAAAAACGTGAAGCCAAAAGTCGTCGAAAAGGCGAAACGGAAACCATTACAGGTCAGAAGATGTACACAATCAATTAGAGATGCGACATATTTGCAGGTATTATATTTATTGGCCACTGATGGATTGTAATTCAGTTAAGTGATATACGAACTTTGAGTGTTTGATGGGATCTTGCGTTTCGAGGTGTTACGTTTCGAGGTCTAACGTCTTAGGTCTTACGTTTCGAGGTCTTTTGTTTCTAGAATACCCAATTTTATTTACAATAAAGCGATGTCTAAAAATGCTTCAAAAGTGTTTGGTTTTCACGATGGAAAATTAGATTAAAGCTTAAGGGCTGTGAGATAATGCCAGTGCGCTAAGTGAGAACAATAATACGTGGGGCATTTTGGATTATTTTTGGACTTAATTATTTGCATGCGGTTTGTTGGTGTTTTTATCACAAACCTGGCCACCAAGATCAATGAACAACGGTTTTCTCGACAAAAATATTACCGAAACGCCTCCTAGCAGGCTAAGGGACTATTGCTTTGGAAATCCATTCTTAGCATAATGTGTAGGAAACAATCTTAGCACCTTCGAAACTTTCGCAAAGGACAAACTAAAAACTATACAGTATTAAAAGCAAGAAAATAAATTGCTTTTCGTGGTTACCGTTATTTCATTCAATCATGAGTCTGAATTACGCCGAAGAGCAACGAACAGTTCCGTGGGTTTGTTTTTAGCTGTGAAATCCCTCCTCCTTTCTTTGGTTTCTCGATGGTTTCTCGTGGTTGTTTTACTGTGGTTTAGTATGAGCAGTTATTTGGGTTCGGGATCCCTGTGGTCCTTTCGAGGTCATGTGACTCAGCCTCCCCCAGGGTCTTCTCTGAGCTAACCTCCATTTTGAAAAACGACCTGGGAACGAGGTTGATTGTTTTCACGGTCGGGAGCCTGAGTCTAGAGAAAATGGCGGACGAAAAGGAAGCAAATTTGACGAAAGTAAAGAAGGGAAGACGATTTTAGGCCGATTTTACCCCCAAAACAACTACCTGTACTATGGAAATAAGAGAGCAGTTCAATATCAAATTAGAAAACATTATGTCTCATAGTGGTTTTAATTTTGTCTTTTGCGTGTCATTGTAAACAGAAGATTGGTTTTTTTAAGCTTTATAAATTAGTTCAATCTAATCCATAATGTAGTATTTACTGCGCATACTTCTCTGATTGCACCTGGGCGGGATTTTCAAATGATCTAGATAAGGAATTTACAAGTTGTACAGCTATTGCAATTCATTTCCCTGTTCAATTCAAAAGTATCCTCTGATTTTTATGCTTTGCTTGAATTGTTGGAAAGATGTGAGTAGTTTCTTTGTCCAAGCACTTGCGGATTCGCTAAAGTTGGAGCTTTCCAGATTTACAGAAGTGCAGCATCCTCTGTTTGCATCCTCCAGAAAGCGATAAAGTAATAATATATAGATTTAGGCACTGCCTAAAAGCGGAGCTCCCAATCTGCCTAAAAGCGGAGCTCCCAATCACCAATCCCACTGATATTAATAATGGGTATTTCCAGAAAATATATGTGCCCTGGGGATGGGCAACACTAGTTGTTGACCCCCGTGCATCCAGTATTTCCAAAATGTGTTTACCCCATGCATACAGAATGTGTTACCCCCATGCATAGACATAGACATAGACATAGACATGCATATGGAATGCATAGAATGCCTGAGAGGTTAAACTAGCTTACAGCTTTGAACCCCCCCCCCCCCCCCCCCCCCCAGTTGGTACTAAGTTGTTGTCAGGCCTGTTTGAGTCACCCGATTACAATTGGAGGCTCTAACCATGTAGGAATTATATTATTCTTCAATGGGGTTGTGGGGGCATTCTTCCCAAGAAAAATTGTTGACATTTCAATTTTACAATATGACTGGAAATGTAACAGAACTTAGAACAAGTTAGTTGCATCCTCCTCATTCGTCGGAAAGATGTGTGTATCCCCTAAGAATTTCACCTGCCCACCCCCCCCCCCCCCTCCCCTCCACCCCATATAAATGGAATGTAGCCTTAGATGCTAGTTTGTACTACAGATACAAGTCAAGCAATAGTGAAGACGGTAAAATTGTTATCTAAAGCATTGAAAATTATGTCAAACACAAATGGAAACCATATACCACTGACAATGAAAAGACACATTTTTCAATCCCCATGGGTTATGCCTATATAGACTTCCTCAAGTCCTTCAAATTTTTGCTTGCTTGTATCCTATGAGAGGTTGACTTTGAGCAAGTCTAGGGTTTGCCTGATAAACACATAGGGGTAAATTTTAGACTGAAGTATACCATTTGGCAAAGCATGGAATATGTAAGATTTTACTACTTTGAGTAACTTTGTAATTCTCAATGTGTGTTCTTAAGTTAAAAATTATCAAAGAGAAATGGAAACCTTTCCAACATTCTCTAACGTACTTCTTTCTGTGCCCATCGCTCTGAGTCCCCTCCATGGGTAGTCACTGCACTATGGGCCGGCTACACCATATTGAGTCAGCGGATTTCATCAAGGGGCTCTATACTGTGTTATTTAGATGCTAGTTTGAACAATAGATCCAAGCCAAGCAATAGTGAAGTTGGATAATTCTTTATCAAAAGCACAATGGAAACCATTATACGACCAAGAGGGAAAAATACAAAATTTTCAATCCCCATGGATTATACACTGCCTGATAACCCATCATGGGCAATTCCAGAAAATATATGTACCCCCACCACGGGCGGCACTAGGTTTTGACCATCCCCCCCCCCTCCCCATGCATCCAGAATTTCCAAAATGGCTTACCCCCACCCCCATGCATATAGAATTCCTGAGAGGTTAACCTACAATAGCTTCCAGCTTCAAAAAACCCCCATGCAGGCAGAATTCCGAGCTTGAAAACCCCCCTCCCATTCAGAATTTCCAAATGCTGGCCATCCCCGGGGTACATTTATTTTCTGGAATTGTCCAAAGGCACAAAATTTTTAGACACAAAGTATGCCATATGGACCAAGAGGGAAAAATACAAAATTTTCAATCCCCATGGATACACTGCCTGATAACCCATCATGGGCAATTCCAGAAAATATATGTACCCCCACCACAGGCGGCACTAGGTTTTGACCATCCCCCCCCCCCCACCCTCCCTCCCCATGCATCCAGAATTTCCAAAATGGCTTACCCCCACCCCCATGCATATAGAATTCCTGAGAGGTTAACCTACAATAGCTTCCAGCTTCAAAAAAAAAAACATGCAGGCAGAATTCCGAGCTTGAAAACCCCCCTCTCATTCAGAATTTCCAAATGCTGGCCATCCCCGGGGTACATATATTTTCTGGAATTGTCCAAAGGCACAAAAATTTTTAGACACAAAGTATGCCATATGGACCAAGAGGGAAAAATACAAAATTTTCAATCCCCATGGATACACTGCCTGATAACCCATCATGGGCAATTCCAGAAAATATTATGTACCCCCACCACAGGCGGCACTAGGTTTTGACCATCCCCCCCCCCCCGCCCTCCCTCCCCATGCATCCAGAATTTCTAAAATGGCTTACCCCCCCTCCATGCATATAGAATTCCTGAGAGGTTAACCTACAATAGCTCCAGCTTAAAAAAAAACCCATGCAGGCAGAATTCCGAGCTTGAAAACCCCCCTCTCATTCAGAATTTCCAAATGCTGGCCATCCCCGGGGTACATATATTTTCTGGAATTGTCCAAAGGCACAAAGTTTTTTAGACACAAAGTATGCCATATGGACCAAGAGGGAAAAATACAAAATTTTCAATCCCCATGGATACACTGCCTGATAACCCATCATGGGCAATTCCAGAAAATATATGTACCCCCACCACAGGCGGCACTAGGTTTTGACCATCCCCCCCGCCCTCCCTCCCCATGCATCCAGAATTTCCAAAATGGCTTACCCCCACACCCATGCATATAGAATTCCTGAGAGGTTAACCTACAATAGCTTCCAGCTTCAAAAAAAAACCATGCAGGCAGAATTCTGAGCTTGAAAACCCCCCTCCCATTCAGAATCTCCAAATGCTGGCCATCCCCGGGGTACATATATTTTCTGGAATTGTCCAAAGGCACAAAAATTTTTAGACACAAAGTATGCCATATAGACCAGAGGGAAAAATACAAAATTTTCAATCCCCATGGATACACTGCCTGATAACCCATCATGGGCAATTCCAGAAAATATATGTACCCCCACCACAGGCGGCACTAGGTTTTGACCATCCCCCCCCCCCCCCCGCCCCTCCCCATGCATCCAGAATTTCTGAGCTTGAAAACCCCCCTCCCATTCAGAATTTCCAAATGCTGGCCATCCCCGGGGTACATATATTTTCTGGAATTGTCCAAAGGTACAAAAAATTTTAGACACAAAGTATGTCATATGGAAAAATTCGGTGTTAAATTTTACTGTCTCAATGACCAATTGGTATTTTTAATCTAAATAAAACCATGTTTGTACAGTGTATAACATAATTTTGTTTTCCACAGGGAATGGGCATACTTCTACTAATCACAATGACTTTGTAAATAGTGAATGAAATTCTAGCAAACAACATGTACTATACTAAATACATTAATTCATTTGTTTTCCTATTGTTACTACTGGCACTGCCATTTGGTAGTAAATTACACAGTCCATGCATGTTGAAAGTCAAGTGTTTAGAGCCAATTCAACAGAATTAAATTTACTGTAATACCATATTTTTTTGCTAGAAAATAATTTTTCAGTACCATAAGTCAATATCTTGCCGCTTGGAAGTCCAAGGTACTATGGAAGGTGATCACCAAGACTCCAATACCATTAACCAGTTTCCGGTTGCAGCACTTTTGCCTTAGATTTTCCTTGTGTCGATTTTGGGAGTGTTTTTATATCTCGTTTGCAAAAAGCTGAGAAGGCTTAATTAGCCTTCGTTGTTAGAAAACACGACTAAGTCGTTCTTAAAGGACTAATAATAGAATTCTAGAGATCTTTAGTTAGGGTCGCATATAAGCTAAACACGTTGAGTTGTTACTAGGCTCGCGACCTATCACTCAGATTCAAGAAAAGTCGACATGCTCGAAAAAAGAAACAGCGAATTTTAGGAATTTTACCTTCATCCTGAGTAGCTTTTCCCCCGTGTAGGAATAACCTGAATGTAAATCTGTTCGGAACTTGTGAATGTCCTTCCATCTCCCTATAAACAGTGCTCTTATCCAGCAGTGACTTTGATCCACGAATCGAATTGTTTTAACGACTTGCCGCCATTGACTCTCCAAACAAATTAATTCTCAAAGTATGACCTTCTTGACTCACGCTACTGCCGTAATGTACAAATGTAGCGTCTCGCAGTTACTTTTACCTTTCGACAAAATTCTGTACCATTATAAATTCCACTGTTTTGTGAAAGAAAGGGCGAATAAACAATCTCTGCCGCAATAGCAGGATTTGCGCTAAAAAGTTTAAGCCTTCTTGTCAGAACAGGAAATTTCTTCAGACACTCGTAGTCCCTGGCCCATAGCAGGATTTGCGCTGAAAAGTTTAAGCCTTCTTGTCAGATAACAGGAAATTCCTTCAGACACTCGTAGTCCCTGGCTTTTTGTAAACATACTTTTCAGTAGAACAGTTCTGCAGTCGCTTGGAAGAATGGTTTCGATCAAAAGACTCTTGATATATTTTCAAGCAGATTGCTCGAGAATGATTCACCAATATTGAGCAACCTCCTATCCCCCCCGGCCACGACAACTCACCCTTCCCTCCTCCCGTCACTCGACCGGCGGCGCCACCCCGACAAATCACCCCTCCCCCCGTCTAAAAAAAAAAACGTCACTCGACCGGCGGCGCATGTTGTGACGTCACGCCTGTGACGTCAGGCTTCAGGAAGCACACACGCTCGCTCGACGTTCAAAATTCAGTTGTATCCCTTTGCGCCCGTTCCCGCCTGTGATACTTTGGGTACCCTGTGGATATCACGCCTGTGACGTCGGGCTTCAGGAAGCACACACGCGCGCTCGACGTTCAAAATTCAGTTGTATCCCTTTGCGCCCGTTCCCGCCTGTGATACTTTGGGTACCCTGTGGATATCACGCCTGTGACGTCAGGCTTCAGGAAGCACACACGCGCGCTCGACGTTCAAAATTCAGTCGTATCCCTTTGCGCCCATTCCCGCCTGTGATACTTTGGGTACCCTGTGGATATCATACATGCGCTACATTTGCCATCGTTGGGACGCTCTTTTCTTAGGTATGGTGCTCCGCTCAGCGGCCTTCGGCCGCTAAGGAGCTCCGCTACTAAGCACCAAACTCGCTTAAAACAAGAGCAGTATAAACAATTCAAGAGTACATTTATCTGCGACAGTAACACCCCAGACTACGCAGGAGATAAATATCCAGTGACTTTCTTGCAGCTTCACAAGAAGTTTTCCGGTTTGAAAGAAAAAATTGATAAGTGGAATACCAGGAAATTATGTGAGAAATCCAAATACCTGAATACCTTTTCACTAGAGAATTGGAAGCTCTTGACTGAATCAAAGAAAAGAGAACACAGCTTTAGTAATTGCTAAGGCTGTGCAGTCAGATATGCTGAGATACAAGCATATTTCCCTGTCAAATCTGCCGCTTTGAAAGAAAAAGCTCTAAAAAAAAACCCTACGTTTGCTGCTGTTATCCAGAAAAAACACTCTCAAAACAAAAACACTCTCAAGAAAGTCAAACAAAAGAGATGTAAAAAACACTGCGAAGGCAATCTATGATAAAGTGGATTGTCGTTCCAGAAGCAATTTGACATTTCTTTTGCTGAAGCACTGTCTAAGGTGTCTGAGTTTGATTTACAATATAAGACCCCAAACCAAAAGCGAGAAGAGAGAAGAAACATGACAGAAAGTTAAAAGAGAATATAGATCAACAAATAGAATAAACTGCTTGTTCAAGGTGGGTTCATAATTCAAGGGCGGGGGGAGGTGAGAAAATGAATGAAATTATTTCTAGAATTTTACATTCTTATCACTAAATAATATACAAGAGCATTAATACAATAAAGCTGGGAAAATTAGCAATAGTGGAGAAAATTCTGTCACCATGCATATTATTATTTTTTCACAAGAAACCCAAGATCAAAGTTTTATGCAAATTTGATAAAAATGGAGGTGAAAAATAATTATGCAGGCTAATAATTATCAGCAGTGTGTTAATTTTTTTATTCCCGAACGACCCGGCGCGAAGCGCCGGCGTTCAGCGCGAAGCGCTGAACGCAGTGAGGGTTTCTAATTGGGTGCCGCGGGATACCTGTGTACGCGCGAAGCGAAGCGAAAAAGTGTCGCGTGTGTGCAGGCATGAATGACGTAATGCTGTAGAGCGGTGAGCGGGTCGTTTTCCTCGCATTTTTCACCTTATTGGTAAAATTTTCGGAAACCGATTTTTTACCGAGTACGTGCTCGAGCTTTATTCGTAACTACGACGTATTTAAACTAAATCGAAAAGATTTTGGAAATTCTGCATGAGACTCACAGTTCAAATTGCGAACTTTTAATTTTGAAACACTTTTAACTTACTTCACTGCGAAAATAATAACCAATTGCTTCTTCTTTGCTGGAATGACAATGTTGAGTAACATGGAACGAAAAAAAGTTGTTGTATGCGGCGATGGCAATTGTTTTTATCGGGCAAATCGTCAGGAACATGGGCAGAGAAAGTCGACATTGTTGCTTGCGCAACAGCTTTTCAACGAGACATTTTCGTGTTTTCCATGAATCAAAAGAAATGGAACCGTTTCCCGCCGATGATGACATTGAATGTTTCGTCCCCACTAATACAACCGAAATCATGTCAGTGCCCAATACTCTTTGTTGCATGATTTAAACCCTTCTACTGCCCATTTTAATCCCCTTTGGTAGGGTTTGCCCTTGTGATTTGTGTATAGTTATTGCATATTGAATCATTTTTGTAACAAACTGCTGATGTGACTGTGATATGTTACGTAGTAGAAAGATTTTACTGAAAATTTAGAGACTTTAGTCTCAAACAATAGCTATACCAGCATTTCCCATATCATAATAAAACTACATTTGCATAAATCTTTAATCTTTACGAACCAAAAATGATATATGGCAGAACGTTTGGCCTTCTGATTATTTTGGGGTGATATGCTGCAACATTCAAAGAAATTTTCAAAGTGACTCGTCCATAAACAATAATGGCTGCATGTTACTTGCAGAAAGCATAAGCTCTAAGCGATTTTCAAGCAAAAAATGTCTGTTGATCACTGGTGGCATCAGTTGGACACAGGGTCATTTCACGTCAAATCACCTAATGGCTGAAACTGACCATGGCTGGGGCAGGAGAGCTCTTTCATTTGAAACTATTTCATCTCCAAAAGAAAGAAGAGAATCAAGTGAGCCGTTCTCTAAATCAAAGCACCGTAGGGTGAACTCGTGCGTCAATGCGAAAAAACCTTTGTCAAAAAGAATGTTGTAAGTTTTGAGTTTAGTGTAGAACGCAGAAAGACAGTTAAAAATAGGAAGCGCAAATTCTCTTAAGGTTATGGTTATTCCCCTGTTTTGCACGTTGCACTGTGATTCTGCGGATGGAGTCGCGCGATCAATTCGAATGACGTGATAGAGCGCCCGCTCAAGCTAAATGTCCCATTTGAGCGAGAAAGACTAAAGACAAAATCGCTTTTTGGGATATTGCGCGAAAACAAGATTGGGCATCTCCATTTTTTATTTTACCATTTTGACTATCATTTCGCTGTTATAAAAAAAGTTTTACAAAAATGCTAACGACATCTTTTTTAAAAAAGCTATTGTCAAAAAAGCTCTAAAATGAGATACCAAAGAGCCTCAAATTATCACGAGCGTTTTTGCACATTTTCACATTTTCAAGAGTAGCGTCAACACACAGAAAAAATGAAAGATTCTAATGTTCGTCCTAGGTAGTCAAGCATCCAACAGTTTTGTTCAAAAGTTGCAAGCGAAGTGGAGTGCCTCGTTAGTGAGCGTTTTATCACAAGTTTTGTTGTTTCATGCAATCCTTGACTAATAGCCCTCTAAAACGACTAAAAATGGGATATGTTTGGGTCGTTAGCTTCACTAAACGAGCATGGGCACCCCTCTTTATTTGACGGTATTTTTATTTCTTATATACTAAATAGGCAAAAAAGTTCTACGATAAGTTTTATTTGAGAAGCTTGCGGAGAATATTCTTTCTATAAAAGGCTTTTTTCGAAGTTTAGCAAAAGGGCGTGTTGTCAGTGTATCAGTTCCCCTGGAAACTGATCTCCACTCCCCATCGGAAGGTCAGTAGTAAGCAAGTCACATGTTGCGCGACGTTGCTCCGACGTTCTCTTCTCTCTCATACTGTTGAGATTAATTACTCCTTCATGCTGTTCATACTGTTGAGATTAGGATTCGAGATCGAAAAGTTTCGAAAAATGTCAAGTAACTCAAAGAGCAACAAGGGAACTAAACATGCCGAGAAGGCTAAGAAGGAAACGCAGGATTTCATTAATATGACTGACAGCTCGGTGACTCAGAGTCAGAGTGAAGAACCCTCGAGACACCGTGCAAACAACAACAGTTCTGAGGACAGCTCTCAATTCACCAACATGGATCTTAAGCCAAAGCCAAGATGCACTGCGACTACTACAACGACACAAAAGTCAGAACCAGGTATCATCGGCTACGTGCGGGACACTTTGGATTATTGGTCACTGAAATTGCAGAAGTCGCCAGTCAAGTACCAAGAAACACTTCTCTACTCTCCTCCGAAAAGAAAAATCCTTCAAAATAGTGAAAGTAGTCATACCCCAATAAAGGTAACAAAGTTCACGCACACGAGTGATGGGAAAAAATTAATCATTAACGATATAACTCGTTTATCAGTACCAGTAGCTACTGAATATTCGTCCCAATACTCACAAATCGAAGACGAGGAGTTCAAAACTGTAAAAGACATGATTGACAATTAGTTGACGGCGAAAGCTGTATTGAATTAGATGTTTGACAGCCGCACATGTCGTCCATCAAAAACAACAAGGTTTATGCATTTCATGCGCTGACTGTACGGATATATAAGAACCAGAAAAAGCTGTCATTTGGAAGACAGAGCAAAGTCTCCGAGTTGACTGACTGTATGGAACTGACGACGTTGCCAGAAGAAACAGTAAGTAAACTTTGTATTCAAGATGAAACGTGTATTGTTGATGGGGAAAGTATTTCTTCAGTCGAACAAGCACAAATCTACTATACTTGCATTCACTGCAAGAAAAAACTGATACAAGTGGCTGCATCGGACGTCGTACACTGTGATAAGTGTAGTTACACAATGAAGTCACACAATCGAATTAGACTAAACTAAACTAAGTTAAAAAAAAGTGCCAGATGAATACCCGTGTATCGTTTATGATAGAAAATTCAGGAAACGAACTGCAAAATGAGCCTTTCAAGATACACTGCTAAATATCTTTTCTCTTGAAGTCCTACGCGACAAAACATTAATTGAAGAACAACTAGCCATGCTTAGTGATGATGTAGAAATTGAGTATCATAAGAATACTATTATTGTGAAAACATTTACTAAGCGATAATAATAGCTATTGTTGTTATTAAGCGAGAACTTTGACAACTAGTTTGAAACGAAACTAGCACTTGATGCTGTTTGAAAATAGTTTAGTGAGCAGAATTTGAGCACTAGTTAGAAAAAAAACTAGCGTGTATCGTTAATTCAAAATAGTTAGTAAACATGTTGTGTTCTTTGTTCTTGAAGGGGAAGTAGCCATGCTCACTGACGAAGTACAAATTGAATATGATAAGAATACTTACATTGTCCAAAAATTTACTAGGTGACAATAATTGTTGTTGATTCAAATTGTTATATATTATATTCTCACTGGTCCCATTGTGCCATATAAGATATGGGGAGAGGAGACCAGGCTCCGCTTATCTGACACTTGCATGGAGACTCTCACTATCTAACCTGATAACTCTGAAATATCCTAAAACTCAGAACTATCCCAAAACTCAGAACTAGGTATCCTAAAACTCAGAACTATCCCAAAACTCAGAACTATTAGTTAACTCAGAACTATCTGACAACTTAGAACTATCCATAACTCAGAACTATCCCATAACGCAGAACTATCCCATAACTCAGAAGTATTCCATAACTCAGAACTATCCCAGAATTCAGAACTATGCAGAACTATCTCATAACTCAGAATTGTCCCATAACTCAGAATTATCCAATACTCAGGACTATCATACCACTCAGAAATACCACAGAACTCAGAGCTGCCCCCTAAGTTTATTGCCATAACTGTAAAATATCCAATAACAGGGAAATATTCCATAACCCTGAGATATCCCATAACTCATAAATATCTGTTACACACATTAAGTAAAAATGGTAATGCAAGACTAGAACAAGCTCACAGTTAAGAAAATCACAATCTTCTTACATGTCAACTCACATCTAAATTCCATGGGCATGAGGATAAACCTCCCCAAAACTCAAAAGTCCCTCCATTTCATATAACTAAAAAATTAATGAATTAAATGTGACTAATATATGAGGGTATGAGGCCAGGTGCACTGGGTTGCTGGGTTTGGGGCCGCACCCTTATTGTGAACTAACCAACAAAAACAAGAAAAAGTAATTCATTGCCAACTGCATGAAGTGTACATAACATATTCAATCAGCTTTAAAACCTCTAAAAAAGGATGCAATCCCAAACCCAGCAAACCCAGAATGCTCCGTCCGAGGACAGCGCATTGGACTGATTCCAAGTGTCCCAAGAGACCAAAGGAATCAAAATTGTCCAGAGGACATTATATAGCCTCTCCAGGTGTGCTGAGGGAGCGGGGGGGGGGGGGGGGGGGGGGGGGGGGGGGTCTAGCTGAGCAATCTCGCTAGACTCTAAACGCATGCCAAACAGACATTATAGCAGCTGAGCAATCTCGCTGGGCTGAGAGCCCGTGCCAATCACATAAAAAACGTGAATGACAAATCTGATAAACAACTGGGAACAAAATATGCAGCCTTAAGGCAAACTGAAACAACAGTTTTGCGAATGCGAACTAAACTAAAGAAGCTGCCAAATTGAATGTTGGTGTAACTATAAAGCGCGTGACTAGATAAATGTTATAGCAAGATACAGGTACATGAGTCTAAACGAGTCGGTATTAAGCAAGGGAACTAGATGCAACTATAAGGCGCGTGAATAGATACATGTCATAGCAAGATACAGGTACAAACGAGACTGTATTAAACAATGGAACTGGATGCGAACTAAACTAAAGAAGCTGCCAAACTGAATGAAAGTGCAACTTTAAACGCGTGAATAGATAAATTTATAGCAAGATACAGGTACATGAGTCTAAACGAGACTGTGTTAAGCAAGGGAACCGAGAAGATACCTGACGAGGCTCCGACACGTGGCGGCGAACCAAGCTTGAAAAAAAAAAATTTCACACGACACCAACGAAGAAAAGGAGACTTGTAAGTGATGTAGGAGGGAGTAGTACGGGAGCTGATTTCCAAAAAGTGCTCTAGAAAACGAGTTGGTTCAACTCACTTTACATACAAGAACTGACTGTTGTTTTTGGCTGCCAGATGACTGAAGATCATCGCCACGTAGTTAGTACATTCAAATTGTGGTATAAGTTTCGAGCTACAGCCAGATTTGTCAGAGGGGTGGGGGGTCTTTTTCGACACCGAATTCTAGCAATTTTAGCATGTTGCAAAACATCAAATCAGCATATCTTTTGACTGTGGGGTGCGAATCGATTGATATTTGGACATCATCTGTTATCCATGGAGGTCTTTCTTTTGCACTTGTCTTATGTGAGATTTATCGTAACCATGGCAACGGTTGTCAGGGGAATGAGTTTCTTGGACTTTGGACAAACATTGTGCTCATAGCGATTTTCAACATGCCCTATTGCGTGCATAGTGGACTCAGAAACAAGTAAGTCATATTATTCCAAGTGCGGGTTCCCCCAAAGAGTAACATATTACAAAATAGGATTCTTTGAGCACTGTGCCATCTTACGGTAAAAGTCCAAAGTTGCTAGAACTGCTCAAAACCCCACTTTCTATCTCAGTTATAGCGAAACTACAAAAATATATATAACTTTTGATTATGTGATGTGGAGCAGATGATGTTTCGCTATAGTAACACATTTATTCAGTTCTTTCTTTGGCACTAGTTTTATGTTGGTTTTCCGTAACCATGACAACGGTTGCCAGTGGCATAAATATTGCTAGATTTGTGTAAATGTTTGGGGTGAATAGTGAATTTCAGGTGCATATTCGCATCTTTCAAAACTCAAAAACATATTAATCTTATCACTCCAGGTGTAGATTACCCTAAAGAGTAAAATATTATGGAAAAGGAAATTTAGAGCATTGCGCCACCTTGAGAGGACATGAAAGTTGGTAAACTGCTCAAAACCCCACTTTATTTTAGTTATATAGCGAAAACTACAAAAATATATAACTTTTGACTATGTGATGTGAATCAGATGATATTTCGCCATCGTAACCAATTTATCAAGTTCTTTCTTTTGCGCTAGTTTCATATTGGTTTTCCGTAACCATGACAACGGTTGTCAGGGGCATAAATATTGCTAGATTTGTGTAAATATTTGGGGTAAATAGTGAATTTTAAGTGCATTTTTGCATCTTTCAAAACTTAGAAACCATATTAATCATATCAAGTGTAGATGACCAAAATAATAACGTATTATGGAATAGGACATTTGGAGCATTGTGCCACCTTGCAATGAACATCAAAAAAAATGATAAAACTGCAAAAATCCCACTTAGTTATATCACTTTTATTGAAACTATAAGAACTTTGACTATGCCATGTAAATTGGTTGGTATTTCTCTATCGTAAGAAATCTATCAAGGTCTTGCTTTTGCACTAGTCTATGTTGATTTCGTAACCATGACAACGGTTGCCAGGGAAGTTAACATTATTAAATATTCACTATTTCGCAGGAATATTTAAAGTGTATTTTTGCGTATTTCATAAAACATGGAAGTCATATTTCTTCAACTCTAGATGACCCTATACATAGAGTGACATATTACGAAATAGGACATTTTGAGCACTGCGCCACCTAGCAGCGAAAGGCGAAAGTTGCCATTACTGCTTAAAACCCCACTTCGTATATCTATGTTATTGCGAAACTGTAAAAATATATATCTTCTAGGATGATATTTCACTATTTTAAGAAATTCTTTCTTTTGCAATAATTTTCTTTATTTTTTCGTAACCATGACCACGGTTGCCAGGGACATGAAGTTTGATGAACTTGTGTAAATATTTGCGCGTATTTTGAAACTCATCAAACATATGTCACTCCGAGGGAGCCTTGCCTTGCCTATTGCCTGCCTTGCCTTCCATGGTTGAGGGTTGGCGATCCTAGGGACCACACACATGCTTCTCCAAGCGTGCCTGTCGAGTGCTAATGGACTAATGTGGAGCACCCAGCGCCGACAGGCCAGTCCACTCCTTGATGTCGTTGATATGTTGATTAGGTCACGTGTTCTGCTTCCGACCCTTATATCTCGTTAACAGTAAATGATAGCCCAGCAGCCAAAACAGTACGATATTTCTATTGCTGAGGCCTATCCAATTTCACCAAAATTGTATAGTTAGATGTTTTCTCCATCACCGGAAAAGCAATTTACTGTTTAGTCACGTGACATGCCTTGTGACGTCATTCCGTACTAAAAAATGGCACCAAAATGTTAAGTTCGTCGAGTTTTGTCACTCTACCAAAAATTAGCCTGCCTTAAATAGATTAAAGCAATTTAAGGCAAATTTTGCGTTTTGGGGGACCAGCCCCAAGCCCATTTAGAATCCCAGGCCTTAATGTGCTTGAGCATGGTTGGAACCTGGTTCCTGAGACGACCAATTATAAGTAACAGGCGACTGGCTTATTCCATGAAAGCAAACAGCCATTTGGATCACAGGGTCAGATAGAGATTATATGGCAAGAACTTGATGTCGTTTTTAACTCGTGGCTAGTTGCGTAGCAACAGCCAAGGAGTTATCGTGGGGACTCGATGTCACTCACTCACTCCTACTTTAGCACGATATTAGCATAATTTATGCTGAAGTCATCCATCCAATCCCTCGGGACGCCCGCTAGCCACTTGCGGGACTAAAACTCAAAACTCAACTAAAACACCTTGTTTTTCTCAGTTACCCTTGTACCTTCACCAAAGTATATACACAACAGATCGTCGCTAAATGTATCCATGTGGGAGCAATTTTAGAATACATTGTATAAGGGTCTTTATTATGCAAAGCTAAGGCATCTAGAGGCAAGAGGGTGCAAAATGTGGGCAGATAAGAGGTGCGTGCGCAAAAATCGAATTAGTTTTAAAGGCTTCTTTTAATTAAGCCTAAACTGTAAAAAGAACCTTACCTCCTCTGCACAAAGATGGTAAAACATATATTTTTGCTCTGATCTAAGTATCACCTCTCCCTAAGTTTTTTTTGGCTATAGAACAACTTTATGGAGTAGAACATTCATAAACTGCGAGATTAGAAATAGTAAGCTCATGTCCCCTGTCAAATAAACTGCAAAATACTAATAACCGAGCGCAGCTAGAAGTGCGGTATTTCCGATATTCTGCACGTTTTTCAACGGGAAAAGCCACGAGTTAGCCTACGGCATGCCTTTAATTAGTCACTTGTTTTAGTGTCATACCGCTCACTTGCTCGACTGCCATGTCATAATTTGTTTATTATATAGTTTGAAGAAAGACAAATTGCATTTTATTCTTGCCGTGAAGTGATATCGTATCACTTCACTGATACGATTTTTGTTCATTGCTTTATCACATGGATATCTGGTAACATTATATAATAAGTCCCTTTAGTAGCTTTTTCCCTCTCGTGACATTTGGGAAACAGGGGCGCTTTTAATAGAATAATGACTTCTGGACAACGACAAAGCCATGCCTGATACATTGAACTGGGGCGGCGTAATATTACGGACATCAATGAAATATTCACATAGCTGGCAACAGCGTTAACATGGTTACAAAAATCGGTTATTTATAGTAGTACTGCAAAAGCAAGATCTCTCTGGATAACATATGATGTGCAAATATTGATCCATTCACAACGAATGGGCAAATAGACTTTATGGATTTCGATTGTGTACAAAACTTGGGTCGTGAACAATTTTAGCACATATTGATTCCCTTAGTAAGGTGGCACAATACACAGAATATCCTATTTTGTGATATGTGGTCGCCTACCCTTTGAGTGAAATGACCTATAAAAACATGTGGAAATGCACTTAAATTCACCATTAAGCGCAAATATTTACACGTCAAGTTCATCAAAATTCCTATCCGTGGCAACAGTTGTCATCAATACGAAAAAATAAATAAAATTATTGTAAAAGAAAGAACCCGCCGAATTTCTTAAAATAGTGAAATATCATCCAGTTTACATTACCTAGTTAAAAGATATATATACGTTTACAGTTTCGCAATAACGGAGATACAGAGTGGGGTTTTGAGCAGTAATGGCAACTTTTGTCTTTCACAGCAAGGTGGCGCAATGCTCAAAATGCCTTATTTCGTAATAAGTCACTCTTATGGGTAATCTAGAGTTGAAGGAATATGACTTCCATGTTTTATGAGTTTAGAAGTACGAAAAAATGCATAAACATCGCTATTTAGCGCAAATATAAAAAAAACATTAACCCTAGCAACCGTTGTCATGGTTACGAAGTCAACATAGACAAGAAAGATATTGATAGATTTCTTACAATAGAGAAATATCTACCAATTTACATGGCATAGTCAAACGTAATGTGTTCTTATAGTTTCAACAAAAGTGATATAACTAAGGGGGATTTTGAGCCGTTTTATCATTTTTTGATGTTGAACGCAAGGTGGCACAATGCTCCAATTTTTTTTTATTCTATTATATGTTACTCTTTAGGGCCATCTACACCTGAGTGATATGATTAATATAGTTTCAGGGTTTTGAAAGATGCGAAAATGCACCTAAAATTCACTATTCACCTCAAATATTTACACAAATCTAGCAATATTTATGCCCCTGGCAACCGTTGTCATGGTTACGGAAAACCAACATAAAACTAGTGCAAAAGAAAGAACCCGATAAGTTGGTTACGATAGCGAAATATCATCTGCTCCACATCACATAGCCAAAAGTTATATATATTTTTGTAGTTTCGTTATAACTGAGATAAAAAGTGGGGTTTTGAGCAGTTCTAGCAACTTTGGACTTTTACCGTAAGGTGGCACAGTGCTCAAAGGATCCTATTTTGTAATATGTTACTCTTTGGGGGCACCCGCACTTGGAATAATATGACTTACTTGTTTCTGAGTCCACTATGCACGCAATAGGGCATGTTGAAAATCGCTATGAGCACAATGTTTGCCCAAAGTCCAAGAAACTCATTCCCTGACAACCGTTGCCATGGTAACGATAAATCTCACATAAGACAAGTGCAAAAGAAAGACCTCCATGGATAACAGATATCCAAATATCAATCGATTCGCACCCCACAGTCAAAAGATATGCTGATTTGATGTTTTGCAACATGCTAAAATTGCTAGAATTTGGTGGCTGAAAAGACCCCCACCCCCCTGACAAATCTGGCTGTAGCTCGAAACTGATACCACAATTTGAATGTACTAACTACTTGGCGATGATCTTCAGCCATCTGGCAGCCAAAGTGAACAGTAAGTTCTTGTATGTAAAGTGAGTTGAACGAGACCACTTTTTTCTGGGGTCAGCTCCCGTACTAGAGAGATGAGTGGAGACGACGAGGAACGTTGACTTTAATTGTAGAATTGCGAAGTCTTGTGAAGAGCAGAGTGTAAACTAGAGTTGACCAGAGAACGACTTGCCGGGCTCGAGTTCTAAAACCAACTGACTATGCTAATCAGTTGATATCTTATGTATGCCCTGCTGGGGGCCAGTGAGAATAGTTGTCACATTCTGCTCACTATTATCACCCGCATACATAATTGACCCGGCACGCGGAATGTGATATTCACACCAAATCGAGCCAATGAAGCCTACGCTTCACCGGCACCACTGTTTGCGGCATCCGTGTGAAATTCGCTCTCTCTCGAGTCCTCTCAACACATTTCGCAAGAAGTGGTCGGGGAGTGAAGTACATGTTTCGGGTTTTACTCAACCACCACCAGCCTCGTTTAGCTAGTTATGGCAGACAATCCACCTTACCAGCACCTCCTGGTCCTGCCCCAGCCCCAGCGGCAGAGTTAGAGAACCCTCCAGAGCAGGTAATTGTTTCGTACATAGCCTTTATTTCTCGTGGTGGCAAGAGGTTTGGTCATCGTTTCTCCCCTTCATTCCCTCGGCTAGTGTCCTATCGCGTTTTGTGTGTTTATTACCGTGCCCTCCCTGCTACAATTGTAGGTTAGGTCATTTGCGTTCTCAGTATGTTGTTAGTTTTCTCCCACGTCCTCGCATGTTTTGTTTCTCGCCTTTCATAGCCTTTACATTAGCAGTAAGTTTTCTTCATTTCTATTTGCTATTCGTTTATTCTGGCACCGTAGTTTGGGCTGTTTGCTTGTCGCCTTTGGTTTTCTGCGCGTTTCCCGCTTCCCTGTTATCTCGCCTCGTTAGTCCGGCCTTCGGTAGTATTCTTCGTTGTTTCGGTATACAGTATTTATCTCCCTTCGTGCCCTTCCCTAACCACCCTGCCTCTTGCCACCTTGTATGGGATTCACTTTCCTCATATGTGTGTATATCCCTATTATCCCTTATGCTAGTCGCGTACTCATCGTTTTTCAAGTATATTTTATTATTGTTATACATGTATCTACATCATGTCTTGCATGGGTGGGCTAGGCCGCGGGAAAGGGGGAGGCAAGGATAGAAGTATACCGCACGCGATGCGAGGACGTTTTTATTGCACGTTGGTGTCCGGGACAAAATCTTTAGACCGCAAGGAGGGGGAAACAAGGGGTGGAGTATACCGCACGTGGTGCGAAAAGAATGTTACTGCACATTGGATGGTGCCACGGACACATTTTTGACCGCAGGGAGGGGGTACACGGGGAGGAATATACCGCACGTGGAGCGAGGAGATTTACCGCACGTGGTGCGAGGCAATTTTTATGGCACGTTGGTGTCAGGGACAAAATTTTTAGACCGCAGGGAGGGGGGTACAAGGGGAGGAATATACCGCACGTGGTGCGAGAAAATTTACCGCACGTGCTGCGAGGAAATTTACCGCACGTGCTGCGAGGAAATTTACCGCACGTGGTGCGAGGAGATTACCGCACGTGGTGCGAGGCAATTTTTATGGCATGTTGGTGTCAGGGACAAAATTTTTAGCGGAGCTCCTCAGCGGCCGAAGGCCGCAGAGCGGAGCACCATAGGTATCGCAGAAAGAATACAATAGCTCGAAGTAGAACTCATGTATACTATCGACTTCATTTTTCAGCGTTCAGCGGCATTCCCATTTGGGTATCGCGGGCGCGTCCGTGCGTGTCGACGTGCCCCACCACAGGGAACCCCGGAACCTTAGATCATTTTTCTGCAGGACTCCGTCTGTACCTCTGACAGAGTATTTTTTCTTCTTCTAACTGTTAAAAAATCGATGACAAGACGAGAAAAATGAAGAGAGAATTTTAATAGAAGACCTGAAAGACGAGCAGAGAGCTAGAAACAGAAGAAATGCAAAGCATGAAATGCAAAGTGAACAAACGACACAACGCGCGACGGTTTTTACTCTTCGTCAAAAAGTGAAACGTTTGATCAAGTTGACAACACGATTTTAGTAAATGAAATCATGATTACGAAAAAAATGTTTGTCGAGGGAAAGAAGCAAACCGAGTAGAGAAGAATACCACAGTACATGTAGAGGGAAGTCGAAAAAGAAGACCAACAAAGAAAGACCTAGCGGCTTAGCGCGCGTGAGAAAGACGCAAGCAACGACCAGAAAACCATTTTCAAGGTAGGTACTTGAACTTTGTAGCTAAAGTATAAAGGGGGCATTCAGTAGTAATCATTTTTTTATCTATCGCAAACTTTCATTCGAGTTCTTTTCCGCGTTTTGCGGTCTTTCAACTGATTCGCTCGCTACGCTACTTTGAAAAAGGAGAAAGTTGAATGCGACGATCGTGCAAGTAGCCGCTCGGGAAATTAGTCGTTTGTACACGCTCGACCATTGGCATTGCGGTTTAAGCTTTTTTTCTGGATTGCAATCACAATACCGTACTTTCTAATGCTTTAAAAAGATATAGTAGAGCTGACAACTGGCGTGGCTGTGTTTATACTTTTGGCAGGGAGACTCGGGAGAACGTCATGTAAGAAAATAACTAGTGTCACGCATAGCAGCCATCTTGAACTCGCGAGTTTGGTCGTCATAGAAGGGCAAAACATCAGTGAAAGGTTATAATCTCCAAGTCCAAGCGGCTCCTTACTTCAGATTTAGATAATGGTACAATGATTCTTGATTTTCTAATGTATCTATAAGCTATTTATTCTTAAAATTGAGACATTTTCGACTTTTCAATTTGGTTCGGGTACAACGATTTTTCAGGAGAGAGAAAGACGGGTTGATTTACGAGCGTCGGACCGATTCTAAAACTTTTTTGTTTAATTTAATTTTGTAGAAATTCCCAAGATGTATTCCTGGCTGCAGGGGATGCTTCACAGAGTAGTTCACGTATGACAGGCAAGTGGAGATCTATCTTGGAATAATTATTGCTCTCAATGCACTTGGCATTTTTTTCTCTATGTCCGATAGTGTCAGAAGGCATGAACTTAGAAGTGGAAATGTATAAATTTTGCTCAACATAGATGTTAATTTTGCTGAAAACAGACACAATTCATAGTCTATTAGTTAAAAAATATTACTTGAAGTTTTGACAGGCCCCTGAAATAATTTCATAACATGGTAAGTTAATCATCAGGCACTCCTATCATTTTTTCAATGATAATAAACAAATATTGCCTTCCAATAGAAGACTACTTTGTGAGGGTCCCTAAAATGCTCTGGATCATCTGCATCCCAAAAGCTGGAAATGCGTCAGCATTTCGGGAACCCCAAAAAATTAAATGAAATTCTCCCTCAATCTAGTCTCATTCAAGGTTGCAGATCTCTTTGTTAATTTGTTGTTATCACTTTTTGTGAATGGAAGATACCTTGAATATACTAAAAAATACATCGAAACATTATTTTTTTATTTCTACGTATGAATAAATAAATGAATATTATTCATTCAGCACATTTTCCTGCTTCTGATAGGCACTATAACCAGACGTTGTCTGGTTATAGTTAGGAGAAAAGCCATTTGACTGCACTAGGCAAGAGTTTCATTGGCCAGCTCAGATAGTTTGATTGGCAGAACAGCAAAGCCAAAACCAAATTGATGTTTTGAAGATGCGGGTCACGATGCAACGGTTTTAGCTGTAATTTTGAATGAACAACAATACAATTGAAAGTTTGAATGAATAATAAAACAATCAATGAATTCAGCTTTGTATGTTATGGATAATATAACATCTCCGGGGTGTTATCCACATCAGCCTTTGCCCCAATGGATAACACCCCCTCCATCTGATTATCCATATATTAATTATTGCTAAAGCATAGTGGTTACATCTAATCACCTTTTACAAAGTTTAGTTTATTGTTTATTGTTGATTTGCCATGGTAAATAAGATTGCAGACAATGCTGCTTGCATCAGCATGCGCGCACGCTTCTAAACCAACGGAAAACAATTCCAATCCGCGTGCAATTCCCAACGGAAAATGCCTATTTGAGCAAAATATTTTATTTTTTCATGGTAAAAAACACGACTGCGGCTCGTGCGTCCACAACATTTTGACTACGATAATGACATATATGACGATAATGATAATGATAAGCGTGGTAAATAAATTTGTTAAGTATTTTTCATTATTATTGAAAAAATAAATAGTGATAGGAGTGCCTGATACAGGCATAAGATAATTGTGTTTGATATAATTCATTAATACTGTACTTGATTTGATATTTGTGGCTCTTATAATAACAATGATACTCCAGTATATTCAGCTACTAAAATTCCTGTAAGTATCCATAGCCATGCTTGGTTTACATAAGACTGGTTAATAAAAGATCTGTCTTCACGCCTCATCAGACTTATTGGCTATTTTCTTTAAATTTCAGTGACAACAGCAGCCAGAGGTGGCTTTTGGACAGACCATACCATGACATAAGTAAAACATAATTAGAGCAGTTTCCACATAACTGTCATGAGTAATACAAATAACTTGGTAATTGAGATTGGTTTGGGCTGTGATTGGTTAAGAGCATGGTCTTTGATCCTTAAGCTAATCAGATCGTGTAGAGAACATCATTACACAATTACTTCTAATTAAATCACTCACAAAAGGAGAGATTGTGAATCACCTTGCTCTCTGATTGGTTTTCATTAAAATTGTCAAATTTCTATTGCATTTGATAGGATAGAGAATTACTCATGGATTGCTTTCACGGCAGTTATGTGAAAGCTGCTATACAGTGTATTTTTACTAATATAGATTTAGCCACTGGCTAAAAGCGGAGCTCCCAGTTGCATATTTTTTTCCATGTGAATGGAAAAGGGTTCCCATTTAAGGTATTGTAATGGAATGATACTATAGCAAAGGGTAAGGAGAAAAACGTTATGTGACATTTTTTTATTGAAACCATTTTTACTAAAATGTGTCATTCCAAAATCACCAAATTTATTGAAAATGTTAGTGTTATTGTACAAAACAAACCATGGAGGAATGAGTATGGATATTTTCTAGGATCCTACGATCCTCCAATAATTAAGAGGGGTTTCCTGAGAAAGTGTTCCAGAAGTCAAAAACCGGGGTTGTCAGATTTGGATAAAAATTTGTACATAAGTTAGTCTTAGTGAGAAACTAAGAATGCCTGTTTGGTTTTGTTCTTGGCAATTTCCTTTGTGAATTACAAGGGGGCTTCCGATCTTGACCCTGAGACCTTCAATATTGAAGGTCTTACAAGGCACAATAAAAAGCCTTCTTTCTAGAAACATAACAAAGCTAAGGACATTTAACTTGTATCATGTGAATCTAGTAACAATACCCTTTCACAACATATGTGTAGTTTGCAGCTAAAGCCATCTGGTGGGGAGGGGCACGGCACTAGTTTAACCCAATTTTTTAAGGATGGAATTTTTGTCAAAATTGACATATTTCAAAAATATATTATATTTACCTGCTATGATGATAGTAAATGAAACCCATACAGGCGGTTGCTTTATACTATGTACTTTGAAAATCAGGTGAGAAAAAATTCGCTTATTAATTTTTTTTAGAAATTTTGGTACTTTTCTGTACCCATGTGAGCTAAAAATAAAACATAAAAAAATCATATGTTTGGCCAATTTTATCAATCTTAACCCCTAGCAGGTCATATAATTTGTTGATATCTAATAAGTCTAAGATAGAATAATGGTTGTTATCAGAGAATCAGATAATTTAACAAGAATGTGGGCTCAGGAGGTTGATTACAGAGCTGGAAACACTGACATTTTTCTGCCTCAGCTCAGTAAAATAGTTAAAATAACTAGTCAGACAAAATAATCCATAAGTACAACCCAAAAACTGCTGAGCAGATTATAGTGCGCCGGTCATTGGTTATCTAAGTTACTATATCAATATTAAGCCAATCTAGGCACCGCTCGATCAATGTCTTGGTAAACCAGTGCATTAACACACCATTATGATCCGGACCACTTCCGGCATTCTGATACCGAACTAATTTGAGAATATTCTCTCCCACAACAGACACAGATGTTCCCCATATAATAGTGTCTACAGCTCTGAGTAAGCAGATTATCGAATGAAATAGCAAATTCTTCAAAGGTGAAGGTACTGACATGACATGCAACGACGAGAAGAACTGGATTCGATCCATTTCGTTGGGAGCCCTGTGTACACTAAATTTATTCTGTTCACGTTCTTTACTGAAATACTTGGAGCAAGAAGAAGCCCCAAATCTGTGAGATACATGGACTCTTTGTTTATTTCTTAGCGGGACGAACTAGTATCATCGTCGTTCCCCCAAAGGTGGGTGTAATGCATATGTATATGCAGTGGAAAGCTCCGTACCCCCTTATCCGGGGAATAGCGGGGCATTAGATTTCTGAGACTGCTAATGCCCCGCTAATACCGCTTACACTTTGTCTCCCACCCCGGAGCCAACAATTTCTGTGCCGCTTAGAAACATTCAATAAAACATTGTGTGGAACATTAAGTAACGTTTATATTCGCAGGAAAAATTCCCCGCATACCGTGGCTTTTCTTAAGCAAACCACCCCCGATATTCCCCGCGGTACGGGGCTTTCCAGTGGCTAGCGCATAAAACGCAAATGTCGTGCAGTTTAGATATGCGAGCTGCTAAACTTGTCGATATCAATGTATCTTCATTAGTAAAATTGTCACGTTCGGAAAATTATAATAAAGCTGTGCAAATAAAGACAATAATCACATATATTTATAGAGCTTGCCACCCCAGTTACAAATATAGCAATCAAAGTTTTTTTGCGGCGTTCCTAGATATTTTTTCAGTGGTACGCAAAATTCAGATATCCCAGATATGCATAAGCCCTACTAACCACTATACCAGTAGTGAAGTGTCTTGCAAAACATTTTCAACTAAAGAGCCACAAACTACTTACATGTATCAGGCAAACACCCACACGCCTTTTTATTGCTGTCTTGAAAATTATAGGCATAGAAAATTATAGCCGGGCATTTTCCGGGGAGAAGATCGAATTATTTCATTTCTATTTGCAGTGATGCATTTATTAGCTAACTTGTACGTCATGTAAGAAGTCCAAAATCACTAGGAGGCATGACGTCACGATACGCCTGTCTGTGTATAATTGTTGGGGTGTGCTCGAGCTCTCGAAAGTTTTCCTCTGCAGTCGCGCCTCGCTCTACTTGAGGAGCGCGCGTGGATGCCGCCCATGCCAGGTTGACTTTTAAGCCGTCTTAAACCCTGATTTAAAACCTGTCTGACCGATGGACTCAATCGCACATTCGTATGTTGTAGTCCTAACGCCCTTGGTATGTAGAAATGACCATGATCTCAAGACAGAGTAGAGTATTGATATGCACTTACTATCTTGCGTCTTATATCCCAAACTATTGTCGGTGTTCCTCGTTCCCAGAAGCTACTTTGCTGCAACCAAGAGGTGGGGCATTTCTAGAACAATTATTACTGTAGAACAATCTACAGCAATTCTAGCCTTTCTACAGGACCGCAATAGCCCAGGTCGTCTCCGAACGACTACTCATTCAACTATGTTTGCTGTAATCTATAATCCGGCACTAAAGAACGAATAAAATTCACCAGAATAAATGTAACATGTACACGGGTACCCGAAGAAACGGGGTCAAACCCACAGTCCTCACAGTGGTAAACAAGATACCGGGAACCGTTTTTGCTGTCAGCGCAGAGCTACATCGATGATTGGAAGATTTGCTATAATCAAGATGTGTTCGAGAATAATAGTATATCCTTAAAAGCATTTTGAGATTGGACGGTAATGCTGGAAGTGGTTGTTGTTGGCAGATTTGTGGCCCTAAAATGTGTTATCCTTATAAGCCATGATAAGCATAAACATTAGTTTTGCATCTTAGAAGTAACGCGAGAGATTGAAAATATGTTTAAATAAGATGCAAATACGATCTATTGTTGTGTTATTTCGTTATTACCAAGACTAAAGAGTATTCAGCAGTTTAATGGATTGCACTTATGCATTATTTTGTTTGACTAGTTTATTTCAACCATTTTACTAAGCTGAGGCAAAAAATGTCAGTGTTTCCAGCTCTGAATCAACATCTTGAACCCAAATTCTTGATAAATTATACAATTCTCTAATAAAAACACATTAATCTATCTAAGACTTATTAAATATCAACAAATTATACAAGCTACAAGGGGTTAAGATTAATAAAATTGATAACAATATATGAATTTTTATCGGTTTTATTTTATGGCTCACATGGGTACAGAAAAGTGCCAAAATGTCTAAAAAAATTAATGAGCCAATTTTTTCTCATTTGATTTTCAAAGAACATAGTCTATAGTAACAGCCTATATGAGTTTCATTTACTATCATCGTCGCAGGTAAATATATTATATTTTTGAAATATGTCAATTTTGACAAAAACTCCATCCTTAAAAAATTGGGTTAAACTAGTGCCATGCCCCTCCCCACCAGATGGCTTTAGCTGCAAACTACACATATGTTGTGAAAGGGTATTGATACTAGATTCAAAGAAGGCTTCTTATTGTGCCTTGTAAGACCTTCAAAATTGAAAGGTCTCAGGGTCAAAATCGGAAGCCCCCTTGTAATTCACAAAGGAAATTGCCAAGAACCAAACCAAACAGGCATTCTTAGTTTCTCACCAAGACTAACTTATGTACAAATTTTTATCCAAATCTGACAACCCCGGTTTTTGACTTCTGGAACACTTTCTCAGGAAACCCCACTTAATAATTAGATTACAAGCTCAAAATTTAATTTATAGCAGGATTGCGTGAATTAAAACTTGAACAGTCTTCTGCTTTGATTGCAACCAAGTGGACCACCCTGGGGACTACCCCCTCCCAATGCACGATTGTGTAGCACATACTTAACCAAACTTATTATACATTGAATAACACAAGGAGTTTATATTTCAAGCAAATCAGACATTTGACACACATCGAGAAAGAGACTCAGAAGGACATCTTCAGCATGCAAAACAGAAAGTTCTCAATGCCATAACTTCACAGCTATTTATCGGATCATACCCAATTTCTCTAATCATAATCTTTAAGAGTACCAAAAATTGATTTAGCGTCATATGCTCTCGATTCTATTGACAAGTATTTATAGTAAAAATAAACTGTATAGCGGTTTTCACACGACTGTCATCAAATCAGTAATTCACTATCCCATCAAATGCAATAGAAATTAGAAAACAAACCAATCAGAGAGCGAGGTTCATTCACAATCTCTCCTTTTTGCGAGCGAAATAATAACAAGTAATGGGCAGTCGCAAAAAAAATCCGCACCCCCCCTGTTGAGGACCCGAGTCACAGCTACCCACCCTGGATTTTTTAAATTTGAACCACCCACCCTGGAATTCCAGTGATTTTCTCATGACCACCCTGGAAATTGCGCTTACCCACCCTGGAATTTCGTATTTTAAGGGAGTCCACCCTGGAATTCCAAGCTCTACTTTCACCACCCACCTTGGAATTCCGAGCTCCATTTTGACCACCCACCCTGGAAATCCAACAGGGGTCCTCAACAGGGGGGGCGCGAATTTTTTTTGCGACTGCCCAATTGTGTTAACTGTGTAATTATTTTTTCTGCTTCATCTGATTGGCTGAAGGATCAAAAATCATGCTCTCATCCACTCACAAATAAAACCAATAGCAATTACCAAGTATTTTGTAATTACTCACAACAAGTAGTACTTTTATGCCCTATATATCTTATGCCTGTATCAGGCACTCCTATCATCATTTTTTTTCCCAATAATAATGGGGTTTTATCATTCCCCCACCCCCACCCGCCCCACTTGCCTACCGATAGAAGACCACTTTGTGAGGAGTCCCTAGCATGCTCTGGATCCTGATCTGGTTACATTCTGGGAACCAAAAATATACTCAATTCTCCCTCGATATTGATCTTATTCAAGGTTGTAGAGTGAATTTATAAATATTGGGCAATTCCAGAAAATATGTACCCGGGGACGGGTGGCATTTGGAAATTCTGAATGGGAGAGGGGTTTTCAAGCTTGGAATTCTGCCTGCAATTCTGCCAACTTTTAATTGTTTTATTGCCCATTCAAAATTAATTTCCCGGCTTTAATTTATTGAGAGAGCCAGGCAGTTTGCCATCAAGAATTTACTGGTGGTGCTCAACCAATCAGAAGCGTGAAAATATGTTGAATGAATAATAATAATTTATACATAATAATAAAAAATAACATACATATTACACTTATCTTCAATGTAATGTTATGTTTTTAGGGCAGGTCGTAAATTTGTCGGCGCTGACAATGAATACCGGCGCAGCTAAGAGGGCAGGCTTGCAAGTCTGTGCAAACGTTGCATTCCTGGCAAATTTTCATGCTCCGGGTAAATTAGTTTTTTTGTTTTATTACATTTATTAGGGAGGGGGGCTGCTGGTGGAAATGAGGGGAGACTGTATTTTTTTTGGGTTGCCCCCCTTTCATGTCCGTATTTTTTTAGGTGGCCCCCCAAAATCCAACGATTTTTTCTAGTGCCCCCCCCCCCCCCCTCTCTTATAAATGCTTGCACTGTAAGATAAACTCTTGCCTAAGTGATGCAGTCTCATTCTTCTTAACGTTTCTCTTACTTCTGTCAAAGCTAAGGAACCGACCCCCCCTCAGAACTATTAAACGTTTTCGTGACACCCACCTCAGGTCCCCTATTTGACCTAGTAGAAGACATTTTACATAAAGAGGGGGTCACATAATTCTTTCTTTGCGCGCGAAGCGCGCCCAACTTTTGATAACCGCATTTCATCAAGCCTCAGAAAAAGGGTAGATGAAGGTTTTTTGTGTATAGTAAACAAAGCCTGTCAGGAGCCCAGGAAATACACTAATTATATAGGTTATATGAAAGCTCCTAGTGAAGGGCTCCTGAGCCTTTAGGTAATAAAGGCCCCCCCCCCCCCCCCTCATTTCCACCAGCCCCCTCTCCCTGATAAAAATGAACGGTCCCTTGGCACGGATTTATTTTTAGGATCAAGACCGCCCAACAAAAGAAGTTTCGCATGATAGAATGTTAGGAGTTGACAATGCTTGATTTCGTGGGGAGTGAAGGTATAAACGGCCCTCCAAATATACCAAGATGATTTTTTCAGCCGATGAAACTTGCAAGAATAGGTCAGTTCCAATGCAAGTATGAACATGAGAAGGCTTGGTTCTGGTGCAAAAGCTAGTTTCTTGAATATGTTCATATAATAATTATTGATTTAATTATAAATTGGGCTTATTTTACTTCTGGACGTTCAATCATGCAAAACTTCTTTTGTTAGGCATTATTGACTCCAACAAATAATCCGTGCAGATGCAGTAAAACAAAGAACGAATTAACCTGCCCACACATTTGGCAGGAATGCAACGCTAGCATAAGCTCACAAGCCTGGCTTCACTTTGACGAGCACATGCTCTATACAAATTTTCCACCTGCTATGTTTTAGTACATTCAAGTCATCTGTATATTTTTTCATTCATAAAAAGTGATAATAACAAAAAAATCTATAACCTTGAATGAGACTAATACCGAGGGAGAATTTCATTTCCTTTTTTGGTTCCCAAAATGGTGATGTATTTTCAGCTTTGAGGTGCAGATGATCCAGAGCATTCAGAAATTCCTGGCTACGCCGCTGCCTCACAAAGTGGCCTTCTATTGGAAGGCAAGTACATATCATTGAAAAAATAAATGATAGGAGTGCGGCAGGTCCAAAATGCATACCAGAAAATGCAGACCGGAAAATGCAGACCAGAAAATGCAAATATGAGTCATTTACATCCCGATAGATTTTCATATCCCGATATAATGTTTTGAAGTAGGCGGCTGCTCATAAAGATTAGCAGGCTGCAAAGAAAAACTGATGGCTGACATGATGCAAATTTCGTAGCTTCAAAGCTACATGTTAAGTTTCCTCGCCAAGCCAATTCTGACTCAGACAAGGATTCCAGTTTTATTTTATTTTAGAATATGAGGTGAGCTTTCAGGCTGCACTTAACAAAATTCTATGGTTCGAACTTTTCTCACATTCGGCAAAAAAGAGCCCGGTCGCCGGCTTATGTTTTGACAGCTCTGCTGTATCCCCGATAGATATTTTGTATCAAAAGGACACCTAAAACATATTGATCGTAGTTGTAATTTTCTCTTACTTAGCGAAGAGCAAATGTAAGCTAAATAGCGCTAAAAGTATCAAATCGTTTCAGGAAAATTCCTGAAATTTGCGTGTAAGATCGGAGATGAAAATGAAACTCCCTTGAGATGTAAAAGATAAAACAACCATCTACATAGTAACGGCATCCTGACAGTTCAAAATTATTTTACTGCATATTTCTACCTTTGGCCGCAGTTTGCCAGTGTTGTAATATTTTATGTACTAGCCATTCCATCAAACGATGAAATAAAACTGTTCTTTTGAGTTTTCAGAGAGAAGAGACCTGATGTGCACTTTCCGGTATGCATTTTTCAGTCTGCATTTTGGACCTGCCGGATAGGAGTGTCTGATACACTACCATGTTATAAAATCAATTTCAGGGCCTGTCAAAACTTCAAGCAAATGACAATTCGAAGTAAAAAATCCTCTTTGTTGAATCCCCTTGATTGATATTTTAAATATGGACTATGAACTGTATCTGTGAGCAAAATCTACACTTTACTTCCACATCTGAAGTCCATGCCTTCTGTGTACTGTCGACAGAGAAGCATGCCATAAACTAATCGATAGAGAGAGCAATAATTATCCCTAGATAGATATCAACTTGCCTGTTATATGTGAAATACTCTGTGAAGCATCCCCTGCAACTTAGAATACATCTTGGGAATTTCTACAAAATTAAATTAAACACAAGAGTTTTATTGTTTTATAAATTGGCCCTCCTTAAATCAATCTTAAGTGAAAAAACTCGGGAAAAACTCGTTGTAGCCGAACCAAATTGAGAAGTCGAAAAAGGGTCTCAATTTTAAGAATAAATCGCTTAGTTACATTAGAGAATTCAAGAATCATTGTACCATTATCTATCTCTGAAGATTGGACCCGCATGGCGAGTGCCTTTTAGTGATTCGCACTGATTTGTGCCCTTTTGATGACAAAAGCTCGCGAGCTCAACAAGATGGCTGCCATAACACTTTCTTCCGAGTAATATGACTTTCTCCCGAGTCTCCACGCCAAAGGATAAACACAGCCACGGCAGCCATCCCATTGTCAGCAATTCTAAATCACTAGAAAATACGGTATTCTGATAAAAAAAAAAGCTTAAGACAATAGTTTAGCGTGTAAAAACGACAAATCTCCCGAGCGGCTGCTATATAGTCTCATTCAGCTTTCATCTTTTTTTTACCTCACTGCGCGCCTTTTTGAGCAGGTCTTGCTTCCAACACACAGGCTCCACCACTTACTACCGCCGCGTAATGAATGTATGATATCACTCAGGAATCCAAGATATTTTAACGTCCCTGTGAGCAAGACGAACGAGCGCAGCAGAGTTTTATCATTGCAAATTCGTAACGCCATTAATTGACTTTCATAGTTTTTAGTGAGATCACCCATTTTAAAGTAGTTTTTGATATTATATATATTATTATAAATTTTAATCTAGTTTTCATTTTATATGTATATAATTTTGTAAATAGCCATAATTCAGCCTTCGGCTGCCAAGGTTTTATTAAAGTCTATCTATCTATCTATCTATCTATCTATCTATCTATCTATCTATCTATCTATCTATCTATCTATCTATCTATCTATCTATCTATCTATCTATCTATCTATCTATCTATCTATCTATCTATCTATCTATCTATCTATCTATCTATCTATCTATCTATCTATCTATCTATCTATCTATCTATCTATCTATCTATCTATCTATCTATCTATCTATCTATCTATCTATCTATCTATCTATCTATCTTTGGATTTATCCTTTCCCGATTGTAACAAAATAATAGATAAGCAACGGCAAAACGTTGGAAAGGCGGACACTTGTATCAAAGCGGTGGTTTCGAACTTTAGAAGCTAAAGTTTACTGCAGATCATTCGTCTCTTTTGGTTTTGCCGTTTTGAAAATATGACATCCTATCTATTTTGAAAATGTTACGTTAGGGAAAATGTCCGTGGTTTTTTCACGAAAATACGATATCAGCCGAAAAGAAGTCGTATCCGCGGTATACCTGGACCTTTAAGACGTCTACCTCTAACTAACAAGAACCACTGAAGTTAAAATTTGAGCTCGAAATCTCGGCCAAAAAATGAGGGTGTTGTTACAAGTACTACACACCACCATAAGTCTCCGAAATTAGGGTAAAATTGAAAAATACGAGCGCATGTGCGAAAAACGTCATTTCTCAAAGAGACTTGGGAATTATTTCATGAAACTTCTTGGACAATTAGACGGATAGTAGGACTAATTGCTAACGCAATTTCAAAGTGGTAGGTTGAACGTACTAAAAGTTCTAGCGTTTTGAATGTGAGAATTAGGATTTTAAAATATTTTCTGAATCGCAAAAAAGTAAAAAAGTTGCGCCGTTCGTTATTCTGGCCTCGATATTCATAAGCAGTCGGTTCCAACTCTAATTTTGAATTCCCCCAGGTATAGTGAACAACATATATCAGATCTACGTTTAGAACTTCACGACTTACGGAGATATAATTTTTTCCGTATAGGTCACCAAATCGAAAGAAAAGTTACACTCGGGAAAAGTTTTCAGAGGATATACCCTATGTCCCGAAAATCGTAGAAAAATGGAATTTTTCGTTTGAAATCCCAGAAATGACTATTTTCTATGTCCTGTGAGCTGTACACAAAGAAAATTTTTTTTTTCTCAAGTTTAGTTATTTTTTCAACCGGGGTCTTGGGGTACCCGTGCTACCCCCCATTTTTGAACTGCAATTAACAGGTCTTTGATAATTACCGTAAAATAAAGCGAGAATTCATTGGACGTTGTTCATATTTAGTGTAAGTCTATAGATAGGACAGACGTTGCTGATATCGCATCATTGGTTATTAAGCGGCGTTTCCATGGCAACACAGGAACACTTCAAATGAGAGCAAATTTATTGTTTTTCGTGAAATTTGGTGCCGCGAATTTCGCTCATTTGAGGAGCTGTTCCGTTCTGTAGGAGGATCGTTTTACACAATGCCAATATATGCCATAATGCCAATATACACAATATATGATCACATTTCAATTGCATTAAACTATAAATCTGCCAATTTTTTTTTCGAGGTTGAGCAAAATCTGGTTATGTGGCAATTCCTGGAGGTACACTTAAGCATATGTGTCCTGAAATTCGTGGCCCGCACACAGCTTTAAGCAGACGTTAAGTAAAACATAACACGAATTTATCATAACCTGTTCCTTAACTACACTTTCGCCAAGTTTGGTAGCTTTCCGCATCAAAATGACTGAGATATGACGATTCTTGGAGACGTACTATATGCAAGATTCAAGTGCTGACTTCAAAATTTATGCGAAAAACATGGTACTATCGCATGTACAGGAACAGCCATCAACTCGACAGATTTAATTGAAATTTATTGAAACTCCACAGAACAACTCTCCAATCGATGGCAATAATCCGGACGTATTATGAGTTGCTAGGGCTTGTACCTATGGCAACCAGTGAAGCGTCAAACTTGGCAAAAATTGGTATTTACGACATGGATTTTTTCGCATTTTCCCTGAAATTAAGGGCCTGTAAACAGGCTGAAGAAGGACGTTTAGTGCCAAACAACTCGAGTTTATCATTAGTTGTTACTTGGCTACACTTTTGCCAAGTGTGGTTGCTTTCCGCATCAAGATGACTGAAATATGACGATTCTTGGAGACACTATATGCAAGATTCGAGTGCTGACTTCAAAATATCTGCGAAAAAACATGGTATTATCGCATGTACAGAAATAGCCATAAACTCACCTGATTTAGCTTAAATTTATTGAAACTTCAAGGAACAAGTCTCCAATACATAGCAATAATCCTGACGTATTGTACGTTGCTAGGGCTTGTAACTATGGCAACCAGTGAAGCGTAAAACTTGGCAAAAATTGGTATTTTCGAAAACGATTTTTTCGCATTTTCCCTGAAATTCGCGGCCCGCCCGCAGCTTCAAGCAAACATTAAGTAAAACCTAACATTAATTTATCATTGACTTCTACTGTACTACACTTTCACCAAGTTTGGTTGCTTTCCGCATCAAAATAACTGAGATATGACGATTGTAATCTGACTTATTTACAGCCATTCTTATAAGCATGATGTATTGGGTTCTTTACTACAATATTGAAAAGTCAAATTTTTACCCTAATATCAAGTCTTCAAGAAATGCTGTAAAACAGCGAATATTCAATCAACGTAGCTCAAACTTGGTATATTAATCCACGAATGATAGTCATTAACGAATTTGCATCACCCGTTGCTAGGGGCTGTATCTATGGCAACAGGCAGAGACTCAAAGTTGATGAAAAATGCGCTTTTTATTTCGAATTTTTAGCAAAATTGGCCGTTTTTGGGACTTATTATCGGACAAAGTTGCATAGACATGAGCACACATATTACGTAGGTATCACTGACTACTATCAGTCTATAAGTACACCAAATCTGATGGAGTTTCAGTGTAATCTGACTGATTTACAGCAATTCTTGGAAGCATGATATATGGGTCGTTTTACTAGTACTTCACATTGAAAAGCCAAATTGTTACCCAAATACCTTGCCTTCAAGAAATGCTGTAAAACAGCAAGTATTCATTCAACGTAGCTCAAACTTGGTGTAGTGATCAACGAATGATAGTCATTAACGAATTTGTATCACCCGTTGCTAGGCGCTGTATCTATGGCAACAGCCAGAGACACAAAGTTGATGAAAAATGCGCTTTTTATTTCGAATTTTTAGCAAAATTGGCCGTGTTTGGGACTTATTATCGGACAAAGTTGCATAGACATGAGCACACATATTACGTAGGTATCATTGTCAGGTATCAGTCTATAAATACATCAAATCTGATGATCATCGAAACGTTGAACAAACTGTCGCTGTTGTACGGCTATTCTTGGAGGCATGGTATTTCATCGATCATGGTAGTTCATCTATCAATGCAAAAACTCTGGATTACCAATTGTGATTCTTCAATTTCCTTTATTAATTAAAATCCACAACACAATTAAACATGTATCCTTCCGAACATGTGCACCTTAACGTTTGTTTTAGATGTCTTCTCCTTATAATGTAAATTACATCATGTTTGCTCCCGGTCCGCACGTAAATACATTAACGTAGACCTCATAAAAGAAATTCTAAAACCTTAAAACGTTTACAAGAACTGAACATTCCGTGCGCGCCTTTCACCTCGTTACATAAACCGCGCCTCGAAGTGCACCTTTTGTGCACCAATTTTGCACCTTTTTTGGGGAAAAGAGGAAATACTTTTTTCTCTTAATTAGAGTGATTCGTCCAACAGTATTCAGACACTGAAGACACGGAGATATTTTATCTGTCCATTTTATGGCAATTCATGGAGGTACGGTGTATGCGTATTTTTGCTTTTATAAATTAATTCTACAAAAACATACGTTCAAAAATTGCTATGAAACAACGTTGTTCAACCTCGGTGAAACGAAAAGTTATGATGGTAGGTGATGACGTTTTGTTTCACTGGGTTGCCAAGTGAGGTTTCTATGGTAACATTGAAGGCCACAAGCATAAGTAACATCGTTCCTTTTTTATTATTTTATTGACATTTCATCGAATTTTAGAGCATAATTTTACTACTGTAGATACAGGCATGCACCAAATCAATATGGCACTGTTGCATCAGGATATCATTCTTTATTCAAATCACACTAGTGGTATATTACCAATGCTGCGTCCTGATTGGTTGAGCTACTAGTAGGCTATAATTTATAGTGTGGATTTGAATGCCAAAAAATGGCAAATGACCAGACCAGAGAACGTTTTTGGCTATACAAATTGACCTACTAGTGTGATTTGACGAAAATCAATTATACCTCTCGCCCTCGTCGCCTGTGAGTCAATAGCCAGTTTGGCCTTCGGACTCAAAAGACTCAGAGACCATGAGGGTGAGAGGAATAATTGTTAAATATATTCCTCAAATTTCATTTAATTTGAGTAAAATCTGGCTGTGTTATGGCGATTCTTGAGTTGCAATATATGCGTCGTTTTCTATGTGTTCTTATTGCGCACTGTATAAATGGCTTCACGTAAAAAGCTCGATTTCGTACAAACTTTGTGAAAGGCTGTACAGAAACATTTCGTTCTTAACAATGATTAAACTTGGTTAAATTCTAATGCGAGTTGATCATCATCATCATCACGGCGGCCGCAGCATGCATGGACTTGTACAATCTACTCGCTTGTTTGTCACCTGATGAAGTATTTGTCACAAACCTGTGGATTCTATCAAAAAACAGCGAAGTTACATTCGGGAATATCAAAGGTTACACTCGGGAATATCGAAGTTACATTCGGGAAAATCAAAAGGTTACATTCGGGAAAAAAGGTTACACTCGGGAAAATAAAAGGTTACAATCGGGAAAATTTTCCCGAGTGTAACCTAAAAAGGTTACAATCGGGAAAATTTTCCCGAGTGTAACTATCAAAAGGTTACACTCGGGAAAAAAGGTTACAATCGGGAAAAATTTAGGTTACATTCGGGAAAAAAATCCCACTATCTATCTATCTATCTATCTATCTATCTATCTATCTATCTATCTATCTATCTATCTATCTATCTATCTATCTATCTATCTATCTATCTATCTATCTATCTATCTATCTATCTATCTATCTATCTATCTATCTATCTATCTATCTATCTATCTATCTATCTATCTATCTATCTATCTATCTATCTATCTATCTATCTATCTATCTATCTATCTATCTATCTATCTATCTATCTATCTATCTATCTATCTATCTATCTATCTATCTATCTATCTATCTATCTATCTATCTATCTATCTATCTATCTATCTATCTATCTATCTATCTATCTATCTATCTATCTATCTATCTATCTATCTATCTATCTATCTATCTATCTATCTATCTATCTATCTATCTATCTATCTATCTATCTGTAGATTTTCTTGTCCCTAGTGTAACCCAAAAATAAGCTAAGCTGTAGAAGTTTCAATAATCACTGACAGAAGAATCCAAACACGGGATAAGTTAGTGTTAGAGGTGTGTTTGATTGTTGGGAAGCGGTAGTACCTGGAGCTCTTTAGTAAAGATTTTACAGCCAGTTGAATTTGAAAATGTTACACTAGGGAAACCGCACAATTTCTCGAAATTAAAAGAGCGTTTCGCGGAGGTTAAAACATATATCGAGGAGTTAGAAGGTGATTAAGTATCACTACCCCTACCTACTTCGATCTGTTCAATTTGAAATTTGGTTTCCAAAAGCTGGCCGAAAAATCGAGGTTGTGTTACAAGTAACACACACGACCTTATTGCGGAAATTTAAGCAAAAAGTTGCAAAATTCAGAGGAGTGAACAAAAATGAATCTAGCTTCCTTACGGTTTCACTCTTTTGCCCGAAACTTTAGGATAATGTAGACGATGAATGGACTTAACTTTCCACGTACTTTCATTTCCTTCCAGTAAGTAATTAGCAAATTACAGCATTTTTAGTAAGAAGGTATAAAAACCGGAGTTTGTCTTCGGCGATTTTCTAACCCAAGAAAAACGCGGATTGTTCTAGCGGCTGCCAGAAGAGGTAGATAGTCAATCTAATTGCATCCGTTATTGAAGAACTGTACTGCACATGTATACAAGAAGCGAAAACCTCAGAGGTTATACAGTTTTCGAGATATAATATTTTTTAGAAATTCTTTTTTGGTTGCATTAGGGAACATTGTTCCCTTGTGTAACGCGGAAATTGAGAAAATCTCGCAAACTTGTAGTTTTACAAGTAAATGGTTATCTATCCAAAAATTGCTCAAATACGATACAATTTAAACAGAAGTCAGAAAAATACACCTTCTTTATACACATTTATTACAAATGATCATCACAAACATTTTCGGGTCTGAAACTAAACCGGAAGATTCTTACCCAAATTTACCCAATTTTTGACTCGAATACCGTCCCTTGAAGAAATGCCGTAAAACAGCGAAAATTCAACCGACATGGCTGAAACTTGAATTAGTGATTAAAGAATCATTGACATTGATCAATATATACCAAACGTTGGTAGGCGCTGTTACTATGGCAACATACAGAGTCTCAAACGTCAGAAGAAGTGCGCTTTTTATATTGAAATATAAGCAGAATAGACTGTGTTTGGAGCCAATTGCCGGTCCAAGTGGCATCGATATGAGCATACATTCTACGTAGAGATCATTGACAGTCATACGTCTATAAGGACACCAACTCTGATGGAAGTTGAGTGTAATCTGACTGAGTTACAGCTATTCTTGAAAGCAAGGTATACGGGTCTTTTTAATGAACACCTAATCAAGTCAAATTTTAAGCCAAACACCATGCCTTCAGGAAATGCTGTAAAACAGCGAATATTCACTCAAAATAGCTCAAACTTAGTGTAGTGATCGACTAATGACAGTCATTAATGACCTTGTATCACCCGTTGCTAGGCGTTGTATCTATGGCAACAGACTGAGACTCCAAATCGAAGAAAAATGCGCTTTTTAACTCGAAATTTTAGCAAAGTTGGCCGTGTTTTTGACCAATTTTCGGACAAGCTGACAGAGACATGAGCACACACTTTATGTAGGGATTATTGTAAACTGTCAGTCTTTAAATACGCCAAATTAGTTGGAGTTTCAGAGTAATCTACCTGATTTACAGCCATTCGTGCAAGCATGTTATATGGGTCTTTTTACTACTTCACATTGAAAAGTCAAATTTTTACCCAAATACCGTGCCTTCAAGAAATGCCGTAAAACAGCGAGTGTTCACTCAACGTAGCTCAAACTTAGTGCAGTGGTCAACAAATGATAGTCATTGATCAATTTGTATCAACAGTTGCTACGCGCTGTATCTATGGTAACAGGCAGAGACTCAAAGTTAAGGAAAATGCATTTTTTTATTTCGAATTTTTAGCACAATTGGCCGTGTTTGGGACATATTATCGGACAAACTTGTATACATATGAGCACACACATTACGAAAGGATCATTGAAGGGTTTCAGTCTATACGTACACGAAGTTTATTGACATTTGAGTGTAAACTGACTGATTTACAGCCATTCTTTAAAGCATGATATATGGGTCTTTTTGATACTTCACATTAAGAAGTGAGTTTGTTTACCCAAATACCGTGCCTTCAAGAAATTCTGTAAGACAGCGAGTTTTCACTCAACGTAGCTCAAACTTAGTGCAGTGGTCAACAAATGATAGTTATTGATCAATTTGTATCAACAGTTGCTAGTCGCTGTATCTATGGTAACAGGCAGATACTCAAAGTTAAGGAAAAATGCATTATATTTTCGAATTTTTTAGCACAACTGGCCGTGTTTGGGACATATTATCGGACAAACTGGTATACATATGAGCACACACATTACGAAAGGATCATTGACTGGTTTCAGTCTATACGTACACCAAATTTAATGACATTTGAGTGTAAACTGACTGTTTACAGCCATTCTTGAAAGCATGATATATGGGTCTTTTTAATACTTCACATTAAGAAGTCAGTTTTTTACCCCAATACCTTGCCTTCAAGAAATGCCGTAAAACAGCGCGTTTTCACTCAACGTAGCTCACACTTAGTGCAGTGGTCAACGAATGATAGTCATTGATCAATTTGTATCAACAGTTGCTAGGCGCTGTATCTATGGTAACAGGCAGAGACTCAAAGTTAATGAAAATGCATTTTTTTATTTCGAATTTTTAGCACAATTGGCCGTGTTTTGGACATATTATCGGACAAACTGGTATACATATGAGCACACACATTACAAAAGGATCATTGACTGGTTTCAGTATATACGTACACCAAATTTAATGACATTTGAGTTTAAACTGACTGATTTACAGCCATTCTTGAAAGCATGATATATAGGTTTTTTTAATACTTCACATTAAGAAGTCAGTTTTTTACCCCAATACCTTGCCTTCAAGAAATGCCGTAAAACAGCGAGTTTTCACTCAACGTAGCTCAAACGTAGTGCAGTGGTCAACGAATGATAGTCATTGATCAATTTGTATCAACAGTTGCTAGGCGCTGTATCTATAGTAACAGGCAGATACTCAAAGTTAAAGAAAAATACCAACATTATATTTTCGAATTTTTTAGCACAATTGGCCGTGTTTGGGACATATTATCGGACAAACTGGTATACATATGAGCACATACATTACGAAAGCATCATTGACTGGTTTCAGTCTATACGTACACCAAATTTAATGACATTTGAGTGTAAACTGACTGACTGATTTATAGTCATTCTTGAACGCATGATATATGGGTCTTTTTATTACTTCACATTAAGAAGTCAGTTTTCTTACCCCAATACCGTGCCTTCAAAAAATGCTGTAAAACGGCGAGTATTCACTCAACGTAGCTCAAACTTAGTGCAGTGGTCAACGAATGATAGTCATTGATCAATTTGTATCAACAGTTGCTAGGCGCTGTATCTATGGTAACAGGCAGAGACTCAAAGTTATGGAAAAATGCATTTTTTATTTTCGAATTTTTAGCACAATTGGACGTGTTTGGGACTTATTATCGGACAAAGGGGCATACATATGAGCACACGTATTACGCAAGGATCATTGACTGGTATCCACCTATACGTACACCAAATTGGATTATATTCGAGTGTAATCTGACTGATTTACAGCCATTCTTGGAAGCATGATATATCGGTCTTTTTAATACTTCACATTAAGAAGTCAGTTTTTACCCAAATACCGTGCCTTCAAGAAATGCTGTAAAACAGCGAGTTTTCACTCAACGTAGCTCAAACTTATTGTAGTGGTCAACGAATGATAGTCATTGATCAATTTGTATCACCCGTTGCTAGGCGCGGTATCTATGGCAACAGACAGAGACTCAAAGTCCAATTTCGGACAATAAAGTGGCATAGACATGAGCACACACTTTACGTAGCACATACTCTGCATAGAGGCCATTAACAGGCATCAGTCTAGCTATAAGTAAATCAAATTTCATGGAATTTGAGTGTATTTTGGCTGGATTACAGCCAATCGTAGTGATTTCTAATACAGTCTTGACAACAAATCATCAGTCAAATTTTACCCAAATGCTATGTATGATTTCAAGAAATGCTGTAAAACAGGGAGAACTCAATAAACAAAGCTCAAACTTAGATAAATGATAAACAAGTAATTGACATTGATTAACTGTTATCAACCTTTAGTAGGCCTTGTAAATATGGCAACATACAGAGACTCAAAGATGACTAAAAAGGAGGAGACATGTCAAAAATCACCCGAATAAGACGCACATTTTCGAAGCTGGTGGTACAGATATCAGCGTAAATGCTACGGATACTTCATTGCCAAGTATTAAACTATAGTTACACCAATTTGGACGAAATACAAATAAGCTCTCGTTATTTTATGGCTATTCGTTGAAGCAAGGTATATCAGTCTTTGAATTGGCCATTTTTTCATAGTGTTCCCTAGTGTAACCAAGAATGTTACACTAGGGAACCAATGTTACCAAAGGGAACAACGAGGTGTTACACTAGGGAACATCAGTGTTACACTAGGGAACAATGTTCCCTAATGTAACACAATTTTGTTACACTAGGGAACATGTTCCCTTTTGTAACATTCAATGTTCCCTAGTGTAACAGTAGATATGTTACACTAGGGGAAAATGTTACACTAGGGAACCCACAGCAAATTGAATTGTTACACTAGGGAACAAAAAACATTACTATCTATCTATCTATCTATCTATCTATCTATCTATCTATCTATCTATCTATCTATCTATCTATCTATCTATCTATCTATCTATCTATCTATCTATCTATCTATCTATCTATCTATCTATCTATCTATCTGTAGATTTTTCTTGTCCCTAGTGTAACCCAAAAATAAGCTAAGCTGTAGAAGTTTCAATAATCACTGACAAAAGAATCCAAACACGGGATAAGTTAGTGTTAGAGGTATGTTTGATTGTTGGGAAGCGGTAGTACCTGGAGCCCTTTCGTAAAGATTTTACAGCCAGTTGAATTTGAAAATGTTACACTAGGGAAACCGCACAATTTCTCGAAATTAAAAGAACGTTTCGCGGAGGTTAAAACATATATCGAGGAGTTAGAAGGTGATTAAGTATCACTACCCCTACCTACTTCGATCTGTTCAATTTGAAATTTGGTTTCCAAAAGCTGGCCGAAAAATCGAGGTTGTGTTACAAGTAGCACACACGACCTTATTGCGGAAATTTAAGCAAAAAGTTGCAAAATTCGGAGGAGTGAACAAAAATGATTCTAGCTTCCTTACGGTTTCACTCTTTTGCCCGAAACTTTAGTATAATGTAGATGATGAATGTACTTAACTTTCCACGTGGTTTCATTTCCTTCCAGTAAGTAATTAGAAAATTACAGCATTTTTAGTAAGAAGGTATAAAAACCGGAGTTTGTCTTCGGCGATTTTCTAACCCAAGAAAAACGCGGATTGTTCTAGCGGCTGCCAGAAGAGGTAGATAGTCAATCTAATTGCATCCGTTATTGAAGAACTGTACCGCACATGTACACAAGAAGCGAAAACCTCAGAGGTTATACAGTTTTCGAGATATAATATTTTTTAGAAATTCCTTTTGGGTTGCATTAGGGAACATTGTTCCCTTGTGTAACGCGGAAATTGAGAAAATCTCGCAAACTTGTAGTTTTACAAGTGAATGGTTATCTATCCAAAAATTGCTCAAATACAATACAATTTAAACAGAAGTCAGAAAAATACACCTACTTGATACACATTTATTACAAAAGATCATCACAAACATTTTCGGGTCTGAAACTAAACCCGGAAGATATGTACCTTATTCTTACCCAAATTTACCCAATTTTTGATTCGAATACCGTCCCTTGAAGAAATGCCGTAAAACAGCGAAAATTCAACCGACATGGCTGAAACTTGAATTAGTGATTAAAGAATCATTGACATTGATCAAAATATACCAAACGTTGCTAGGCGCTGTTCCTATGGCAACATACAGAGTCTCAAACGTCAGAAGAAGTGCGCTTTTTATATTGAAATATAAGCAGAATAGACTGTGTTTGGGGCCAATTGCCGGTCCAAGTGGCATCGATACGAGCACACATTCTACGTAGGGATCATTGACAGTCATACGTCTATAAGGACACCAACTCTGATGGAAGTTGAGTGTAATCTGACTGAGTTACAGCTATTCTTGAAAGCAAGGTATACGGGTCTTTTTAATGAACACCTAATCAAGTCATATTTTAAGCCAAACACCATGCCTTCAGGAAATGCTGTAAAACAGCGAATATTCACTCAAAATAGCTCAAACTTAGTGTAGTGATCGACTAATGATAGTCATTAATGACCTTGTATCACCCGTTGCTAGGCGTTGTATCTATGGCAACAGACTGAGACTCCAAATCGAAGAAAAATGCGCTTTTTAACTCGAAATTTTAGCAAAGTTGGCCGTGTTTTTGACCAATTTTCGGACAAGCTGGCAGAGACATGAGCACACACTTGATGTAGGGATTATTGTAAACTGTCAGTCTTTAAATACGCCAAATTAGTTGGAGTTTCAGAGTAATCTACCTGATTTACAGCCATTCGTGCAAGCATGTTATATGGGTCTTTTTACTACTTCACATTGAAAAGTCAAATTTTTACCCAAATACCGTGCCTTCAAGAAATGCCGTAAAACAGCGAGTGTTCACTCAACGTAGCTCAAACTTAGTGCAGTGGTCAACAAATGATAGTCATTGATCAATTTGTATCAACAGTTGCTAGGCGCTGTATCTATGGTAACAGGCAGATACTCAAAGTTAAGGAAAAATGCATTATATTTTCGAATTTTTTAGCACAACTGGCCGTGTTTGGGACATATTATCGGACAAACTGGTATACATATGAGCACACACAATACGAAAGAATCATTGACTGGTTTCAGTCTATACGTACACCAAATTTAATGACATTTGAGTGTAAACTGACTGATTTACAGCCATTCTTGAAAGCATGATATATGGGTCTTTTTAATACTTCACATTAAGAAGTCAGTTTTTTACCCCAATACCTTGCCTTCAAGAAATGCTGTAAAACAGCGAGTTTTCACTCAACGTAGCTCAAACTTAGTGCAGTGGTCAACGCATGATAGTCATTGATCAATTTGTATCAACAGTTGCTAGGCGCTGTATCTATGGTAACAGGCAGAGACTCAAAGTTAAGGAAAATGCATTTTTTTAGTTCGAATTTTTAGCACAATTGGCCGTGTTTGGGACATATTATCGGACAAACTGGTATACATATGAGCACACACATTACGAAAGGATCATTGACTGGTCTCAGTATATACGTACACCAAATTTAATGACATTTGAGTTTAAACTGACTGATTGACAGCCATTCTTGAAAGCATGATATATGGGTCTTTTTAATACTTCACATTAAGAAGTCAGTTTTTTACCCCAATGCCTTGCCTTCAAGAAATGCCGTAAAACAGCGAGTTTTCACTCAACGTAGCTCAAACTTAGTGCAGTGGTCAACAAATGATAGTTATTGATCAATTTGTATCAACAGTTGCTAGTCGCTGTATCTATGGTAACAGGCAGTTACTAGATAGTCATTGATCAATTTGTATCAACAGTTGCTAGGCGCTGTATCTATGGTAACAGGCAGAGACTCAAAGTTAAGGAAAATGCATTTTTTTGTTTCGAATTTTTAGCACAATTGGCCGTGTTTTGGACATATTATCGGACAAACTGGTATACATATGAGCACACACATTACAAAAGGATCATTGACTGGTTTCAGTATATACGTACACCAAATTTAATGACATTTGAGTTTAAACTGACTGATTTACAGCCATTCTTGAAAGCATGATATATGGGTCTTTTTAATACTTCACGTCAGTTTTTTACCCCAATACCTTGCCTTCAAGAAATGCCGTAAAACAGCTAGTTTTCACTCAACGTAGCTCAAACTTAGTGCAGTAGTCAACGAATGATAGTCATTGATCAATTTGTATCAACAGTTGCTAGGCGCTGTATCTATAGTAACAGGCAGATATTCAAAGTTAAAGAAAAATGCATTATATTTTCGAATTTTTTAGCACAATTGGCCGTGTTTGGGACATATTATCGGACAAACTGGTATACATATGAGCACACACATTACGAAAGGATCATTGACGGGTTTCAGTCTATACGTACACAAAGTTAATTGACATTTGAGTGTTAACTGACTGATTTACAGCCATTCTTGAAAGCATGATATATGGGTCTTTTTGATACTTCACATTAAGAAGTCAGTTTTTTTACCCAAATACCGTGCCTTCAAGAAATTCTGTAAGACAGCGAGTTTTCACTCAACGTAGCTCAAACTTAGTGCAGTGGTCAACAAATGATAGTTATTGATCAATGTGTATCAACAGTTGCTAGTCGCTGTATCTATGGTAACAGGCAGATACTCAAAGTTAAGGAAAAATGCATTATATTTTCGAATTTTTTAGCACAACTGGCCGTGTTTGGGACATATTATCGGACAAACTGGTATACATATGAGCACACACAATACGAAAGAATCATTGACTGGTTTCAGTCTATACGTACACCAAATTTAATGACATTTGAGTGTAAACTGACTGATTTACAGCCATTCTTGAAAGCATGATATATGGGTCTTTTTAATACTTCACATTAAGAAGTCAGTTTTCTTACCCCAATACCGTGCCTTCAAAAAAAGCTGTAAAACAGCGAGTTTTCACTCAACGTAGCTCAAACTTAGTGCAGTGGTCAACGAATAATAGTCATTGATCAATTCGTATCACATGTTGCTAGACGCGGTATCTATGGCAACAGACAGAGACTCAAATTTAAGGAAAAATGCATTTTTTATTTTCCAATTTTTGGCACAGTTGGGCGTGTTGGGACTTATTATCGGACAAAGGGATATTACATATGAGAACACACTTACGCAGGGATCATTGACCGGTATCCGCCTATAAGTACACCAAATTTAATGACATTTGAGTGCAAACTGACTGATTTACAGCCATTCTTGCAAGCATGTTATATGGGTCTTTTTACTACTTCACATTAAGAAGTCAGTTTTTTTACCCAAATACCGTGCCTTCAAGAAATGCTGTAAAGCAGCGAGTTTTCACTCAACGTAGCTCACACTTAGTGTAGTGGTCAACGAATAATAGTCATTGATCAATTTGTATCACCTGTTGCTAGGCGCTGTATCTATGGTAACAGGCAGATACTCAAAGTTAAGGACAAATGCATGTTTTATTTTCCAATTTTTAGCACAATTGGGCGTGTTTGGGACTTATTATCGGACAAAGTGGCATACATATGAGCACACATATTACGCAAGGATCACTGACTGGTATCCACCTATACGTACACCAAGTTTGATTATATTCGAGTGTAATCTGACTGATTTACAGCCATTCTTGGAAGCATAATATATAGGTCTTTTTAATACTTCACATTGAGAAGTCAAATTTGTACCCAAAAACCGTGCCTTGAAGAAATGCTGTAAAACAGCGAGTTTTCACTCAACGTAGCTCAAACTTAGTGTAGTGGTCAACGAATGATAGTCATTGATCAATTTGTATCACCCGTTGCTAGGCGCTGTATCTATGGCAACAGACAGAGACTCAAAGTCCAATTTCTGACAATAAAGTGGCATAGAGACATGAGCACACACTTTACGTAGCACATACTCTGCATAAAGGCCATTAACAGGCATCAGTCTAGCTATAAGTAAATCAAATTTCATGGAATTTGAGTGTATTTTGGCTGGATTACAGCCAATCTTAGGGATTTCTAATACAGTCTTGACAACAAATCATCAGTCAAATTTTACCCAAATGCTATGTATGCTTTGAAGAAATGCTGTAAAACAGGGAGAACTCAATAAACAAAGCTCAAACTTGGATAAATGATAAACAAGTAATTCACATTGATTAACTGTTATCAACCTTTAGTAGGCGTTGTAAATATGGCAACATACAGAGACTCAAAGATGACTAAAAAGGAGGAGACATGTCAAAAATCACCCGAATAAGACGCACATTTTCGAAGCTGGTGGTACAGATATCAGCGTAAATGCTACGGATACATCATTGTCAAGTAGTAAATTATAGTTACACCAAATTGGACGAAATACAAATAAGCTCTCGTTATTTTATGGCTATTCGTTGAAGCAAGGTATATCAGTCTTTGAATTGGCCATTTTTTCATAGTGTTCCCTAGTGTAACCAAGAATGTTACACTAGGGAACCAATGTTACCAAAGGGAACAACGAGGTGTTACACTAGGGAACATCAGTGTTACACTAGGGAACAATGTTCCCTAATGTAACACAATTTTGTTACACTAGGGAACATGTTCCCTTTTGTAACATTCAATGTTCCCTAGTGTAACAGTAGATATGTTACACTAGGGAAAAATGTTACACTAGGGAACCCACAGCAAATTGAATTGTTACACTAGGGAACAAAAAACATTACTATCTATCTATCTATCTATCTATCTATCTATCTATCTATCTATCTATCTATCTATCTATCTATCTATCTATCTATCTATCTATCTATCTATCTATCTATCTATCTATCTATCTATCTATCTATCTATCTATCTATCTATCTATCTATCTATCTATCTATCTATCTATCTATCTATCTATCTATCTATCTATCTATCTATCTATCTATCTATCTATCTATCTATCTATCTATCTATCTATCTATCTATCTATCTATCTATCTATCTATCTATCTATCTATCTATCTATCTATCTATCTATCTATCTATCTATCTATCTATCTATCTATCTTTGGATTTATCCTTTTCCCGATTGTAACAAAATAATAGATAAGCAACGGCAAAACGTTGGAAAGGCGGACACTTGTATCAAAGCGGTGGTTTCGAACTTTAGAAGCTAAAGTTTACTGCAGATCATTCGTCTCTTTTGGTTTTGCCGTTTTGAAAATATGACATCCTATCTATTTTGAAAATGTTACGTTAGGGAAAATGTCCGTGGTTTTTTTCACGAAAATACGATATCAGCCGAAAAGAAGTCGTATCCGCGGTATACCTGGACCTTTAAGACGTCTACCTCTAACTAACAAGAACCACTGAAGTTAAAATTTGAGCTCGAAATCTCGGCCAAAAAATGAGGGTGTTGTTACAAGTACTACACACCACCATAAGTCTCCGAAATTAGGGTAAAATTGAAAAATACGAGCGCATGTGCGAAAAACGTCATTTCTCAAAGAGACTTGGGAATTATTTCATGAAACTTCTTGGACAATTAGACGGATAGTAGGACTAATTGCTAACGCAATTTCAAAGTGGTAGGTTGAACGTACTAAAAGTTCTAGCGTTTTGAATGTGAGAATTAGGATTTTAAAATATTTTCTGAATCGCAAAAAAGTAAAAAAGTTGCGCCGTTCGTTATTCTGGCCTCGATATTCATAAGCAGTCGGTTCCAACTCTAATTTTGAATTCCCCCAGGTATAGTGAACAACATATATCAGATCTACGTTTAGAACTTCACGACTTACGGAGATATAATTTTTTCCGTATAGGTCACCAAATCGAAAGAAAAGTTACACTCGGGAAAAGTTTTCAGAGGATATACCCTATGTCCCGAAAATCGTAGAAAAATGGAATTTTTCGTTTGAAATCCCAGAAATGACTATTTTCTATGTCCTGTGAGCTGTACACAAAGAAAATTTTTTTTTTCTCAAGTTTAGTTATTTTTTCAACCGGGGTCTTGGGGTACCCGTGCTACCCCCCATTTTTGAACTGCAATTAACAGGTCTTTGATAATTACCGTAAAATAAAGCGAGAATTCATTGGACGTTGTTCATATTTAGTGTAAGTCTATAGATAGGACAGACGTTGCTGATATCGCATCATTGGTTATTAAGCGGCGTTTCCATGGCAACACAGGAACACTTCAAATGAGAGCAAATTTATTGTTTTTCGTGAAATTTGGTGCCGCGAATTTCGCTCATTTGAGGAGCTGTTCCGTTCTGTAGGAGGATCGTTTTACACAATGCCAATATATGCCATAATGCCAATATACACAATATATGATCACATTTCAATTGCATTAAACTATAAATCTGCCAATTTTTTTTTTCGAGGTTGAGCAAAATCTGGTTATGTGGCAATTCCTGGAGGTACACTTAAGCATATGTGTCCTGAAATTCGTGGCCCGCACACAGCTTTAAGCAGACGTTAAGTAAAACATAACACGAATTTATCATAACCTGTTCCTTAACTACACTTTCGCCAAGTTTGGTAGCTTTCCGCATCAAAATGACTGAGATATGACGATTCTTGGAGACGTACTATATGCAAGATTCAAGTGCTGACTTCAAAATTTATGCGAAAAACATGGTACTATCGCATGTACAGGAACAGCCATCAACTCGACAGATTTAATTGAAATTTATTGAAACTCCACAGAACAACTCTCCAATCGATGGCAATAATCCGGACGTATTATGAGTTGCTAGGGCTTGTACCTATGGCAACCAGTGAAGCGTCAAACTTGGCAAAAATTGGTATTTACGACATGGATTTTTTCGCATTTTCCCTGAAATTAAGGGCCTGTAAACAGGCTGAAGAAGGACGTTTAGTGCCAAACAACTCGAGTTTATCATTAGTTGTTACTTGGCTACACTTTTGCCAAGTGTGGTTGCTTTCCGCATCAAGATGACTGAAATATGACGATTCTTGGAGACACTATATGCAAGATTCGAGTGCTGACTTCAAAATATCTGCGAAAAAACATGGTATTATCGCATGTACAGAAATAGCCATAAACTCACCTGATTTAGCTTAAATTTATTGAAACTTCAAGGAACAAGTCTCCAATACATAGCAATAATCCTGACGTATTGTACGTTGCTAGGGCTTGTAACTATGGCAACCAGTGAAGCGTAAAACTTGGCAAAAATTGGTATTTTCGAAAACGATTTTTTCGCATTTTCCCTGAAATTCGCGGCCCGCCCGCAGCTTCAAGCAAACATTAAGTAAAACCTAACATTAATTTATCATTGACTTCTACTGTACTACACTTTCACCAAGTTTGGTTGCTTTCCGCATCAAAATAACTGAGATATGACGATTGTAATCTGACTTATTTACAGCCATTCTTATAAGCATGATGTATTGGGTTCTTTACTACAATATTGAAAAGTCAAATTTTTACCCTAATATCAAGTCTTCAAGAAATGCTGTAAAACAGCGAATATTCAATCAACGTAGCTCAAACTTGGTATATTAATCCACGAATGATAGTCATTAACGAATTTGCATCACCCGTTGCTAGGGGCTGTATCTATGGCAACAGGCAGAGACTCAAAGTTGATGAAAAATGCGCTTTTTATTTCGAATTTTTAGCAAAATTGGCCGTTTTTGGGACTTATTATCGGACAAAGTTGCATAGACATGAGCACACATATTACGTAGGTATCACTGACTACTATCAGTCTATAAGTACACCAAATCTGATGGAGTTTCAGTGTAATCTGACTGATTTACAGCAATTCTTGGAAGCATGATATATGGGTCGTTTTACTAGTACTTCACATTGAAAAGCCAAATTGTTACCCAAATACCTTGCCTTCAAGAAATGCTGTAAAACAGCAAGTATTCATTCAACGTAGCTCAAACTTGGTGTAGTGATCAACGAATGATAGTCATTAACGAATTTGTATCACCCGTTGCTAGGCGCTGTATCTATGGCAACAGCCAGAGACACAAAGTTGATGAAAAATGCGCTTTTTATTTCGAATTTTTAGCAAAATTGGCCGTGTTTGGGACTTATTATCGGACAAAGTTGCATAGACATGAGCACACATATTACGTAGGTATCATTGTCAGGTATCAGTCTATAAATACATCAAATCTGATGATCATCGAAACGTTGAACAAACTGTCGCTGTTGTACGGCTATTCTTGGAGGCATGGTATTTCATCGATCATGGTAGTTCATCTATCAATGCAAAAACTCTGGATTACCAATTGTGATTCTTCAATTTCCTTTATTAATTAAAATCCACAACACAATTAAACATGTATCCTTCCGAACATGTGCACCTTAACGTTTGTTTTAGATGTCTTCTCCTTATAATGTAAATTACATCATGTTTGCTCCCGGTCCGCACGTAAATACATTAACGTAGACCTCATAAAAGAAATTCTAAAACCTTAAAACGTTTACAAGAACTGAACATTCCGTGCGCGCCTTTCACCTCGTTACATAAACCGCGCCTCGAAGTGCACCTTTTGTGCACCAATTTTGCACCTTTTTTGGGGAAAAGAGGAAATACTTTTTCTCTTAATTAGAGTGATTCGTCCAACAGTATTCAGACACTGAAGACACGGAGATATTTTATCTGTCCATTTTATGGCAATTCATGGAGGTACGGTGTATGCGTATTTTTGCTTTTATAAATTAATTCTACAAAAACATACGTTCAAAAATTGC